>CM037877.1:164630241-165107741 GCA_021292165.1 Shinisaurus crocodilurus
GTACTTAATCAGATGGAGAGCTTCAATGGATACAGATTGTTCAGACTGTCACCTTCCATGCATACGGGGTGGCGATGGAGAAGGGCGGGACTGGAGTGTTCCTTTCTTCACATGTTCATTAAACATGGTAGGAAGAATGCCCAAAGAGAAGCTAGAGAGAGATGTACATTCCAATAAAACAAACACTGGTTCAGCAGTTCATCTCACCCCCTTCGGCCTGCCTTTTTGTTTTTTAAAAAATGGTCACATGCTTGTTTGCCCATCTATGCATTTATCATTCACCTTATTAATGAAAGAAACAAATAGGTTTTAAAATTGCAAAACTACTCCAAAGAGGGGGGTAGCTTTGTGGTGACATCATCAGCATTAGCCAATCAGTACTGTCCCAATATGGCCTGTGTTGCAAACATGCAGAACTGTCCTCCCATCCTGCCCCAGAGTTCGACCCTGGTATTGAATTGGATTGAATGCTGTGAGGGCAGGGATGTTGAAGAGTCCTTGGTCTCGAGTCACGAGTCGAGTCACGAGTCTTTGGACCCGAGTCTCGAGTTCGAGTCCGAGTCCTTGGTCCAAAATGGTGACTCACGAGTCACGAGTCATGAGTCACTCCCAAAGCTGACTCCACGAGTCCCTATTAAAATCAATGGGGTTTTTTCCCAACAAAATAAGGCTACTTCACACTCAGAGCAGCCACACAGAGTAATCTCAGGTCCTTCTTCTGCCTCTCCCAAGTACGCAACACATCAATCAAAATAAATCTTGACACACTGTTGGGGCTGCACTCCTGGTAGCCGTCCATAGTGGCCGAGCAGCGGCACACCTCGCTTCCATGTGCTCTTCGCCGGCAATCACGCTCCTCTCCACTCCTTCTGGCACAGCCCAGGGATGTTGACGAGTCCTTGGTCTCGAGTCCAGAGTCGAGTCTCGAGTCCCATTAAAAATATTGGGACTCGGTCCGACTCACGAGTCGAGTCCTCGAGTCCGAGTCCCCATCCCTGTGTGAGGGTGTTATCAGATTGGCTGTATTGCTCTAAAATGGTTTCATCTTTCTTCACCCTGAAAATTGGAAGAAAGTTCTTCTACTCAAAAGCATTCTTGAGTAAGATGGAGTCCCTCCTCATAATAGTGACACTAGAAGATTAACTCAAAGTTAAGGGTACCTCTGTCTGTCAGATTTTAAATGGCTGTGGAAACATAGAACTCAGAGGAATTAGCTGCCAAATTAAGCAATGAGTAATGAAAACTACTTTGTGTTTGAGATCATCATTCATTGAACTGTAATAGCTTCAATAGCACAAAAATTGAATTCTAACAAGTTAGGGTCTTGACTTTGTGTATGGTTAGGGAGGAAAAAGTGTGAACATGTTAAACACTAGTAAGTGGCTCATTTGAATGCCACAGAGTACAGTAGTTGCATGCTACCATCTTTGGTTCTTACATCACCCTGTCCTAAGAATTCCGTTGTACTTTTTATTTGAATCATAGCAAATATAGTGAGTCTTACACTTTCTGTATCTGGTTCACTAGAGTTGATGAGGGTTAACAATTGCACAGTCTGAGCCTACGTACCAGTGTGTTGGTGTCTAGTGGGCCCAGATGTGTCTGGTGGGCGGGCAAGTAGATGCAAGTGCAACCCCTCTCCCCATCATGTGTATACTCTACCAGATAGAGCTCCTCTGAGCTAGATTTATGTTAACAACTATCAAGGGAGCATGAGGAGGTGGAGAAAGAGTGGGGCATTGCAGCACTGTGAGGTCATTGAGAAAAGAAGAGCCATTAAAGAGATTGCAACTGATGAGGCAATCATACCAAAAATAAGAGAATGCATGCCATTTTATCAATCTGAGTTGGAAGCATGACTGATATCTAACGTAGAGGAACCCATGCTTTGAATTCTGAGCAGATCAAGCCATCTGTGGAAAGATTTGGAATGAGTCCCATTGCGCTCTGATTGTTATATCAGTCCCGGAGAGCCAGGAGAATCAGAGAGTGTGTGAAATTATTCAGTCAAAATGGCTTATATGTTTTTAAAACAACCCAGTGTTCGGTATTCAAAGGGACAGCGAGGACATCAAGTCCTTTTATTTGGTTGTTTCTATTTATAGTATGTTGAGATCTATGGGAGAAGAAAATTTGGCAAAGTCCTAAGTATGCCAAATACAAAGAATGGGTCTGCAGTGTTTCCCAAACTTTTGGTAGCAGAGGCACATACTTCTATTCTGCATTGAAATTGGAGGCATGCACACACTTTGCTCTTGCGCCCAGAAAGGCTAGCTTTCAGAGTAAAACTACACATTACTTTTAATATATAGCACACAGCTACAGATGTGCTTTTTTCTCACTCTGAGGTAAGCACAGAAGGCCCAATCTGGATTGGGCCCACAGTGTGCAGGGAGGGAAAGTTTAATCGAGGGGTGTGGAATCTTTTTCCTGCCACGGTCTGCATTACCTTGGTCAATTCCTCACATTCCAGCAGTAGGCATAGCCAGAGCCAAAACAGTGTGAAGCCAGAGCCAAGGTGGGTTGGGTTTGCAAAGTGGATTGAGGTCCACCAGGGCCGGCGCTACCGCTAGGCCAACTAGGTGGCTCCCTAGGGCGCACGGCTAAAGGGGGCGCAGAAACGCTCCGCTCCTGCACCTTCCTTCCTCCCTCCCTTCCGCGGAGGCCGGCAGCAGCAGCAGCAGCAGGAGGAAGCTCGCTTGCTCGGCTGACTCTTCCTCGCCGCCGGCGCCGGGACTGCTGGGCGACAGGGACTGCTGGGCACAGGCAGCCGCGCCAGGAGCAGCAGCAGCAGCAGCCGCCAGAAGAGGAGTGCGGCGGGCAGCCGGCCCCTAGCTCCTCCCCGCTGGCAGTGCATCCCCCAGGAGCGAGTGGGCACCTGGGCTAAGCTAGACACCCCCGGCCGTGCCCGCCTCCCCCCCACCTGCGAGAGCCCAGCGCGCTCTCCGCAGCTCTGCTGCCCCCTCCTAAAATCTTTCCCAAACTTAACTTTCCTTCTGGAGTTGGGCAGCAGTCTCCCAGATTGACCGACGCCACCCTCCCACCCTGGATAGCAGGATCCCCGCTCCGCTCTTGCCTCCGACGCAGCTCCCTCAGCGTGCCCTTTACCTGGCTGCCTGTGGAAACGGGTCCTGGAGGCGCCTCCGCCTCCAGGCCTGCGGAGGGCTGCTGGCCCCGGTGGCGGGGCCAGGGGGGGGGGGGCTGGGCGAGCAGGCGTTTCCCGGCTGCTTTGCTCTGGAGCCCCCCCTGGAGGGAGGGAGGGCTCAAGTGGGAAGGGGGGGCACTAAATCTGATTTTGCCTAGGGCGCCAAACTGCCTTGCACCGGTCCTGAGGTCCACATGTAATCCTTGGGCCATGGGTTCCTCACCTCTGGTTTAATCCTTTCCTCCCCAGCTCCCTCCTTCCCACACAGCGGTTAGGTATAGTAAAGATGTTCCCATTAGCAGATCAGGCTCCTCACACTTACTTTTGAGTAAGAAAAGAGCACAGATGTAGCTGCACATGACAAATTAAAAGTAACATGTAGTTTGACTATCAGAAAGTAAGAAATACCTACCCTTGGAGGGGGACTGTCCCCTATGTTTTTCCGTGTTTGGAGGGCCAAACTAGACAGAGTAATTTGTTTTATACTTTATATTTATTTATTGGAGGAATGATCCTATGTCCCCATGACATTGTCTTGGGGGGGCATAGGATCATTTGGATTCCTGGCTCCAAGGTCAGAGACTGGTCATGGAGGTGGGATCGGTGCACTGACCCCCCTCCCCCCTTGCAGCTGGCATGGAAAGAACCACACTGGCTGCTCTCCAATGCCTCCACCATTCCTCCCATTCTGCATAGGATGCTCGTAATCTTTCAAGTTTGGGGGCTTATGGGCATCTCAATTAGATTGCGCCCTTAAATATTTTTAGTTCTCTTTGCAGGACAAAAATCCTCTTGAGATGGTTTACACCAAGTATAAAACCATAGTGCATAAGGTCAAAAAATGAAAGCAGCAGTCCCCAATATTATTTTATTAATATTAATATTATTATTAATATTAATATTAATATTAATATTATTGTGAACAAACTATTGGATATGAAACTAAGAAACATCAGGATTGGTTTGATGAAAATGACAATGAGATTAAATATATAATTGACCAAAAAAGGAAAGCCTTCCAAATATGGCAAAATGATATTAACTGCGCTGCCAAGAAAAAAACCTACGCTAGCGCAAAGGCTGAGGTCCAAAGAAGAACAAGAGAACTTAAGAAAGCTTGGTGGAAAAAGAAAGCTGAAGAAATTCAACAACTTGCAGAATCTCATGATGCACGGGGCTTTTTTAAGGCCACAAGGGCCATTATGCCAAAAACCTATGGTACAAACCCTTTACAATCAAAGATGGCACCAAACTCTTAAAAGACAAAGAGTCTATTGCACTGCGTTGGAAAGAGCATTATTATGACCTTTTAAATCGTAAATCTAAGGTGGATAATGAGATTTTTTCGCAAATCCCGCAAAAACAAATTAAAGAGGAACTTGCAATACTCCCCACTTTGGATGAAGTAAAAAAAGCCATTAATCAAATGAAGAACAACAAAGCTAGTGGACCAGATGGGATTCCTGCTGAAATCTTTAAAGAAGGGGGCCCCGAACTTGTACAACATCTTCATAAACTCATCGAAAAAATCTGGATAAGAGAAGAGATCCCAGAAGACTTCAGGGATGCCATAATTATCACCCTCTTTAAGAAAGGTGATAGAACAGACTGTGGAAACTATCGGGGCATTTCTCTCTTAGCAACCGCAGGTAAAATATTTGCTAGGATTCTCGCAAACCGTCTTCTATCTATTTCAGAAGAGATCCTCCCTGAAACTCAATATGGTTTCCGCCCCTCTAGAGGGACAGTAGACATGATTTTTACTGCACGTCAGCTCCAAGAAAAATGCCGGGAGCAAAATCAACCCCTTTATATGGCATTTATTGATTTGGCTAAGGCCTTTGATACTGTAGATCGTACAGCTCTCTGGACTATCCTTATGAAAATTGGATGCCCCAATAAATTTGTGAATATCTTGCGACTTCTCCATGACAACATGACGGCAACAGTTTTGGACAACAACGGCTCTCATGGTGCTCCATTTAAAGTGGGATCAGGTGTTAAACAGGGATGTGTTATCGCCCCAACATTATTTGCCATTTTCATCGCCATGGTTTTACATCTTGTCAAGGGGAAACTTCCCACCGGTGTGGGAATTATATATCGAACAGATGGAAAGCTTTTTAATCTCAGCAGGCTGAAAGCAAAAAGTAAGGTAATTACAACCTCCGTTGTGGAACTTCAGTATGCTGATGATAATGTGGTCTCTGCACATTCAGAGGATGATCTCCAAACTATCCTAAATGCTTTTGCAGAAGCATACGAAAAACTTGGTCTCTCACTTAACATCAAAAAAACCAAAGTGCTTCATCAGCAAGTGCAAGCCAATCCTTTGGTGATGCCATCTCTCCAGCTTGGCGGGACAATACTGGAAAATGTCGATCATTTTCTCTATCTTGGCAGCTATCTTTCTGTTACAGCTAACATCGACAGTGAAATCCAGCATCGTCTGAGCTCCGCAAGTGCCGCATTTTCTCGAATGAAACATAGAGTGTTCGAGGATCGGGATATTTGTAAGAAGACCAAAACACTGGTTTATGAAGCCATTGTATTACCAACTTTATTGTATGCCTGCGAAACATGGACTATCTATAAACGTCACTTCCACCTCCTTGAAAGGTTTCATCAACGATGCCTCCGGAAAATCCTGCAAATTACTTGGGAAGATAGGCGAACAAATGTCAGTGTACTGGAAGAAGCAAAGACTACTAGCATTGAAAAAATGATCCTTCAACGCCAACTTCAGTGGACCGGTCATGTTGTTCGAATGCCTGACTGCCGTCTCCCAAAGCAGTTACTTTACTCCCAACTCAAGGATGGAAAGCGGAATATCGGTGGTCAATATAAGAGGTTTAAAGATGTTCATAAGGCTAATCTAAAAAAATGCAATATAAACATCGAAAACTGGGAAGCTCTGGCCCATGAACGATCTAAATGGAGGTTGGCCTTTCACAAAGGTTCCATGGACTTTGAAGAAGCCCGAGTGCAAGGTGAAAGGGAGAAACGTGCTAAGCGAAAAGCACGTCAAATGAATCCTTTACAGGACCATCTTCTATCTGGTAACCTGTGTCCTCACTGTGGGAAGCTGTGTGGATCTAGAATTGGCCTCCACAGTCACTTACGGACCCATCGCTAGAGTCTACACAATCTTCTTTAGAATTTCCTCCTTTTATCCCGGAAGACAATCTTACTCGGTCACGAGTGATCGCCTGATGATGATGATGTACAGTAATACCTTGGATTGCAAGTAACTTGGTTTGAGAGCGTTTTGCAAGACAAGCAAATTTTTAAATATTTATTTAATTTTTTTTGACTTGATATACAAGCGACGTCTTGCAATACAAGTACTGTAGTACGGCTTAAATTAAAAATCTCTGTACAAATTTTTTTGGGGGGATTTCGTTTTGATATAAGAGTGTTTTGGATTACAAGCACGTTTCCGGAACGAATTATGCTCTCAATCCAAGGCATGACTGTATATGTATATAAAATTAAGTCCCATTAATTTCAATGCATCTACTTGAAATATGACTAAGTCTGGATCTAGGCTAGAATATTTGAGATCCAAAATGGATTCTGTATGGAAAGGTCAGTTCATGGACCTTGCGATGAAAAACCTGAATGTTTCAGACCTTTCTAGATGGCGCTCTACCCATCTCTAGCTTTAATCATTAATCAGTATGTCCTAACCCACTGTCTTGTGGAATAGTTTCTTGAATGGTGATATTACGCTCAAAAGTGTCTTTGCTCTAGCAAAAGAATAGGAAGATAATTGGGTTTAACCCAGCCAACATCTTGTCAGTGCACTGTGACAAGATGTTCAGCAGTGACATCACCAGGCCATGCGCAATTATTGATTCTGCCAGGGTTAACAAACAGATCGTAAAATCATGGTGGAAGAGCACTGCAGAACTGGTAGAACTGAACCACTCTACTGTCAGCTTATGTTGTCTTGCCAGCCAGAGCAATGCCTATTAACTTCATCAGGAGGCTGTTAAGGAGAACAATAAGCATTGCTTTTTGTTCTCCAAACTATGAGAAATAGCTTTCATTTTTGAACATGTAACTTCTCAAACGGCCTTCAGAATTGTCACAAAAGCACTTATTGGGCTTTTCCAATTTAACTTTGAATAATTGGTTAAAAGCCAGTATGATAACTGGCTGAAAAATAAAAATACAATATTTTATTGGTTGGAAGCCCTAGAAAAGATTAACCTTTTTGCAAGGCAGTCTGTTCCAAAGGGTGAAATTATGGTAGGAAAATAGAATCTCTCTCCTTTGATTCCTATGCCATTGAAATTCATTTATGGGCTGCAACATTACAAAGTATTATCTAGTAATGGTATTTCAACAATCTTTTTGTTTAGTGTGTATGTGAAAGAATGTAATGTCTTCTAAACACTCATGTCCATTTACCATATCAATATAGTGGAAACAATTATAGATTCCTTTGAGGTATTAGACAGTAAAAAGTATGCCAAACCTAGAGAAACTAGATATTTACCTTGACATGTGGATCATGTATTTATTTATTTTTAAGAAAGCTTGAACTTTAGCAAAAAAGTGTCTTAAGTGATAAACACAATGATGAGAACTTAACTCCTATGGATTTCTATTAAGAGTAGTGTGCATGTGTGTGTGTGTGTGTATAATTAAGTGTATTACGACGAGTGTATACACACACAAATATATAGACACACATACATATTTAAATACACATATCTGTATCTATATCTATATGCATACACACACACACACACACAGAGCTAGGTTGCATGAACACCTGAAGCTTCCTTCATATTGATAGAAACTAAATCCATATGATGAGTTAGCTGCAACTCTATAATAGTGTGGCTGCATGCAATGGTTATCATCTGATAGATACAATTGTCATAGGATCAATATAGTCATTTGAATCTAATTAAGTGGTAACTCCTCAGGTACGACTGTATGTGAATAATATATTAAGTGTAACTCATTTTGGGGGAGAGGGGTAGACAAACCACAAATCAAAATGGTAGACAAGTATCATGCGATAAATGCATCAGTCATTCTGTGCAAAGACTGCAGTTGCCTCAGATCAATGTCCTCATTCATCTGCTCATTCTTGCTGGTGGTTTTGGACAAATCTGTCATTTTGCAGGTTCTCCTTAAATTGTTTTGGGCATGTGAAATTCATGCTGAGTGTGACATGCCTTGTTTGCAAGTGGGAGTTACCTTGTAGGACTGGAAAGATGCCTTTGCCTTGAATATATTTGGTTGTCATAAATTAGAAATGATAAGGCATGACTTCTTGTCCACACAGGAAAAGAAAATAGCTAGGGGGAGAGGTGTGAGCTCTCTTTTTAAACTGCTGTGTCAAACTAGAAAGAGATTGTCACTTGTGACCTTAAAGAAAGCCAAGGGAAACTGCCTTGGTTTGTCAGTGTAGTTTGGCATTACATTGTTACTGAGATGTGTATATTTTAAGCAGAGCATGACATGATGCTCAAGGCTCCAATAGCTTCTCAGTATCCAGCTTTTCTGGTTCTGATATAAGACATTATATGAATTTTCCCAGGCCCTTTTTATGGCCATGTCCCAGCACATCGTTGGAGGGCACGCGATGCTGCCACTTTGCTCAAGCTAAGCAGGTATGGGTCTGCTTAGTGTCTGCATGGGAGACCACCTGGGAACCCCATGTATACTGACTTGTTCCATGGTGGAAGACAGGTGGGGTATAGATGTACTAAATACAATAAATAAATTAAAATGTTGTCTTCTCTGCCACTCTGTGCATACCCTTCATCGATGGTTCATCTTCCCCAGTGGGAATGATTCACACAACTATTTTAGCATAAATGGTTGGCAGTTACTCAGTGGCAAATGCTGGTTCCTTGATGAGGCACTTATTCAATCACTTCACCACATGGGAAGTGGCATGGGAGCAACCCAAAAACCTCCCCAGAGTCATCAGCTCCCATGTTGCCTCAATAACGAGTTGAAATGCTGATTGGGTGTGTTGCCTTAATCATGTCTTCCTATGCCTGCATCATTCTTCACCTGGTGGTGGTGATATTGTTGATGCTAACCTTAGGGGCAATGCATTTTGGCAGCTCCTAGGCCACCACAGTAATATATTACCTGGGTCTAGATCACAGCTTACCATGCCCCATAGCTTGAATGGTGGCATGAGCCATGAAGTGGCATCAAACAGTAAATATGGCCTTTTCTTCTAGCAATGGCTGGTAATCTTTCATTTATTACATTGTAAGTTATCTTACTCTGCCTTTAAAAAAAGGCACTGATTGTTTATGCACATTTTTAAAAAAATTAACGCATCACTTCTAAGATAGATGATTAACCAACTAAAAGTTCTTTAATAAGTGGACAGCCCCAGTTACATTCTAACCCACATGATCTAAAACCTCAGTTGTCCAAAAATGCCAAACCTACCAGAGAGGGTTGTTGTGCAGATAAAATGGAGAGTAGGAGGACCAGGTAAGCTGCCTTAGGTTCCTTGTAAGAGGAAAAAGAAGGCGGGATATAAATGTAATACATACATACATACATACATACATACCCAAGGCCACAAATCTGCAGCCTGCAAGGGGCAGAGAGAGTAAGAAGAAATAGAATGCCCATCTCACCTTCTCTTACACAAGTCCAACAATCCATTTCTCCTCCAAGCTCCTGGTACATTCATAGTCTGTAGTTGGATATAAAAAAGGGGAAGGATGCCATGTCTGAGGCCATCAAGAGTCAAAGGCATAATTTGAAATGATAAACGTATCCATTTTAAGGCACAAGTTACTTTGCATAGTTAATATCACTACAATTAGTCATAGTTCTTGTAATTTATTGGAAAGGAAGCTCAACCCCTCTAGTGTACTACAGTGATGAATGTTGGTAGTGCAACTCTGGAAGCTGGAATCAAGAAAATTAGTAACAGTTGGAGAATTAGCATGTAAATCAATAATATCCTTTCTCTAGCATCTTTAGAAGCCTGGGTATACATCATGTGCCGCAAAACGAAAAGAAGCATGAAAGTTAGAATCATAGCCTGCTCTAAACGATTAGGCCTGCTTTTTGCAGCAAGCATTTAAAAAAAAATTGAAAGAAAAAAAAAACACCTTCTGCAATGTTAGAGTACATTTCTGGTAAATATTTAAACAATATATAACTAGTCACAAATAAATTAGCTGGTTTTATGCCTGGTCTCTAATGAGAAGGGTACCACATTCATTGAAAACGTGATTAGTATTATTCATTAAGCAACACACACACAAAAATCCTCATTTGTATCTTATTATCACTATTCTGCATAAACTAACACAATTTGTCATGAACTCCCTCATTTGCTGTATCCTCAAAAAAGCAGATTATGCTTATTTTTCATTTGGACAGTGGAAAATCAAGCCAGGTGTTTGGCAGCACCAGAGTGTTCAGGTGTAACTGTGCCAGTGATGGTACATTACTAGCAGCGTGGATGAAGAATGAGGCATGGAGAATCATGGGACTGAGGTGCCTGGAGGCCCTTCCCTTCAGAGTGGTCCTGCTGATGAGACAGGTGTTGTTGTAGAAAAAAAGAAAAGAGAACAAGAGAAACTTTTTTTTGTGTAAAGTCAGCCTTTCACCTTCAGCTAGAAATTAAAAGCATTAATGACTGAACTGAAGTGTGTTTAAAATAAGGACGAGGTGGTTCTCAAATTATTCTTTCTTTCTGTCCACCCCGTCATATAAAGTTCCCTGGGCAGTTTACAACAAACAAGCATAAGAACAATTTAGGGCGTAACCCTATGCACACTTAGACATTAAGAAGGCCTACAACTCCCAACATGTCCCAGCCAGCCAGGAGTTGTAGGCATTTTTTTTCCCTGTCTAAATAGGCATAGGATTGTGTCTTTGAATACAAAAAACAAAAACCCTTCTGCTTTTAAAACCAAAAAGTCATAATTAGACAAATATATAATGCATGATAATTAAGAACAATACAGAAGAGGGCTAAACTCATAGCTGATTACGGTATTATCATTGCTCAGAGTGGAATGGGATGCTACCTCGTGTCTTTTCAGGCAAACCTAAAACCTTCCTATGGCTTTTAAGGTGACATCATTGAGTTTGGCCCAACCTTTCTACAACTCCCTCCTGCCTTTCTCTCATATTGAAACTATCTCACTTCTTTCAAAACCATCCCACTTCCTTTTTTTCTCCTCCCACTTCAGACACACACTCTCTCCATATATATATATATATATATATATATATATTCATTCATTCATTCCTCCTTTGCTTGTTGCACCCCCCTCCACCCACACACACACACACACACTCACTCACTCACTCACACTCACACTCACACTCACACTCACACACACACACACAGTGTCTTCTGAGGAGGCCTTACGGCTTACGCCCTTAGTGTCATGGCAGTGAGGATGAAGAAAGAGAGTAGCACTGCATTGCTAATCAGGCACAGCTGTATTAAAAACCCAGACACCTAAAGGATTTAGAAAGTAGATGGCAGGGCCAAGGGATGGTTGTTCCCAACACATCTGCTGGGGTGATAGGGAAGAAAATGGCATGGCAGAGGCTGACACAGGTCAGTAACTGTTGCCCAGGCCAGGCCACCTTCCTTATGGCTGCGGTTCTCAGATTCATGAGTGCCTTATCCCAGAGGTGGGCAGAAAGTAGCTCTCCAGATGTTTTGAACTTCAACTCCCAGCATTCCTGACCATTGCTCATGTTGGCAGGGGCTTCTGGATGTTGAAGCCACTGCCAACTGGAGATCTACCTTCTGCTCATCCCTGCCTTACCCTACTATTGTGCCTCTGCTCCAATCCCTGCAAAAAAAAACACTAGCAGGAGCACATAATTCAGTAGGTTGAACTGGTTCCACCAAACTAAGCAGAATGCTCTAAATTTTCATCCAGCCAACTCCTACAATTTTCAGCCATATATACACATGCATTGCCAAAAGAAAAGAGAAATGCATTATCCAAAGGAGGGGACAAAAGAAGATATAGATTTGCATACATTTGCATTGTCATATGTGTGTATGCAAATTTAGAAATAATTACCATAATTTAAATAGAAATACAATACATTTCACCATGGTGGGGAAGATTGTGACCAGGTGACATGTGTGCCTGCTCAGTCTGTTGTCCAGGTGCCAAGTGCTCATGGGAAACATCAAAACCCATGCTCTCCTTTCTTATGATTCTTTATTTTTAAACAGAGCTTGGACTGGACAACCCTTCAAATAGAGGACTGTCTGCTGACAGTCCTTCAAATAGAAGACTGACCTCTGTAAAGTAGGACATATGATCACCCTAATACCCAGCTGCCTTGTCTTGGTCCACCACCAAGTAGTGGAATACCCAAGGACAGCAAGACACAGGGCTCCTGACACACAGATAATGACTTCCAAGCAGGGCCAGCCCCTTCAGCCCTCATATTTGGCTTGGAGCTGGGGTGCAGAATTTGCATGCAGAAGGTGCCAGGTTCAGTCTCCCACCTTACCTGAGTCTCCGGAGAGAACCAGACTAGACAGCACTGGGCTAGATAGTCTACTGATCTGACTTCATAAGGCAGCTTTATGTGTTTGTGTTTTTCAACCAGCCAGCTCTTAATGTCTTCCAGTCAGATGCAGCCTTGACCTGTGGTGATATCAGTTGCTTTAAGAGACTAGAATCTTGGTGAGCTCTGACATTTGCTGTGTGTGATAGTTAGATGTGGGGCTTTGACTTGATAGTTAAATTATGCTTAATGAAGTTGCTGAATGGCATTTCTTCGTAGTCATTTTAACAGTACAGTTGTCACTTTAGTATGAAGATACAATATAACCCACCACCAAATTAGGAGTGAAACTCATGCATGGACTATGACATGAAGTAAACAGATGTTGTGGAAACAATAGATTATGAAAGGCTCCTTGTTCTTGAATCTTTCAGATAATGCTGCTGAGGGATGGAAAGGGTTTAAATAGGAAGTACAGCTGTTTCTGATAGCCATTCAGACAGTTGTTACTCTAGATCAGCTGAAGATCACAATTTTTCTGAATATTGCTAGAGTGGAGGCATTAAGTGCTTATGATTCATTTGAGCTGTCTTCTGAGGAGAGAGTCAGCCATGATTCTGTTCTGGCAAAATTTGAGGAGTATTGCCTACCACAGAGTAATGAAACAATAGAAAAGTACCTCTTTCATTCGCAATATTCGAAAGAGGAGGAAACTTCTGCCATAGTCCTGTCAGATTTGAAAGAGTTGAATGTCAAATATGCAACTTTGGAGAATTATGGCAGGGCCAGCCTTACCATTAGGCAGAGTAATTTGGAGTGTCACGAAAGGGGAGCAAATGGTCAGTTATTTAATTATTGTATTTTTATGCCCAGAGCAGGAGGAGGGGTGCTTGTGGAATTTTCTCCCTCAGGTACCAAAAT
Organism: Shinisaurus crocodilurus; assembly: GCA_021292165.1. Taxonomy (NCBI): domain Eukaryota; kingdom Metazoa; phylum Chordata; class Lepidosauria; order Squamata; family Shinisauridae; genus Shinisaurus; species Shinisaurus crocodilurus. Next base: position 164,643,806 of record CM037877.1, read on the forward strand.
AACTCGACTGGCCTTGGGTACTATGGACCATGACTTGTGGGGAGGGGACACCATTTGCTGCTCCACTTCAGGCAGCAAAATTGTTGTGAAATGTAGCACAAACACCAGCTGTGGCACATTGTTGACATTTGAAAAGTACAGAATGGCTGGAAAACAAGTCATGTTTTGTCTTCTACTTCCTGGCCCTTTCTCATGGGAAAAGTAGGTGTGAAAGAAATACGAGCTGGTCACATGGTTTGTACTTTCTGGTGATTTGTTAGCTTTCTGTTCTATAGCCATTTTGGAGAGAGATGGAATTGCTTTATTCTTCTTCTCTCTGTTGCTCTGACTAGTGCTTGCTGGATTTAATGCAATCATGTAACGTCTTAGCTGAGGTGGAGTGAAACCAACTTGCTCCACTGGATTAATGCTTGCTATGCATTGTTCTCTGCACATGGACTGTAATGAAGGGGATGTATTCTCTGTAGAATATACTTGCTATAGTAATAAACAGGTAGAGCAAATAACCTGTGAAGTCTACGGAGTTATTTCCTTATTACTGGGATCTGCAGGAGGAGGCTGAACTGGCTGATATCCGATACGCTTGGAATGCTGCGTGGAGTGGGAGAGACAGGTCTGGACTTCTGTGTGTAGATTTATGGGCAGCTGCACACAGGAATAGGATTTTAAATCTTCCATCTCACACAAGTAAAGCGCTCTGCTTTTCCACGAGGCTGGCGGGCCTTCAGGGTGGGTCAGCAATCACACCTTCAGGGTTGTGTGCCCAGAAATTCGGATTCAGCGGGACCTGTGGACCGGTACCGGAACCGAACGGAGCCAGTTCGGGGCCAGGTTGAAGGTCAGCACCAGCAGCAGCAACGGGAGCTGTTTTTCCAGCTGCTGCGTGTTCACAGCTTCGACTCCGGAATGCAGTGATTTATGGCAGAGGAGGACATCAAGGCGGAAGAGAAATCTCCTGGGCCTTCGTCCGGTAAGGAAGGGGAGAAAGAGTGGGAGGTGTGTATGCTGAGAGCTTGCAGGCTCTGTTCCAAGCCGAAAGCTCAGACAGCGAGGCCGAAAGTTCTGAGGGGGACGAGGCGGCAACTCCCCCTGTTCCCAGAATGGCGGCAGCACCAGCCCTAAATTCACAGATAGTTGAAAAGTTATCTGGGTCGAATTATGTACTATGGAGCTTCCAGATGCAGCATTATTTAACTCATGCGGGGCTCTGGAATGTTGTAACACAGGATGCCGTGGCCGTGGGTGACCAAGCTTATAATGAATGGAAGGAACGGGACGAGAAAGTGAAGGCAATTCTCTGCTTATCTGTTGAAAGTTCCCAGGTGCCATTTATTCAGTTTTTGGAAACGGCGAAACAGATCTGGGAGGCCCTACAAGGGACATACCAGATGCAAACAGCAGGGAGTAGGATTATACTTGCGCGTAAGCTGTACAGGCTGAGCTTACAACCAGGTGGTTCTATGCCTGAGCATCTGAGTACTATTCGGGACATGTTTAACAGGCTTAGAGCACAAGGGATGCAAATTGAGCACTTGCATCAAGTTTCTATTCTGTTATCCAGTCTGGACTCTTCATATGATACAATTGTGACATTAATGGAGGGGCAGCCAGATCAAAATTTGACCATGGAATATGTGTCAGGAAAGCTTCTCTCTGAGTGGGAGGAACGCCAAGGCAAGAAAAACAGTGCTGGACGTAAATCAGCAGACAGCGCGGCTGACGCAGGCAACAGCCAAGCTGGGAGTAGCAGCAAGCTGGTGGGAGTTACCCAAGCGGCAGCTTTAAAAGTGAGAAAATGCTTTTCTTGCGGGTCGACGTCGCATCTTAAAAGGGACTGTAATTTTAAGGGCAACAAGAAAAAGAAAAAAAAGGAAGATACCAGTACACCTGAGGAGACAATTAAAACGGGCAAAAGTTTGATTGCTCGGGTGGGGATTTCCAACAACAACATGTGGGTTCTGGACAGTGGGGCATCCCACCACATGGCAAACTCCAGAGACATGTTTCAATCTCTGGATGATGGATATACAAATCAATTTGTTGAACTGGCTGATGGAAAGCGAATCCAGGTGACAGCTGCAGGAACAATTGACTTTGCTACTTTGGGTCAACAAAGGGCACTGTTTGTTCAAGAATTGGATACAAACTTGATAAGTATATCACAATTGGCTAATGATGGATATGAAATATGTTTTTCTGACAGCAACTGTGTAATTTCACATGAAGGGGTGATCTGTGCAAAAGGTGATTTGCAGAATTCTCTGTATGTTATAAATCCATTTGTAACACATGATGAGAGGGCAAAGTATGCGAATTGTAAACCCCATGAAAATTGTTTGCATATTTTCCATAAGAGGTTTGCACATGCCAACTACAGAAGCATAGAAAAAATGCCAGGTCTGTGTGAGGGTATGAAAATGAAACCTTGTTCTAATTATGTGGAATGTGAAGTATGCAGTACAGCAAAGTCACACAGGTCTAACATTCAGAAACACAGTGATAGAGTTAGCACAAGAATCTTTGAGCTAGTACACTCTGATGTTGCTGGACCATTTGAAAATAGCTATGGGGGAAACAGGTACTACCTGACTCTGATTGATGATTTTTCTCGATTTGGATTTGTCTATCTTCTGCAGCATAAATCTCAGGTTCAAGAGAGATTTGAATCATTTGTTAAATGGGCTGGGAACAGATATAAACAACACCCAATAGGAGAATTACTCACAGATGGTGGGGGAGAGTACATGAGTACAAAGTTCAAGAAATTCTTGGAAAGTGAGGGTATAGGGCACAAAGTCACTGCCCCATACTCCCCATTTCAAAATGGCGTTGCTGAAAGAAGAAACAGAACACTCCAGGACATGATGAGGGCTCAATTGACTGAATCACAGGTGGGAAACCGTTTCTGGGGGGATGCACTGTCAAATGCCAATTACCTGCTGAACAGGTTATCAAATACCACAATTGGGAAAACTCCATATGAAATGTTTCATGGGAGGAAACCAAAGATAGCACACGTGCACATTTTTGGGTGTAAATGTTTTGTTCATATGCAGGCTCAAAACAGGACAAAGCTATCTCCAAGAAGCTTTGAATGTTTTCTGCTGGGGTATGATGCACAAACAAAAGGGTACAGGTTGTGGTCACCACAACACAACAAGGTAATTCTGAGCAGGGATGTGATTTTTCACGAGCAAACAAATGAATAGAAACAGCTGGTGGAATTGCCAATGCATGCAATGTCTGAAACACAGCAGGATGCTTCTGGGACAGAACAAGCCACTGGGCAGATATCTGGGGAGCAGGAGGGAGGTGAACAATCTCTTAGGCGTTCAACCCGAGAACGCAAAACACCTGTTAGATATCAGGATGAATTCCAAAGTGGGAAAACTGTTGTACATAAAGCTCTCAAAATAGCTTTAGAGCCACAGAGTTTTGAGGAAATTCAAAGCATGGAACCAAAAGTGAAGAATGATTGGTTTGAGGCCATGCAGGATGAAATCAATGCAATGCATGAAAACAACACATGGAGTCTAGTATCTTTGCCTGTGGGGCGCAAAGCCATCACCTGTAAATGGGTGTACAAGGTGAAGACAAATCACCAGGGGCAGGTGGAGAGATACAGGGCAAGGCTCGTTCTAGGGGGGTTGCACAAAAACATGGGGTAGATTTTGATTCTGTGTTTGCACCAACAACAAGGTATGCAACTGTCAGACTGTTGTTGAAATTGGCAGCACAAAGAAAAATGATGGCATTTCATTTTGATGTAAAAACTGCTTTTTTATATGGTGAATTACAAGAGGAACTCTACATGCAGCAACCACAAGGTTTTGTAGAAAATCCGAGTCTTGTGTGTCGTCTAAACAAGTCCATATATGGGTTGAAACAGGTAGCTCGATGCTGGAACCATAAACTAGACAGAGTTTTGATTAGTTTGGGATTCAAACAAAGCAAGGCTGATGCACTGTCTGTATACAAATCACACAGAACAGGGAAACTGGGTGTATTTGTTGGTCTTTGTTGATGATATATTACTGGTGACACAATCAGTAAGTCAAAAAGACAAAATTGCACAAGAATTGCAAGCACACTTTGAACTGAAAGATCTAGGTTTGGTACAACACTATCTTGGAATGCAATTATCTCAAGATGAGGAAGGTTCTTTCATGATTGAACAAAGTGGGAAAATTCAGAAATTGCTGGAAATTCATGGGTTGGAGAATTGTAACCCAGTTACTACTCCAATGACTCTTGAATATCAGAAACACACAGATAACACCGGATTTGACGATATTGGAAAATATCAGAGTGTTATTGGAAGCCTGCTATATTTGGCAAATGTGAGTAGGCCAGACATCAGCAATGCTGTAAACATACTTAGCAGGAAAACGCAAAATCCTTCTAATTATGATTGGCTAGCTGTAAAACGTGTGTTAAGGTATTTAAAAGGTTCCATGAATTGCAAACTGAAATTGTCATCACACACAGAGGGAAGTTTTTATGTGTACACTGATGCTGATTGGGGATCTGCTACAGATAGGAAGTCCACAAGTGGGACTGTGCTCATGTATGACCAAAGCTTAATTGAATGGTATACACGAAAACAATCTTGTGTGGCTGTTTCTAGCGCAGAATCTGAATTCATCAGTTTATCTCAAGCATGTAATGAGATTGAGTGGTTCAAACAATTGTTTGCTGATATGCACATACCAGTAGACAAGGCTGTTACAATTTTTGAGGACAACCAAGCTTGCATAAGCATGGCTCAAAATGAAAAAAGTAGGCCAAGAACCAAACACATTGATGTTCGTTACTCTCATGTAAAGGACTGTGTGCAAAAAGGGTGGGTAACACTCAAGTACTGTGCAACAGGGGATATGGTGGCAGATCTTTTCACAAAACCATTACCTGTAGTAAGACACAGGAAACTAATGACGGCACTAGGCCTCATTGAGTAAATGTAAACAAGATGTATCACAGCTTGTAGGGGGATGTTGTGACATGTAGCACAAACACCAGCTGTGGCACATTGTTGACATTTGAAAAGTACAGAATGGCTGGAAAACAAGTCATGTTTTGTCTTCTACTTCCTGGCCCTTTCTCATGGGAAAAGTAGGTGTGAAAGAAATACGAGCTGGTCACATGGTTTGTACTTTCTGGTGATTTGTTAGCTTTCTGTTCTGTAGCCATTTTGGAGAGAGATGGAATTGCTTTATTCTTCTTCTCTCTGTTGCTCTGACTAGTGCTTGCTGGATTTAATGCAATCATGTAACGTCTTAGCTGAGGTGGAGTGAAACCAACTTGCTCCACTGGATTAATGCTTGCTATGCATTGTTCTCTGCACATGGACTGTAATGAAGGGGATGTATTCTCTGTAGAATGTACTTGCTATAGTAATAAACAGGTAGAGCAAATAACCTGTGAAGTCTACGGAGTTATTTCCTTATTACTGGGATCTGCAGGAGGAGGCTGAACTGGCTGATATCCGATACGCTTGGAATGCTGCGTGGAGTGGGAGAGACAGGTCTGGACTTCTGTGTGTAGATTTATGGGCAGCTGCACACAGGAATAGGATTTTAAATCTTCCATCTCACACAAGTAAAGCGCTCTGCTTTTCCACGAGACCGGCGGGCCTTCAGGGTGGGTCAGCAATCACACCTTCAAAAATATCTTCACTTGGCCCTGGAAAATAAGGGACATTTCTAAGTGATTGAGTAGCAGGGACAAGGGTATTCGTAGGCTGCTACTGGAGGAACCTAAAATTAATTTTGGATGTACTTGTAAAACCTTGCCAAGATGCAGAAATGACTCAGAAGATACTTCAAATTGTAGAGTGGGATGAAATGGAAATTTCTGTGGTGGAGATTAACAAAAGTAAAGGGAAAACAGTCAAACAGAAAAAGAAAATCTGGTATGATCCAGCATGCAAAGGTAAAGGTCTAAAGTCCCCTTCTCCCACAATGAGGTTCTGATTCAGGTTCCCTGTCACACCCCTCCATAAAGAAAAAATAAGTATGCATGGGCCATTAAACTCTCTTTAATAAGGGTTTGTCTAAGTCAGCTAATTGCTGGAGATGTAACACAGCTAATGCTTCTTTTAAGCATATGATTTGTTGCCTCTTTTTGGGAGGAGGTTATTATCAGGACCGGTGCAAGGCAGTTTGGTGCCCTAGGCAAGATCAGATATTTAGCGCCCCACCTTCCCACTTGAGAGCGCTGTATTTTTTTTTCAAGGCGTTCCTGGCGCCCCTTTAGCCCTGCGCCCTAGGCAGCTGCCTAGTTGGCCTAATGGTAGCACCGGCTCTGGTTATTATACAGATAAACCTTGTATTGGAATGCTCTTTAATATTTACTGACATACATGTCCTCTGAAATTATCTACCTGCCTCCTGGAAGTTAATGCTTGGTCAGCGCAAATGGATTCTCCGTGCCCTTTAAACAGCATTTGAACAGGTGTTATATAGACGCTTGCAGATGGACCTCTTTGAACAGCATTTGAACAGGTGGTATATAGACGCTTGCAGATGGACCTCTTATATGGATATTTGGTCTCCTTTTTTGAAGTTTATGTATATATATATATATATATATATAATGAATTTCAATGCACGCATATGCTGTGTGTGTGTGTGTATACATATTGCATATGCATGCATTTAAACTGAGATATTCAAATCTACATAGCTACATTTTTTTTTCTTTTCCTCTTTTTCGTTTTCTTGAAATTTTACAATAAAAAAATAATGATTAAGTATGCTTGGGCCAATTATTTGAATAACATCACATTTAGTTTGGCTCTTAGCCTGTCAAAATTCCAAAGAGTAGTACCAGAGAGACTATTAGACTATTGTTCATCATTTGCAGAAGTTCTTTAGTGTTTGATTATTCTGTTTGCTCATGTATGTATCACTTGTAAATAGCTACATAAAGGGGAAAGATGTGATGATATTAGTCACTGTTTCTTTAAGAGAGCTGAGTCTTGATTACAGCTGCTGTATATGATAATGATTTATTATTTACATGGCCAGGACTGGCCCAAGGCATTTTGCTGCTGTCTGAGGCAAAAGACAAAATGGTGCCCCCTGCCATTTCATGTGTGGTAGCTGACCAGAGATGGCAATTTAATCTTACTTTAATGCTGGCAGTGGGTCAGTACTATCTTCCACTACACCTGAGGGCAGTAGGTAGTTCAGGTGGTGCAGGGCAGGCCACATGGCACACATAGCTGTGTATTCCAACATCTTGCCACTGCTTCCTGACCCACACAGCATCTGCTGCCTGTGGCCCTGCATATTATAGTGCCATCAACATGCATGGCATTTTACAAAGTATATCGGTTTGGGGACTTTGAATTGATACTTATGCTATGCTGAGCTCTTGCTTCACAATGTTGCTTTGTAGTTACTGTAGTGTTGTAGACCCCACATAGCAGCACACAGAACTCCACCAGATACTTGCTCTCACTCTAGTACTGCTATGGAGCCCCCATACAAAATCATTTAATGGTGACTGATAACCCCACATACAGTGTCCATGAATACCTTGAGCAAAGGCTCCCCTATGGTTCCCTCCACACACATTGAAGGGGAAGTGCTATAGGTAACTACAATACTATATCTAATTCATCCCATCAACCACTCAGCATGGCCATTTCGGAAGAAGGGAGTCGCAATGTCATGAAGATAGAGGAATATGGGTAGAAGAAGGAAGTGGCATGGATGCTGAAGACAAGAAAAAGAGTAGGAATGGAACAGTGACGTGTGTGTGTGTGTATGTGTACGTATGAACATAAACTGATCCCTTGTCAAGGTAATCTATAAGCTCCTGGACATCTCTGTCTGTAAAATGGTAATACATTTTACATGTGATTTTACAGCGTACATTAGAGTTCCTGTGAAGATGAGTGAGATTAGCCCAGTAACGTGCACAGCAAAAGCAGTGTGAAAATTTCCAAAAGCTGGATAGGAGATAATTTTGGGGTGTGTGGGTCACAAAGGGCCTCCTCACATTCCCTTTATTCTTACTCATTCCCTCTGAAAAATGTCTGACTTTGTCCTGTACAGCTCAATGGGAGCCATTAGGGTCTAGTTTGGGTTCTTGGTCCTGCTGCAGTGCAACAAAATGCTTGGAGTGGGGGAAAGAATGTTGGCAACTGGCTCACATAGCTAGCAAGCTAGCGGGTAATAAATTGTTACAGTAGTATTAAGAAACATATTCAGTTCTGTTCAGCAAAGGCCAGCGATATGCAGATGGGTACACTGGAGGTGGGTCATTGCTCCTTATGATCAGTAACAGCAGGTGAGAGCCAATTAGTTTAGTTTCCTTTAAAAACAAATCCTAGCAATTTTAACTAGTCTGGTTGGCTCCCCCCCCCCAACACCAGACCCTTAATGGGAGAGAAGGAAAACTTCTGTTACCTCCACATTCATTAGAATTGGAAATGGAGAGTCACTTTTCTAGCCTGGAGCCAGAAGGTGGGCTATCTCAGAGGCAGGGTTGATAGCTTTTGAATACCACATGAAATCTATAGATACAAGGCTGGTGTCATATGACAAGAGCCTTAAGCAGATGGATGACAGTGTGTGTGCACTATAGGCTGCTGTTAATTTACTAGCTAGAGATAATGTGCCTTTAGAATTAAAAAATGAGTCACTGCAAAACAGACTCAGGCTACAGCTTGCAGATTGTAGGACTTAGATGGGGGTGTGTGATAGAGCTTATATATGTAGTTATGAAAATTAAGACTTTTAAAAACAAACAAAGGGCACTGTAATTTTTTCATAGTTTGAGCTTTTGTGAATCAAGCCATAATGTTAATGTTGTTTAAGTAATGGTTCGCAAAGTGTGTTTTTAATATGCGTGCCAATTACCATGCAACTAAAATGACACAGCCTTGTTAGTTAGCTTTTATTTGCAGCATTTAAAGGAACTTAGTACAAGAGGCGGACTTAACAATATTACTGAACAGTGTAATTTCTATTTAGTTAGGCTGCATCCATGAAGGTGTCTTGAGAAATTCGATCTTTGCCAATTCCAGTATGATGAACTAACCTGATCAGCACCTCTTGGACTAATGTGTGGGTTGGAACACAGCAATATACCAGCATGTGCTCTACATGAATGTTCTGAGACAATTTTCAGTTCAAGAAATGTATCAAAACACATTTTAAAATTATTCTTTTGAGAGGAAATAGGTTTAGAAATGTGTATCTTGAGAGAAAATAAATTTAGCAATGTGCACTTTAAGAGGAAAAAAAAAATCATTTTTTTTGTGCCGATATTTTTTTCATGAACTTAACCTGCAATCCTATAAACCAGGGTTGGTAGAAAGTAGATCTGGATCTACAGGTAGATCTTTGGCTGATTTGTACTATATTAGCAAAGCATTCTGGCTCCTAGTTGTTTAAAACAACAGCAACAAAATGACCTCCCCCATCCCAAATTATACTGCTGAAATGAAGAAAACTTGGGGGTAACCAGGAGTGGATTTTTTGGTGGAAGGACAGTGAGCCCCGTTCAGTTCTGGTACTCAAAACAAATCTCTGGACTCAGAATTCTTTAATTTGAAGTGTATGTCCAGTTGATGGATCTCAGGATTCTAGTAAAAAACAAAGTAAATAGTATAAATCAGATGTCTGCCCATCCCTGCTATACACACTTGCCTGAGATTACTTCTGAGTATACATATATATGATTTCACTGTCAATGGATGAATACATACAAAAGTGATAAAGACGGGAAACAGTGACGCATTCCTAGTCTGTCTGCACAGAGTCAAACTGAATTTTACTTCTCATGTGTCTGAGAAATTTCATGCACTGTTTGTACACAATCAAAACTTGATAACAGGTCTTCTGAAAGTGGGACTTCTCAGTGGCAATTATTGTGGCTGTATGTGTGCTCTCGCCGTTTTGTTAAACATGTGCCAAGATAGCTGTGGGTGATTATTGTCAAGTTGCCTTTCACATGGACACACTTGTGATCACCATGTTAACAAGTTTGATGAATGCAGACACACCTCTTCAGCATTTATTTTGGAGAACAAGTACACTCATGAGTCATGGTGCATGGCTGATCCTTGTTTGCATGTGTTGGTGGCTTTGGCAGTTTTCTCACTTCTTGCAAATGTGCTCTGAATAGGGTTGCTGTGTCACAGTGAGAGACACTACAGTTTCAGCTAGTGGGGGACGGGGACGGGGAACCTGTCTCATAACACAGCTGGCATAACATTCCAATGATGTATTTCTGCCTGTTCCCCCCCAACCCCCGTACAAAGGCCAGGGCTCCAGTCCTTAGGTATATATGGGTGGCAATCTCCTCCTACCTGTGGCTATGGATTATTAAAGATAAATAAATACTATACACCAGATTAAAACCCACGGGTCTGGTGCTGGCTTTTTGGTGTTGCAGCCACACCTGGCCCCCTTCCAATACTAGTAACATGCAAAAAGTCATGTAAATTAGCCCATATCTAATTGCCGATTCTCATGACTGCAGCTGATGTCTAGCCAATGGTGGTGCATGTAGAGGGAGTCATCTGGGCCAGACCTGTTGTTAGACATGGATAGGTGGCTGCTGCAGGCATCAGATTTTGAGGGCCATTATAATGTTTGAAACGTTTTTACTGCTGGGAGGTGGCACCAAAATGTCTTGGACCATCTGTGGGTAGCTGTGGAAAGGGCAGGCACATGACATGTGCAGAAGCCAGCACACATTGACTTTTAGCACACCCCTGCAAGAGTTTGTAAAGGCCTCTTGGGCCTATAAATCAGCCTTCCCTGATCTGGGTGCCCTCCTGATGTGCTGTACTACAACTCCCATCATCACCAGTTGCCTGATACTTCTAACTGGAGTTCCTGGGGATTGAACTATGGCCAATTTCCATGCTGGCTGGAGACAGGAACATAGGAAGCTGCCTTATATCGAGGTCCATCTAGCCCAGTATGGTCCATTGGTCCATCTAGCCCAGTACTGTTGATGAGACTGGCTGGCTGTCACTCTCCAGAATTTCAGGCAGGATTCTTTCCTAGCCCTACCTGGAGATGCTGGGGATTGAACCTGGGACCTTCTGCATGCAAAACATGTGCTCTATCACTGAGGTATGGCTCCTCCCACTAAAAGTGACCCTCAGTTTTATTGGGAGTGGTTCATAGGAACATAGGAAGCTGCCTTATACTCAGTCGTTTGTCCATCTAACTCAGCATTGTCAACACTAACTGGCAGCAGCTCTCCAGTGTTTCTGGCAGGTGTTTTTCTTGCCTACCTGGAGACACCGGGGATCAAACCTTGGACCTTCTGCATGCAAAACATGAGCACTACCACGGAGCTAGTACAGGAACACATCTGCAGGGCACCTCCATGGGGCTCCCTGCCAGGGAGCCGGCAAAGCAGTGATTAAATGGTTGTGGAACGAATCAGTGGAGTTCCCATTATTTCTAATGGGGAAACTCGCTTTGATGTACGAGTATTTTGGATTACGAGCATGGTTCCGGAACGAATTATGCTCGTAAGCCAAGGTATTACTGTACATGATAAAAAAAACCATATACATACAAACAGGCAACACTCAGAGACACACATATATCTAAAATAAATTAAAAATAATCAAGAAAAATCCAGGACCTGATTAAAACGTCATCATATGCTGTCAAATGCCTGAGAGATAAAGAAGGTCTTAAGCTGGTGCCCAAAAGATAACAATGTTGGCACCAGGCGGGCTCATCAGGGAGATCATTCCATAATTGGGGGGGGGGCACCGCTGAGAAAGCCCTCTCCTTTGTTGCCACCTTCCAAACCTCCCTCACAGAGGAGGTACCTGGAGGAAAGCCTTAGATGATGAAGGTAGTATACTGGTAGGTTTGTGCTGGGAGAGGCGCTCCATCAGGTATTGTGGTATCGGTATTTGGTTATAATAGGCCAAAACCAGCACCTTGAATTGGGTTTAGAAACATACAGGCAGCCAGTGCCAGTGGGCCAGAATCAGTGTTATATGTTTGGACCTTCTTGTCCCTGTTATTAATCTGGCTGCTGCATTTTGCATGAGCTGCAGCTTCTGAACTGTCTTTAAAGGCAACCCCTTTAATATATATATATATATATATATATATATATAATTATTATTATTATTATTATATAAAAAAGTAAAGGGCTTTTACATAGCTTCAAAATTACACAGAACAGGAGTAGTTTTACACGTCCTGAACAAGGCCTTGAGACTCAAATGCAAAGACTTGGCAAGTTACCACATCACTCCCAAGCCTGTGTGTATCAGGCCCAGCAGTGTGCATTTCAGCATGTCAGCCTTAGGTTATCAGAGGAAAAAGTCACTGGGAAAGAATGCCCCATCTGGCTGAAAAAACAATCCCTCCAGTACTGCGTGTCCTTTGATATGGAAGCCAAAAACTACACACAGGAGTTTGCTTGATTTGACACAAGTGGTTGTGATAAATTCTTAATTACGTGGTTGGATAAAAGGCCTCCACAGTAGAGCTGAAGCCAAAATGAGTCAATTTGGATTTGAGGTCTTAATCTAGAGGTTTGATAGGGTCAAAAAGTCCCCTGACATTTCTGCTTATCTGTTTTGAATGCTTACCCTCCTTTCTCTGAAACAAGATTCTGCTGTTATGTTGCAGTGGACAGTGTTTTCACAAGATGTCAAGATCCATATTTGTGACCAATCCTGCCCGCCTCCCCACACCATTCATTCCACATTATATTGTTTGAGAACTCTGCCTTCAGCCAGATCTCAGCCTGTGTGATTTCTTAAGTATATTAAGCATGGGATATTTGGTGGCAACCAGTCAGCCAACCTATTGTGCATCTTCAGTTGTTGCATTTTTCTAAGCAAAAGACCACATACCTTGTTAGCTAATTTTTGTTGGGAACTAGGATGCGGATGAAGGGCAGCTTTCCCCCTCTTCTTCTTCTGTACTTATTTGGGAAGGATTTGCACTTCAGCATCCCATATTATGAAACTGGGATGCTGAAGTGCAAATCCTTCCCATTTATTGATCTTGCTTCCCATTTATTTATCTTGCTAAGGCCTTTGATACTGTAGACCGAACAGCTCTCTGGACTATCCTTATGAAAATTGGATGCCCCAATAAATTTGTGAATATCTTGCGACTTCTCCATGACAACATGACGGCTATGGTCTTGGACAACAACGGCTCTCATGGTGCTCCATTTAAAGTGGGATCAGGTGTTAAACAGGGATGTGTTATTGCCCCAACATTATTTGCTATTTTCATCGCCATGATTTTACATCTTGTCAAGGGGAAACTTCCCACTGGTGTGGGAATTATATATCGAACAGATGGAAAGCTTTTTAATCTCAGCAGGCTGAAAGCAAAAAGTAAGGTAATTACAACCTCCGTTGTGGAACTACAGTATGCTGATGATAATGTGGTCTCCGCACATTCAGAGGATGATCTCCAAACTATCCTAAATGCTTTTGCAGAAGCATACGGAAAACTTGGTCTCTCACTTAACATCAAAAAAACCAAAGTGCTTCATCAGCTAACCCTTTGGTGATGCCATCTATCCAGCTTGGCGGGACAATACTGGAAAATGTCGATCATTTTCTCTATCTTGGCAGCTATCTTTCTGTTACAGCTAACATCGACAGTGAAATCCAGCATCGTCTGAGCTCCGCAAGTGCCGCGTTTTCTCGAATGAAACATAGAGTGTTCGAGGATCGGGATATTTGTAAGAAGACCAAAACACTGGTTTATGAAGCCATTGTATTACCAACGTTATTGTATGCCTGCGAAACATGGACTATCTATAAACGTCACCTCCAACTCCTTGAAAGATTTCATCAACGTTGCCTCCGGAAAATCCTGCGAATTACTTGGGAAGATAGGCGAACAAATGTCAGTGTACTGGAAGAAGCAAAGACTACTAGCATTGAAAAAATGATCCTTCAACGCCAACTTCAGTGGACCGGTCATGTTTTTCGAATGCCTGACTGCCGTCTCCCAAAGCAGTTACTTTATTCCCAACTCAAGGATGGAAAGCGGAATATCGGTGGTCAATATAAGAGGTTTAAAGATGTTCTTAAGGCTAATCTAAAAAAATGCAATATAAACATCAAAAACTGGGAAGCTCTGGCCCGTGAACGATCTAACTGGAGGTTGGCCTTTCACAAAGGTTCTATGGACTTTGAAGAAGCTCGAGTGCAAGGTGAAAGGGAGAAACGTGCTAAGCGAAAAGCACGTCAAATGAATCCTTTACAAGACCATCTTCCATCTGGTAACCTGTGTCCTCACTGTGGGAAGCTGTGTGGATCTAGAATTGGCCTCCACAGTCACTTACGGACCCATCGCTAGAGTCTACACAATTTTCTTTAGAATTTTCCTCCTTTTAAAATCTCCTTTTTGTAAATTTTCTTTTTTATCCTGGAAGACAATCTTACTCGGTCACGAGTGATCCCCTGACTGACTGATTATGAAACTCATGGTGGGGTCAACTCCATCAAAACATTGGGCCTGCATGGACATTTCAGAAGTATGGGTTTCAGAAAGTATGAGAATCTTGAACAAATTTTGCCAACTTGTTATCTTTAATGAGAAGCCATGATAGGGATGACATGAACTAAGTCCCTTTGAACAGAGTAATTTGAAGTCCAATTCAAAGTGCTGATTTTGCCCTTTTTGACTTCAAAAACTTTCATAGTTTAGGGCCAGGCTACTTGAAGGATTTTCTGACTCCTTATGTGCCTACCTGTCATTAGAATCTTCAAGGGAGGGCCTTTTGAGGTTGCCTCCATCATCCGAACTATGGTGGGTGGCTACCAGAGAAAGGAGGAGCCTTCTTGGTGGTGGCACTGCAGTTCTGGAATGCTCTCCCCAAAGAAGTTCTCCTGGCACCTGCTTTGCTGTCCTTTTAGTGCCAGACAAAGGCCTTTTAATTTCCCAAAATTTAGATGCAATTTTAATCCTGTGGATTGTTTCATGCTGCTTTTGTAATTTTTTGGTTTAAAAACAAACACACTTCTTAAAGATTCTTTTGGTAAACTGCCCTGGGAATATGACTGAAGGGCAGTATAAAGATACTTATAATAAACAAACAAAGATGCAAAGGTTTACACTGATAAGGTCCCAGGGCAGTGATGGCGAACCTATGGCACGCGCGCCACAGCTGGCACGCAGGGACCTCTCTGTGGGCACTCAAGCCATTGGTCGCCAGATCACAAAAAGACCGTCCCCTTCTGCATTCAACGTTGGGTTTCCATAGTAATTACTCTCCACTCATTCCTCGCTGGCCTCCACAGGCAGGCACACTCCAACATCTCCACCCCCAGAAGCGGACTGCGCAGGCACCCAGCCCTCCTTCTAACTTAACAGACAGCTCAGAAGCACAGTGCACGCGTGCCCGAATCTTTACGCGCCCGGTGAAGAGCCATGCCCTGAGACCGAGCGGGGCGCGATTAGCTAGTGCCCCCTCCTCCTTCCTGCCAAATTTAAGGCACTTTGAAATAAATAAGTTGGTTTTGTGTTGCAGTTTGGGCATTCGGGCTCAAAAAGGTCCGCCATCACTGTCCCAGGGTATCATAGCAATATGTTTGTAGGGAGGGGCAATGCATGCATCCTGGCGGGGGGGGAGAGGGACAAAAATGTGCAGTCTCTTCTGATTGGCTAACTAGTGGGGAGGGTCGAAGATAGAAATTTGTGTGGGGGAGAGCAATTTTCACAATCTCTCCTGCAGCAAACCTGTTTTTCTCCCTAGCTCATGGATGAAGGCCTCCCTCACTTGAGCAACTGTTCCTACCTATTTGGGTCCTGGCCTTTTTCAGACTGGACTTAATTTGGGGTCAGAATTCTTCTGATGGGGCAGGAAAGAAGGAAAGGTAGGTGGAACTTGGAGTAGGTTTTGTGTGTGTGCAAGGGTGGAGTCTCTCGATTCAGCCCTCATACACTAAATGGGGTTGAGTAAAGAAGAGAGAATGTGCAGGTGTGAGGTGGATAACTGGGGTGGGAGAAACACTTGGGGTGGAGAAGCCATTTGAAAGGGGAAGTTGGAGTAAAGTAACACGGCTTGTGATAAGTGGTCTGAACCAGTGGGGAGCGACAGACAAAAGGGAACTTGTTTTCTTCCTCGGCTAGTTTCTTCTTGTAACTACTCCTTGATGAGGATTTCAACTCTCAGACTTTTCTTGCTTCCTGTCCCCTTCTTCACCGGTAGTAAGTGTTGCTTTGTCTAAACTGTGCAACCATAATGGCTGCATTCAACCTTTTCTTCAGAAATGCTTTGTTTTCCCAGGAGCTATGAACTCCTAGTACAATGCTGTTTGCTTTTGAAGTAGCAGTGTGTGTGTTTCTTTCTATAGCACTTGCCTTGCACCAGTTACACACTGAAACTATGCAGCTGTAACTTACCAAACAAATACAACTCTAATGGGAACCAGTAAAATATGCAAAGGAGGCTGGGCAGTGCTTAATTTCCAAGAAACAAAGGTGCCCTGTGTGACAGTCAGGCCATATCTGAAACTGACACGGGCATGCAAAATAGACGAGGGGTGGGCAACTTGTGGCCCTCCAGATGTTTTGGCCTACAACTCCCATGATCCTTCACTATTGCTGCCTAGGGCTGATGGGGCCTGTAGGCCAGATGGGCCACAAGTTGCCCACTCCTGCAGTAGACTGATCTGCCCATCCGTAGGAGGTGGTGAGTGGTCAAAGCGGGTTCAAATCCTGCTTCCCTTCTTTACACATTCCCTAAGCATCATTTGCACAAAGTTACACACCTTCCCCTTCCCAACTGGAACTCCCTCCCCACACAATGCATTATTGCTTGCACAGGCAGTTTCCTGTACTCCTCATGCAGTGCTTTAGCACAAAGCAAGAAGCATGCAAAAGAGTGCAGGATTCTTTCCCTGTGTGGATCCCCCCCCCCATGCCACAAATCTCCATCTTCTGAACAGAATGCCACAGGACCATCCGTACACAGCCGCATGCAGTGGGCTTCCCTATCTTCTGCCGTTAGGTATAATCTTGCTACGTTCAATTCATTTTGCTCTGCTAGATTGGCTTTGATTTGCAGACCGAGAAGAATTGTAGTAGGGGTAATGGGTTCAGAGCCCCACACTGCCCACCGGCCACCCCACCCCACCCCACCCAGTCGTCATTGCTTGCCTGTTCTTATTTATAACCTGTTGGCTGGCTATTGCTGCTCTTAGCTGCAAAGGTACTAGATGTGGCAAAGGGAAGTGACCAGCTATGGCAAGACAGATACATTTAATCTAAATACTTCAATGTGATTCTTTTCCTAAGATGAGCAAACTGAATTAGAAAAAAAGCCTGATGAGAAAGGAAACCTAACATGATGAATGGGCAAATTTTAAAAGCCTATTAAACGGGAGAAAAATAAAATGACTGCCAAATGGACTTTCATGCCTCCTTTTATTTATAAACATTCATGTGAAATTGCAAGGGGAAAGGGGAGGGGGAGAAGCCCTGGAACTCCCCTGAAAGACATTTTCTATTGCAGTATGTTGACTTAACTGCTAAATGGTCACCTGTCTTACGTAGGATCTTTCTAGACTCTTCGTAGAATTCAGCTTAATGTCAGCATCATTGCAATGAAATTGTAATGTGGGTCCATGTCCATAATAATCAGGGCTATAGAACAGTGGCAGAGTGCACGCTTTGCCTGTAAAAGGCCACAGGTTCAGTCCCTGGCATCTCCGGGTAGGGCTGGGAAAGACTCCTGCCTGACTAGAGCTGAGCCGAAATTTCTCGGAAAATATTTTTTTTCTGAGGCAATTTCTGATATTTTCCTTTTTCTCACATTCCTTAGAAAAAGGAGTGTTGGGGGGCAACACTGCAGGTTGCCCCCCAACCCCAATTCTGCAATATTTCCCACCACTTTTTGCGGAGGCCACCGTTCCCCCTGCCGTGCTCCCTGGCTCAGTGTTAGGTCTGGGGCAGTGCGGGGGATACAGAATGGTGGCCAGGCTGCCCATACAGTTGCTGCTACTGTCACTTGCAGTGGCAGCAAAGAGGAGGAGGAGAAAGATGGTGATCCTCATTCCCATCCCCAAGAACCAGTTGGAGTATTTCTTGTCCTCCTGGAGAAACTTGGCAAGAATGGTCCCTCCGATTTCTCTGCCCGCAAATACAGTGGAGAATTACAAGAGGCCTTTTGTACACAGCTCGCCTGAAACTATGGAGAGCCACTTTCAGTCACCAAAGACTGAGGTAGATGAACTTGCTTGGTCTGGCTTGGTATAATGATCTGGCTTGGTATAAAGAAGCTTCCTATGTTACACTTCATAGGTAAATCCACATTTTAGATAAGGCTGTACCAAATTTAGTTTTATATTCTTGTATCCAAAGTTGCACTTTTATCATGGTGCTTATATATATATATATATATATATATATATCCGCCAGCAAGTTATATGAAAGATCAATTTGTTTAAAGCTATTTCATGCCCTTATTTTTCAATGCCACTTCTGTCACCTTTGGCAATGACTTCTTTCAATAAGATCCTGTGGGTCTCCACTTCCAGATACCATGCCACAAAGGAACAATGTTCTGCTGTGAATGATTCATGGCACAATGACACCGTCTAATTTCAGTAAATAAAATGAGGTGAATAAAATTTCCGTAAATAAAATCGGTGCAGCCCCATTGTATCTATGTTATGTACTACTGATCTTAGATAGAAAGATGCCAATTGTGAGAGCAGTGCCACACAATTTAGAACATGGTTGAAAGGGAACCAAAAAATTGAGATTTTTTTTTTTTTAAAAAGAGGTGAAATACATTTTTATTTATTTACTAATTCAAAAAGAGAAGCATGGAAACTGGAAACAAACCCAACCAGGGGAGCAAACTCTCAGTCACTACTCATGCAAAAACTATGTTGACATAACAGCATCTTGTCCTAGAATCTGAACAGAGTTGACCAGATATTCTGGGGCAAAAAAATTCCACAAAGTGGGCTCCACTATAGGAATATGTGATGAATCCGATGGGTGTGTGAAAATTCTGTTCTGTCAACCCTGCACTGGTGCCGATTCAATCTGACATGAGAATCTGTTTTCCATTTTTAAAACAGGCCACAATTTGCGTATTTATTTATTTTTTTAAGCTGGGAAATTTCTGCAAAATTCTGGCCTCTGCCATGCAATTTGCGCAGATTTACACAAATTGTCGATCAGACAATTTGTTGATCAGACCTGAATTTTGCACAAATCTGAAATTAACTGCCAGAAAATTCAAGGTGGCCAAGGTGGAGTGTGTGCATATGCAGTGACAGGAGGGTGCTTTCATATATCTCATGTTAAATATACTACTACAAGAACAGCAACAAGAACAACAACAATGACTTGAATCCAATGAGTTATCCCTGATTTGCGCAAATCACAATTTTCACAAATTGTGCTAGAGACACACAGTTCTCACCTCCAAATTCACACAAATATTTCAAGCAATTTCGTGGAAGCCAGAAAACCCCCCTCCCCTGACTTTTGGCCATCGGGCTGGAAATGTGTCAAAAGTCTATTGAGCTCAAACAGAATGGGTTTTCCAGTGTTGCACATCCCTAGCTCCACCACAGAGAAGGCCATACCTCAACCAGGGATATGGAGCACCATCTCCATGCAGATCTAAGTGTAAAAGTAACTGCACTTTTCAATATGGGGATTCAGACATCCCCCCCCAACATGTTGAAAGAATATGTGGCGTGGGGGCTGCAGGGCCATGTGAACTAGCCCCACTCCCAAGCAGCCACACCCCCACCTATGCACGGGTTTGGTCAGCATGTCTGGATAGTGTGAAGGGGCTCTACGGTTGTGATTGGGTCAGGATCTATCTTAGCATGCATGCAGGTGTTCTATGCATGCTCATTACTACATGTGTAGAGCCCTTTCTGACATGCCCCCAAAACCTAGGGAGCCAGGGCTAGTTCACAGCCCCCCCACCTCCTCACGTGTGTGAAGGAGCCTTCTGAACCCCTTAATGCAATGACTTGGAGTCATTTTAGTTCAGTCCAGTTTTAGAAACTGTCTGCTTCCATGGATAAGCCTTTCTTACAGCCCCATTCTAGTTCTGTTTATTAGGAAGTACATACCATTCATTTCAATGATACTGTATACTATATTTTGGATCACAGTTGTAGGCTTTTAAATCAAAAGTTGTATTGCCAAGCAATGCTGAGTACAGGATGAGATGAGGTTTATTGTCCATCAATCTAATAGATGCTGTACTTTTATTACGGTGAGTTCATTCCCTGTTTATTTACCTTGAATGGCAGATTGTGGTGTAGTTGTTCATTTTCGCATCTTTCTGGTGTGGTTTTCCTTACCCACCACATGTGCTGCCAAGAGAGCCAAAGACACACACACACACACACACACACACGTTCTTATTGTATTCAGATGTGTATTCCTGAAGGGCTGAATCTTGGGTTTATGGAGAGGTCTTTAAGTATGATACTATCACCTCTATAGAATATCTGTCTTTTGAAAGTTATCTGCATTTCAGATCTGTAATACAGACCATAGTAAGGAAAACGGATGTGTAGGCGAGAGAAGACTTGGAAACCATAGACACAAAATCCTTATCTGACACAATCTTCCATGCATAGGTAGAGTGATCACTCACTGTCATAATGAAGCATCCGGTATTGGTGGGGGGCCCTGGGTACACACACATGTGTCTGCACACCAGTGCATGCATGTGTTCATGCATGCACGCACATACCCATACACACTTAGGAGTGGGGAAGGCTTTAAAAAGCAAAGAGGATCAAAGGAACAGCTGTAAAAGCCAAACAAAATCAAAATAGACAGCTGCAAGGTTTAATTCCCAATGTATTTGTGTGCCGATGCATTTTGAGAGATTTCTCTTTGTCAAGGACAATTCAATTCTTCAAGCTTCCAAATAATCCTCGGAACTCTCTGTTCCTTTTTTCATGAAATTTTATTTTATTTTGAAATAAAGTTAAATACAGTCATGCCTTGGATTGAGAGCATAATTCGTTCTGGAAACGTGCTTGTATTCCAAAACACTCTTATATAAAAACGAAATCCCCCCAAAAAAATTTGTACAGAGATTTTTAATTTAAGCTGTACTACAGTACTTGTATTGCAAGACGTCACTGATATATCAAGTAAAAAAATATATATTAATAAATATTTAAAAATTTGCTTGTCTTGCAAAACGCTCTCAAACCAAGTTACTTGCAATCCAAGGTATTACTGTATGCTGTATAAGTTCTATTTTCATTCTTTCATTAGACAGTGAGATTCTACTTAGGCTGTTTTACTGTAGATATTCCACAAACATTGGTGATCTACTAATTATAATTAGTAAATTTCTTTGTTTTCTTTAGTGATCTTGTTGTATTACTATGTATGTCCTTCTCTTTTGTTGCCTTTATTTTTATAAGGAGTTTGTGTTATCATCTCTCTGTGTGTATATATATTAGAAAAAAATATAGACTACTGTACTTTTTAGGGATTTCACCAAAACTTTGAAGGTCTTCAATATAGGAAATAAA
This sequence comes from Shinisaurus crocodilurus, assembly GCA_021292165.1. Lineage (NCBI taxonomy): Eukaryota > Metazoa > Chordata > Lepidosauria > Squamata > Shinisauridae > Shinisaurus > Shinisaurus crocodilurus. The sequence goes on from CM037877.1 coordinate 164,665,317, forward strand.
TGGAAACCATGGTGCCAAAATATCTCTTAAAATTAGAATTCTTCGCATGCTGCACTTGCTGAGTAAGTTTATACATAGTCATAAGCCCTATTCAGGTGTGATTAAACATGGTGAAACTAACCATTCGAGCAGAAACATGGCTGCGCTGATATGCCTCCCCACAATGACCCCAAAGCAGCCATTATAATGCTTCTGGTCTACTACTATTGGTGCAGAAGCAGCGATGCCCATTAGAATCACTGGAAGCGGAGAAGGCGTTAGCTTCCCCCAAAGCAACCTCCAATGTTGCATCATAACAAAGTTCCTCCCACAGGCATCCATGCATACAACTGCAGTGAGGAGGGCTTTGTACATTCAGCTATGCGTACCGTACTTAGGCTTCCACGTGATTAGGAGCCCTGTGCGATGGGGGTTCCATGCAAAGGCCTCCTTGCTGCAGGTATTCCTGCTGTATGTGTAGACACCAATGGGAGGAGCTTCATTATGTTGCGATGTTGGGGGCGGGGCTATTTGGCACAGCCCCGTTCCTGCTTATGTGGCGAGTTCCACCACTTTTAATCATGTCTGAATAGGTCTATTGCCTCCCAAATTTTTATCAACCCGCTGCTGTTGAGTTGGTTGCTTTGGAGACTCCAGTTAAGCACTACACTCTCGGTTTCTAACAAACTATTGGGAGACAAAATACTCCCAATAATGAGTTAGAAACAGAGAGTTTCCAAGGATCACTTGGAAGCTTGGAAGAATTTAATTTCCCTCAACAAAGATAAAACTCTCAAAATGCATTGACACACAAATACATTGGGCAGAATCCAGCTTATGCCCCCACTGATTCTTTCTGCCCTGTTGATTCCCTTTTGCAAGTGTTGGATCCCACCAATTCCATTGCACAAGGGAATCTATCGCTTATGCAAGGAAGATTTAGCGTTTCCTGGGGAAAGCCCTGAAACGAGCAGAAATGCTAATTTCTGGAAGGAGGCTGGTCGACAGAACTCGCTTATGTGAGCTCTGTCAACCTGCCTCCTTCCAGAAATGAGCATTTCTGCTCAGTTTGGATTGCCCCAGAAGTGCTAAATCTCTGTTGCACAAGTGGTGGGGACCACTTGCACAACAGAATTGGTGGGGCATAAGAATCAGCAGGGGCGTGAGCACCCAGTTGGATTCTGCCCATTGGGGATTAAATCTTGGGTAGTAAAGTGGCTTTGGGGGAAGCTAACGCCTTCTCCGCTTCCAGTGATTCTAATGGGCATTGCTGCTTCTGCACCAATAGTAGTAGACCAGAAGCATTCTAATGGCTGCTTTGGGGTCATTGTGGGGAGGCGGCGGCTAAAACAATTCCACCAATTTTAGCCAATCAAGGCCCCCTATAGCCTTCTAATAGCAGGAGCTAAGGGGGGGACATCAAAGGGTAAGCCCCCACCCCATAATCTGTGCATTGATTTGAAGGCTGTTGCAATAATGTTCCTCTCTGGTACTTTGTACAAGTGAAACCATACAAGTGTCACCAGTGAATGAAAAAAAGAGAGAGATCTATTTCAGAGACTAAGGATTTCCTGCCCACTTATCCCAAGGGTAGGGGACTCGTAAACTATGGCATAAATCTGATGTGTGTGAAAAAAAATGCCATAAAAACAAGAAGTGTAGGAGCATGGAAGGAACAGATAATGAAAGCAAATGTGCTGTAAGCAATGTAACCTAAAATTTCACAGAATATTACTTGGATACCCTACAACTGCAGACAACAGACAATAAAGTATGATAGTATAAGTGTGTTATGAGAATAGTGGACGTAATCCTGTAATGTGCTATGTCTGGGAACTGTAGATGCAGCTGAACAGAATTGAAAGCAAAGTAGATTAATATTGTAAAAGTTGAGAGAAATTGCAAATATCTGGTAAAGCTGCTCCCACCCTGGAGATATGAGAGAAAAATGGAGCCAGTGCACAAATTACAGGATGGGGCAGAGGGTCCAGTCCCCTTACCTTTTGTGGTAGCCCTATAGCTCCTGTGTTAAGATGGCCACAGAGAGGACATGATTGGCTAAAGTTGGGGATGGGTTGGGGTGGGGCTTGTGGATTTCCTGATGGGCTTTCCTGCCTCTCCCCCCCCCCCCTAGTTTGAGCACTGAGTGCAACAGAATAACATCTGCAAGAATCTCTAGAAGGAGAAAGAAAGTTGGTTCTGGAGAGGGGAAGGATTCTAGCGAGACAGATGTAGTCCATAAAGAAAACATTTGGAGCCCATAGCTGGATTGTGATAATGCTGTAATGCAAGAGCAAGTAAATAGTGAATTTGTGTCCAGATCTAGCCCATGTTTTATAAATCAAGTAATACTGCTTATGTGACCTGATCTCAGACCCTCTTGTCAATTTTTGGATCTTGATTAACGAATTTTTCGCTGTTGCTTTAAGGCAGGTGTGGACAACTTGGTCTTACAGATGTTTTGGTCGGCCGAGTGTCCAGGAGGCGGGGGCTTCCCGCGAGGCACGGCCAGCCGAGTGTCCAGGAGGCGGGGGCTTCCCGCGAGGCGAGGTGCAGCCGGGCTCGGCCACCGCCTCGTGCTGCTGCGCCGGCTGGCCAAGTGGCCAGGAGGTGCATCTCCCTGCCAGGGAGCCGGCAAGTGCTTTGCTGGCTCCCTCGCAGGGAGATGCATGGAGCCGCTCCTGCTGCTTCCTACCATTGCAAGCAAGCGGCGGCTCACCTCTTGGCAGCGCTGGTGGTCCCGTCGCATCACATCTGGCCCCATCAGTGACGGAAAGGCCGGATGTGACGCGACGGGACCGCCGCCGCTGCGGAGAGGTGCAGGGAGATGCACCTCCTGGACACTCGGCCGGCTGGCGCAGCAACGCGAGGCGGTGGCTGAGCCCGGCCACGCCGCGCCTCGCGGGAAGCCCCCGCCTCCTGGCCACTCGGCCAGCGCAGCAGCGCAAGGCGGTGGCTGAGCCCGGCCGCTCCTCCAGGGAAGCCCCCGTCTCCTGTCCACTCCTGGCAGAGCGAGTGGAGGCAGGCGAGGTGCGGCCGGGATCCCGGGAGCCGGCACATCAAAGCAAGTTTCCCCATTAGAAATAATGGGAACTCCGCTGATTCATTCCACAACCATTTAATCACTGCTTTGCCGGCTCCCTCCATGGGGCTCCCTGCCAGGGAGCCGGCAAAGCAGTGATTAAATGGTTGTGGAACGAATAATCTGAGTTCCCATTATTTCTAATGGGGAAACTCGCTTTGATGTACGAGTATTTTGGATTACGAGCATGGTTCCGGAACGAATTATGCTCGTGATCCAAGGTATTACTGTAAATCTAAGCATAAAAGGGCCTCCTAAATAAAAGTGTTATTTTATTTGTGCGTTTAACCTTATAGAGAGAGGAGGCTTGCTGGCTTTCTCCAGGGAGAGAGTTCCATAGCCTGGGTGCCACTTCAGAAAAGGCTCTGTCTTTGGGCCTCCTCAGATGAGTTTGATTTAATGGGAGACCAGAAACCAGGACCTGGGATGAAGAACTCAAAACATAGGGCAGAGCAGCTCCTTTCTAGTGCTTTGACATCTTCCTTTATACTATCTTACAACATAGAAATGCATTTACATTGTTCCCAATGAATCTTCAATTTGGCTTGTATGTGGTAGAAATGTGCCCCACAACCCAATCTTATGCATGTTTACTCTGGCATAAGTCTCACTGTATTCAATGGGGCTTACTCCCAATTAAGTGTGTATCAGAGTGTAGCCGTAGCGCTCTGTCTGTTCTTTAGATACAGATAACCATTTTGGAAGTTTGGACTCCCAGCCTCCCCCCACCCCTGCAGCAGGGCTCCTATGTCATGAACAGATGGGTGAAATGTATACAGTGATTTCCAAGCATGGAGGTGCAAATAACAACAAAAACATTCATGTGCTGAATTTCTGCTTGTCACACAGCCGGTAAAGGTGCAAGAGCTCTTCTAGAGAAAAACACAACAACCATTGGCATTCCTATTAGTGGTTTACAAAGTTTTGGCAATTTCAGGTCTTGGTAGGAAGACTAGGAAGCATCAACTAAACTTTCTGATGTTCTGATGTTGATATTGACATTCACTTCTGAACAACAAAAGCAAGTATAAATCCAGTAAGTGGACTAAGCATTCAATTAGTAACTCAAGCTATCATTAGAGATGGAAGACTCTACAAAACAGAAGAATAAACTGCACTATATAGGAAGTGTTGATGAAGCTGAAGGAGGTAAAAGTTGGTCCTCAGGTTCCGAGATGATTCGCAATCCTGGAAAATGCCAAACTCATGAAAACCTGTACTGGCCCTGTAAAAACAAACAAACCTCAAATCAAAGGAAAGATCATTTACCTCTTTCTTAAGTGGCTTCAGCTGGCTTACAGAGTATAGATCCTGAGTTTTGGCGAGAGCCAAAGGATAAATGAAACTCTTACCCAACAAACATAACACCGAGATCATCATGGCATCAGTAACCAAGAAAGCATAGAACACTTAGGCTAAGGATGTGTTTAACAGATACAGGCTGATTATTTGGATTTCATTATTTCCTCTCCTGCCACATCTAATCTTTGGTTATCTGGAACCCCCGATAAGTGTAGCAGATCAGCCCAGAAGGTTCAGGAAATGTGGTTCCAAGTATACAGTTACAAAAACTATTACATGTCATGATGTTCCAGTGACAGCTGGTAGAGAGTGAATCTACAGGAATGCTCATGACCTCCCTTATCCATATTTTCTTGTGGCTGGCATGTGCATAAAGTGATAACTTGATCCAAATGATCTATATTATTGATCTAAATGATCTATATTATACCAGCTCCAGACGTGCTCGGATGAGATTAATTATCTGGATCCATTTCATTTGGGGTTCTCAGGCCAGGTTTTGGCATGGAAACAGCCTTGGTTGTCCTGTATGATGACCTATATGATGACACTCCCCCAGGGCAGGTGCAAGGTAGTTTGGTGCCCTAGGCAAGATCAGATATTTAGCGCCCCCCCTTCCCACTTGAGCCCTCCCTCCCTCCAGCCCTATGCTCCTGGCGCCCCCTTTAGCCTGGCGCCCTAGGCAGCCGCCTAGTTGGCCTAATGGTAGCACCGGTCCTGCACTCCCCCTCTGTATAATAAAACGGGGAGTGTGACCCTGTTGATTCTCCTTGATCTCACGGCACTTTCAGTATGATTGACCATGGTATCATCTGGGTGACTGTCTGAGCTGGGAAAGGGGTGGTACTGCATTGCAGTGGTTCTGTTCCTACTTGGATGGATGGCTCCAGAAAGTGGTGCTTGGGGAATATTGCTCAGCCTCCTGGATTCCCCACTATGGAGTTCCTCAGGGGCCAGTTTTATCCCACATACTATTTAACATATAAATGAAACTGTTGAGTGGGGTCATCCAGAGTTTTGGAATGAGTTCCCAGCAGTATGCTGATGATCTAGGGATGGGTGAACTGCCCACCACCCTACTCGCCAGGCACTCACCGAGTGCCCCCTGCAAGTGCCAGCTGAGGCGTTCAGCGATTTGCTATTCATGACAGTTTTTAAGGTGGTTTCCCTTGGTATTTACGTAAAAAACACAGCACTGGGGACCCAGAAATGAAGCGCCGGGGACCTGGAAGTTCCTTTCCCGGGCGCTTCACGCAAGGAGATGTGCTGAGCCAGGGAAAGGTAAGTCGCACGGAGCTCGGGGGGGGGGGGGAGTTGAGCAGGGTGACCCCTAGATGACACACAGGTCTACTTCTCCTTTTCATCTTCATCAGGTGAGGCTGTGGATGTGCTAGATCAGTGTCTGGCTGTGACAATGGACTAGATGAAAGCTACTAAACTGAAGCTCAATCCAGACAAGACTGGTTCTTCTGACTGGATAGATGGTGATCATCCTGTTCTGGATGGGGTTGCACTCCCCCTGAAGGAGAAGGTTTGTAGCTTGGGGGTTCTCTAGAGCCATCTTTGTCACTTGAGGCTCAGGTGCCTCAATGGCATGGAGTTCCTTCTACCAGCTTTGGCTGGTTGCTCAACTACTCTCCTATCTGGACAGGGATAACCTGGCTTCAGTAGTCTATGCTCTGGTAACCTCCAGGTTAGATTACTGCAACCTACTCTATGTGGGGCTGCCCTTGAATACTTTCAGAAGCTGCAGCTTGTGCAAAATGTGGCAGCCAGATTAATAACAGGGACCAGAGGTCTGAGCATTTAACACCAATTCTGGCCCACTTGCATTTGCTGCCTTTATGTTCCTAAGCCCGATTTAAGGTGCTGGTTTTAATTTGCGAACGTAGGGGGGAAATAACGAGCCGAGACACCTGTTTGGTATTTAACTGGGCCACATTTATTTACATACAGTGAACTGCAAAGGGATGGAGTGCGGGTTATTCTAATCCGGCCTCCTAGGCCACTCAGTTGTCCAAGTTGGGCAGAGCATCCAAAACCGGGAGGTGGCGTTGGATCCGCCGCCGCCCCATTTTCCACTTTCTAGTGTTGGGAGCCTTTGCTGCGTCGCCCCCTCTCGGAGTCTCACGACAACAAGCTTGGCGAGCACAAAGGCATCACAGGCGTTCCTGATCCTCAGCTGACTGAGCCTACTGACCCGTCAATCTGAGGCCTCCTGAAACCGCCTGTCACCTGAATGGTGCCAGGGATGCTCACCTCACCCTATCAATACCCTAACCCGCACTTACCCGCCACAGAGAGGGACCAGCGCATGCTTAGTCCCCTCTCCCCCACCTGCCCGGAACAAGTTCCAGCAGGGCCCTTTGCAGGTCCTTGAGAAACACATTGTTGCCTTCCTCGGCCAAAAGCACTTCGTAGTTGCGGTACAGCTCCCTCCACGCTGACACAGTCTCAGGATGGGGTACATAATAAGCCCCCCCACCCCGCCTTTTAACATTTTCGTTACCCTTCTGGCCGCTTAGTTCATAATCATGGAGCTTGCGTTGCCCCGCCAACAGTAACCTGGCGAGATATAATCAGACAATCTGAACCGCAGGCACTTTTTTGTTGGTCCGAAAATCTGCAAGCGCTTGCAGGATTAAGGCCTTGCTTATAAATAAGCCCAGATCATTCCTCCGAGATGCAGCACCTGCCGGTGCGGGGGTTGTTCCTTAATCCCTGATCGTACCCCCAGGATGCAGCACCTGCTGGTGCGGGGGTTGCTCATTGAGGCCAAATTGTTCTCCCAGGATGTAGCTCCTGCCGGTGCGGGATTTGTTCCTTAATCCCAGCTCATTCCCCCAGGCTGCAGCACCTGCCGGTGCGGGGTTTGCTCCTTGAGGCCAGACCGTAACAGGGTGGTCAGTAGGTTCAGCCACAGCAAGCCGCTTCGAGCCTCACAGGAACAAAGGAGTGTCCGCGCACCAAACGCGCGACCGTCTCGCCCCTGAACATTCTGCAATAAGAAACATAGGCCGCAGTATCGTTCATAGACATGAGAACATGTGAGGATCTACCATAAGTAGCAGGTGAGAGGGAGGGTTAGGAACATAGGAAAGTGCCTTATACTAATCAGACTAGTGGTCTACGTAGCACAGTCTTGTTGACATTGACTGGTAGCAGCTTATTTATTTATTATATTTATACCCAGCCTTTTTCCTGCAAGGAACTCAAGGTGGCCTATACAATCCTCTACTTCTCGATTCTATCATCACAACAACCCTGTGAGGCCGGTTAGGCTGAAGGTCAGTGACTGGCCCGAAGTCACCCAGTGGGTTTCATGGCTGAGCGGGGGGCAGGACCCGGATCTCCCGAGTCCTAGCCCAATACTCTTACCACAGCACCGGACTTTGGCAGAATTCTTTCTTAGGCCAACTTGGAGATGCCGGGATTGGACCTGGGACCTTCTTAATGCAAAGCATGTGCACTACTACTGCGCCACGGCCCCTCCCCGTGTGATAGACCGATAGGCCTGAAATCGCCAACGTCCCTTAGTCTGGGTCATTCCCCCAATATGCAGCAGCTGTCGGTGCGGGGATTGCCCCTCTCACAGTATCATGGCGGGATATGGTCAGCCAATCCGGACCGCAGGCCATCTTTGATGGTCCGAGAGTCTGCCAACACTTGCCGGCTTAAGGCCTTGCACATGAGTAATCCCGGGTAATTCACCCAAGATGCAGCACCTACCGGTTCAGGGGTCGCTCATTAAAGCCGTCCCAGGACAGGGTGGTCAGTAGTTTCTGCCATAGCAAACCGCGGCATCCAACCAGTGGATGTCCGCCTTTGTTCGCTTTCATGCTGTGTTCATTGTCGTGGAGCTACGGCCCTTCAAGCCGCACAGCAACGAAGGAGTGTCCAGGCACCAATACGCTTATTGGTCTGGCCCCTGACCGTTCTGAAATAAAGAAACAGAGGCCGCAGTACATAGAAATATGAACCTGTGAGGATCTACAATAACTAGCAGGAGAGGGGGAGGGGTAGGAACATAGTGAGCTGCGTTATAATAATAATAATAATAATAATATTTTATTTATTACCCGCCTCTCCATCTAGATCGAGGCGGGGAACAACAGAAAATATAAAATACCTAAACTAAAACAACACAATATATACTATTAAACATCTTAAAACATCCTAAAAACATCCCTTAAAACATCTTAAAAACATCCTTAAAACATCTTAAAAACATCTTTAAAACATCCTAAAATTCCGCCGGATAGGCCTGCCGGAAGAGTTCAGTCTTTATGGCTTTTTTAAAGTCCAAAAGACTGACAAGTTGACGTATCTCCTCCGGCAGGCCATTCCATAATCTGGGAGCAGCAGAAGAGAAGGTCCTCTGGGTAATGCTAGTCAGCCTAGTTTTGGCTGACTGAAGCAGATTCTTCCCAGAGGACCTAAGTGTGCGGGGTGGATTGTACGGGAGAAGGCGATCCCGTAGGTAGCCTGGACCCAAACCATGTAGGGCTTTAAAGGTAATAACCAACACTTTATACTTCGCCCGGAAACTGATTGGCAGCCAGTGGAGTGCTTTTAAAACTGGTGTGATGTGGGCACCCCTAGGTGTACCAGCAACCAGTCTGGCTGCCATATTTTGCACTAATTGAAGTTTCCGGACTAGGTATAAAGGTAGCCCTATGTACAGCGCATTACAGAAGTCGAGCCTCGAAGTTACCAGTGCGTGCACTACCGTCTTTAGGTCTTCCAACTCTAGGAAGGGGCGCAGCTGGCGTATCAGCCGAAGCTGATAATAGGCACTCCTAGCCGTCGCATCTATCTGGGATGTCATTTGGAGCGACGGATCCAGGAGCACCCCTAAGCTGCGAACACAGTCTTTCAGGGGGAGTGTAACCCCATCCAGAACTGGTTGACATACCTCCAAACCCAGGTTGTGGCCTTTGACAGCAAGCACCTCCGTCTTGTCTGGATTCAATTTCAGTTTGTTTTCCCTCATCCAGCCCATTACTGCCTCCAGGCATTTATTCAGAGGAGACACACTATCCTTAGCTGATGCTGTTGACGAAGGCATAGAGAAATATATTTGGGTGTCATCAGCATACTGATAGCACCCCGCCCCATGCCTCCGGATGATCTCTCCCAGCGGTTTCATGTAGATATTAAATAGCATTGGGGAAAGAATAGCTCCTTGTGGCACGCCACATAGCAGCTCCTTTTTGGAGGAGCAGCTATCCCCAAGCATCACCATCTGGAACCTACCCGAGAGGTAGGACCGGAACCACTGAAGCACAGTGCCCCCGATTCCCAGTCCCCCCAGGCGTTCCAGAAGGATACCATGGTCGATGGTATCGAAAGCCGCTGAGAGGTCCAGAAGCACCAACAGGGACACACTCCCCCTGTCGGTACTCAGGCGCAGATCATCTACTAAGGCGACCATAGCAGTCTCAACTCCGTGTCCTGCTCTGAAGCCAGTTTGAAATGGGTCTAGAAAATCGGTGTCATCCAAAACTGCTTGGAGTTGGAAGGCAACCGCCCTCTCGATCACCTTGCCCAAAAATGGAAGATTGGACACTGGTCTATAATTGTTAAGGTCCAAGGGATCCAGGGAGGGCCTTTTCAGAAGCGGCCGCACCACCGCTTCTTTCAAACATGATGGAAAATTCCCTCCCTGGAGAGATGCATTAACAATACGCTGTACTTGTAGTCCAACTGCATCTCCTCCTTGGACAACCAACCAGGAAGGACAGGGATCGAGAGGGCAGGTAGTCCTCTTCACTCGGCCAAGCAGCTTGTCCACGTCCTCGGTACTCACCAACTGAAACTGATCCAGTGTAATCCTACTTGCGGAGTTGCTGGACACTCCATTGTCTGCTTCTGCTACAATGAGGGCGTCTAAGTCGGCTCTTATCCGAGAGATTTTATCTGTGAAATGATTGTTAAAGGCATCACAGCGAGCAACCGTAGGCTCTAAAATCGGGTTCAGGGGGGAAGGTGTCTGCGTTAGACCCCTCACCACCCTGAACAGTTCTGCTGGACGCGAATTCGCAGACGCAATGCGTGCAGAGAAGAAAACTTTCTTCGCTGCACGTATTGCCACCCCATAGGAGCGAAGATGCTCTCTATGACGTGTCTTATCGGATATGAGTCGAGTTTTTCGCCATCGGCGCTCCAGTCGTCGTCCTTTCCGCTTCAGTTCCCTGAGATCTTCTGTAAACCAGGGTGCCCGATTAGAAGCGGGCCGGAGAGGACGTTTGGGGGCGATCATGTCGATAGCCCTGGTTAGATCTTGATTCCATCTGTCAACCAGGGTTTCAACAGGTTCGTCGACGGTACCAGCCATAGACCCCTCCAAGGCTCTCTGGAATCCAAGAGGATCCATTAGCCTTCGAGGGCGGACCATCTTAATAGGTCCGCCACCCCTGCAGGGGCGGATAGTAGCTGCGATACTAACCCTAACCAGAAAATGATCTGTCCATGACAATGCAGAGGTATTGATGACCTCTGCCCACAGATCTGTCTGTTCAGAACTGAAAACAGCATCGAGGGTGTGACCTGCTAAATGGGTGGGTCCAGAGACCAATTGGGATAGGCCCATGTTTGTCATGGATGCCATGAACTCCCGAGCTGCACCTGACAGACTGGTCCCAAATGGGATGTTGAAGTCGCCCAGGACCAAGAGCCTGGGCGAGTCCAACACCAGCTCCGAGACCAGTTCCGTGAGCTCGGCCAGGGAGTCTGTTAGGCAGCGGGGTGGCCGGTACACCAACAGAATCCCTAGTCTATCCTTGGTCTTCAGACTCAGGTATACACACTCAATGTGATTCAATTCCCGAACAGGAACTCTGGTCAGGTTAAGATTATCTTTATAAACCACAGCTACTCCACCCCCCCGCCCACTTTCCCTCACCTGCTCACTAACACAGTACCCAGCTGGGAGGGCCTGGGCCCATGTCGGGCCACTGTCATCTCCCAGCCAGGTCTCTGTGAAGCATGCCAGGTCTGCCTCCTCATCCAAAAGGAGGTCATAGATTATATTAGTTTTGTTTTTAACTGACCTGGCATTGCATAGGAGCAAGGAGAGGTTCTGTGGGTGGTCTGGTTCGTTCTCCAAGTTCCCCAGGTTGGCAGGACGATCGGAAGGTAAGATAGGTATTATATATCTATCTCTCCTTCCCCTGTAATGGCATTTCGCCCTGCCATCGCCATATCTCCCTCTGCCCCGCACAACACATATTTCTGCTCCCACACACATTATGCCCTGCTGGCAACAGGTTGCCTTCAGGTCTCTCAGAGGGCGGGGGAAGGTGGTGTTCAGGCGGCTGCCTTTGCTCCCTCCTCCTCCCAGGTGTTGCCTCCTCGGGGCTGCTGCTCAGCTGGCTGTGGCTGCCTTCAGGTCTCTCAGAGGGCGGGGGAAGGTGGTGTTCAGGCGGCTGCCTTTGCTCCCTCCTCCTCCCAGGTATTACCTCCTCGGGGCTGCTGCTCAGCTGGCTGTGGCTGCCTTCAGGTCTCTCAGAGGGCGGGGGAAGGTGGTGTTCAGGCGGCTGCCTTTGCTCCCTCCTCCTCCCAGGTGTTGCCTCCTCGGGGCTGCTGCTCAGCTGGCTGTGGCTGCCTTCAGGTCTCTCAGAGGGCGGGGGAAGGTGGTGTTCAGGCGGCTGCCTTTGCTCCCTCCTCCTCCCAGGTGTTGCCTCCTCGGGGCTGCTGCTCAGCTGGCTGTGGCTGCCTTCAGGTCTCTCAGAGGGCGGGGGAAGGTGGTGTTCAGGCGGCTGCCTTTGCTCCCTCCTCCTCCCAGGTGTTGCCTCCTCGGGGCTGCTGCTCAGCTGGCTGTGGCTGCCTTCAGGTCTCTCAGAGGGCGGGGGAAGGTGGTGTTCAGGCGGCTGCCTTTGCTCCCTCCTCCTCCCAGGTATTACCTCCTCGGGGCTGCTGCTCAGCTGGCTGTGGCTGCCTTCAGGTCTCTCAGAGGGCGGGGGAAGGTGGTGTTCAGGCGGCTGCCTTTGCTCCCTCCTCCTCCCAGGTGTTGCCTCCTCGGGGCTGCTGCTCAGCTGGCTGTGGCTGCCTTCAGGTCTCTCAGAGGGCGGGGGAAGGTGGTGTTCAGGCGGCTGCCTTTGCTCCCTCCTCCTCCCAGGTATTACCTCCTCGGGGCTGCTGCTCAAGCTGGCTGTGGCTGCCTTCAGTCTCTCAGAGGCGGGGAAAGTGGTTTCAGGCGGCTGCCTTTGCTCACCTCCTCATCCCAGGTATTACCTCCTCGGGGCTCTGCTCAGCTGGCTGTGGCTGCCTCACAGGTCTCTAGAGGCGGGGGAAGGTGGTGTTCAGGCGGCTGCCTTTGCTCCCTCCTCCTCCCAGGTGTTGCCTCCTCGGGGCTCTACTCCGAGGGGTTATACTCGTCATCTTCAGGCGACCACTCGTGCCCGACCAAGACCGTCTTTCTTGACCAAAGGGGAATTTTAACGAGTATTGTGTAGTCAGTGACTGTGGAGGCCAATTCTAGATCTACCCAGCCTTCTTACCGCGAAGAGGTTACCAGAAGGAAGATGGTTTTGTAAAGGGTTCCTTTGATGTGCTTTTTTCCTGGCACGTTTCTCAATTTTACCTTGCATTCGGGCTTTTTCACAGTCTAATCAGACCATTGGTCTATCTAGCCCAGTATTGTTGACACTGACTGGTAGCAGCTTTTGTGGGATTCTGGCAGGATTCATTCTTAGGTCTTCACCGCCACATAGCCTGTCATCTGGCCTAAGGGAAGCCCCACTGCCGCCCTGTGTTGTCTCCCCATCTGATTGACTTGTTCAAGTGCTGAGTATGAGATTGAAGATCACATAGGCCAAGGCCCTATTTAACAATGTGATATATAAATCGTCATCTGTCCTGCGTGGGCAGATGTACGGCACAAGCAACGGTGCCTCTAATTTAATTGGGCTGGGGCTCTTTGGGAACATGGCACTGTCGTAGTCCAAGTGGGGGACAGGCCTGGTTGCCTGGTTTGGGTTGGCCCTTATGAGGCATAATCTTTGCTTGCAAAATTGTATATATTAGTCCAGTGATGTCAAACCTATGGCACGGGTGCCACAGCTGTCACGCAGGGACATCTCTGTGTGCACTCGAGATATTGGTCACCAGATCACGAAAATACTGTCGCCTTATGCCAAACCTAATGATCTTGTTCTTTCTCTCAGTGCGGAACAGGATAATTTTATTCTAGAATTCTTGTTACAGAATTCTTTTGTACACTGTTATCCCATTTAAAAGATTATGAAGAATGATGCACAGGGCATGTCTTGGATGTAAGCCCTATCAGTTGACCCGAGTGCTGCATGTGTTGCTCTTACATAATAGAGTATGGGCCAAGGTTTGGCCAATGATCAGCTTGCATGCGATAGCCAAATTACGTTAAGCATGCCCTGTATAGCATCCCATTTAAAAGATTATGAAGAATGATGCACCGGGCATGTCTCGGATGTAAGCCCTATCAGTTGACCCGAGTGCTGCATGTGTTGCTCTTACATAATAGAGTATGGGCCAAGGTTTGGCCAATGATCAGCTTGCATGCGATAGCCAAATTACGTTAAGCATGCCCTGTATAGCATCCCATTTAAAAGATTATGAAGAATGATGCACCGGGCATGTCTCGGATGTAAGCCCTATCAGTTGACCCGAGTGCTGCATGTGTTGCTCTTACATAATAGAGTATGGGCCAAGGTTTGGCCAATGATCAGCTTGCATGCGATAGCCAAATTACGTTAAGCATGCCCCATGCAAACTTCTACCTAATGCTGTGTTTATCGTCTAATGCATAAATTGTTTAAAATGTGAGAATCTTTTATCTAAAGATACATGTGCTTCATTATTTTAAAAGTTTGTATTATCGTTTTGTGTTGCAGTTTGGGCACTCAGACAAATGATGGTCCGCCATCACTGTATTATACCAACATGCAGACTAAATTGTTGCATTATGAGAAGTGTGCACTAAAGTGCATAATTTGGAATGAACTAAATTTAAGCCTGGAAAATTTTCAACGTTTGGGAAGGATCAAATTTAATATTGCGAAATTGGCCATCTAGAGAACGGTACTAATCTGGCCTGTCTCTGCTTGGCTTTCTGCACTCGGCCTATCTGAGCCAGCGTGAGCCACATGCCTGTATAGTATTATACAGTATTATGTATTATATTATTATGTATTTTATTAATTAATCAATTAAATAAATATTCAATAAATCTACTTAAAATTAAATAATTCTTATTAATTAATAAAATTAATTATTTGTGTATTTATTCATTAAAATTATTTCACTCCACTTTTCTTTTAAAAATAAAATATAATCCAGAGCAGCCAACAGCACCAAAATAAGTAATGCAATCAAAACATTGATATAAAAAAAAAACAGCAGGTTGGATCCAACTGTCACATGTGGGGGGGGGCTGCAGGGGGAAGGGGAAATATGTTGCATAGTAGATGGACATAGTTAGATCCAACCCACAATTGAGAAAAAGCAATTACAAATATTAACAATAATAGGCAGCAAATGAAAGGAAACTTACCCCTTGGCCAGCAGCAGAAGGAATCACACATAATAATAATGAATGGATACGGCGCCGCGCCGTATCGCTGCAGCGTGACGGGGCCATTGGGGAGGGTGCAGCCCGGGGGGGCCCCTCGCCCCCCGCCCATGTCGCGGCCGATGCGGACGTGCAGGCCGGGCTGCAGTCCGAGCCCCGCCGGATGACTTGATTGCCGCTCTGCTCGCGGCAGCGCAGCAGAAGAGGACACCTGTGGGGGGGGCGCCCTTGCCGCGATAGAGGCGGCTGCCTGGAGGTGCCCGCCAGGCGGCTTGTGGCGGCGCAGCCGAGCAAATCCATGGCTCGGGGGGGGGGCGGGGAGCCGCCCCCGCAGTGGCCAAAGCAGTTGTGCCGGCCGGGCTGCGTACTGCGCATGCCCGGGCAGCGAGTGTAGGCCGCGCCGCTCGTATCGGCACGGCAGGCCTAGAACCGGGCGGCCGCTGGCCGCAGGGAGGGGAGGGGAGGGGTCACCCCCCCGCCCGTGTTGCTGCTGGAGGATGCGCTGGCCGGGCTGCAATCGAGCCCGGCCGTAGGAATTAATTGCCGCGCTGCTCATGGCAGCGCGGCAGAAGCGGTCGCCGCCAGTGAGGGGGGGGGGCTTGCCGCGATGGAATGCGGCTGTGTTGGGGTGCCCGCCGCCGCGCTGTTTGCCGCGGCACGGCTGAGCCGTCAGCTGCGTCTAGCCCCCGCAGCGTCTAAGGCAGCCGGGACGGC
Organism: Shinisaurus crocodilurus; assembly: GCA_021292165.1. Lineage (NCBI taxonomy): Eukaryota > Metazoa > Chordata > Lepidosauria > Squamata > Shinisauridae > Shinisaurus > Shinisaurus crocodilurus. The sequence goes on from CM037877.1 coordinate 164,680,943, forward strand.
CGTGCCGGGTCCTGCACTCGCCTGGAAGCCGAGTGCAGGCCGCCCCGGTCATTTCAGCGCGGCGGACCCGGTAAGGGGTGCCTGCTACCCGGGGGGGGGGAAGGACTCGTCCCCTCCCGCGTCCCGGCCGAGGAGAGTGTGTTAGCCGGGCTGCAATCCCAGCCCGGGCGGACTAAATGATTGTCGCGCCGCTCGCAGCAGCGCGGCCGAAGAAACCACCGTCGGTGGGGGGGGGGCGCCCATGCCGCGTTGTCTGCTGCTGGGCCTAAGTGCCTCTTTGTAAGGCGAGTCGAGGATTCTGAGGGGGGGGGCTGACCGCGCGGAGGGGATGCAGAGAGCCTCCCGTCGGCCTAGCAGTGGGGCTTTTTTGGGGTGTAGCATTCCAGCCCTACATGTTGACTGTGGCTGATCGAAGCACACCCCAGGCTTAACCGGAGAGCCATGCCACTTGAGGTAGGCAAGCAGCGGCTAGCTTAATCCATATTTTGTTATATTCCTGGTGACTTGATACCCCACCCTATCGCCCTCCCCTCTGCTCCCCCATCCCCTTATCTGACCGTGCACGTGTTCTTCGTAGGTGAATTCGAGATCCGTAGCAAAGGAGCTGCGGAGAGCAGCTGCAAAGAACAAAGAGGGTGTGGGTTGGGGCTGCTGGGCCTAATATTGGCTCCTGCAGCCCCGCCCCCATGCTGACTAATTACCTGCGTCAACAGGTAAGCCTCGACTCTCTTCCCCCACGTCCGCAAAGTTTCTCCCCGCCCACAGCTGCGTGTGCTCGGGGGAAGGTCCTTATAAAGCCATACATGGCTCGGGACTGCAATACCTGAAGGAGCGCTTCTCCCAACATAAAAGTACCCAGACACTAAGATAAAACTGGAGGCCATTCCGAGTGCCTCTTCTGAGGGATGCTCGGAAGGTGGCAACAAGGGAGAGGTTCTCCTCGGTGGTGGGCTCCTGATTATGGAATGCTCTCCCCACTGAGGTCCAACTGGCACCAACATTGTCATCATTCTGGCACCAGATTAAGACTGTCTTCTACTCCCAGGGATTTGATAACATATGATAGATCTTTGGGTTGTGGAAACTGAAAAGCCAGTCCTGAAATGAAAGGACTTCAAATTCAGACTAACTTGTTATGAGGAAGTCTCACTGATCTGTCTAGCCAAGAAACACCAAGATCATAAATACAGTGGGAAACTGCAAATAAGAGAATGCATCTTTTATTCTATCATGTTTAATTTTTATACATATAAATGCCATTTTAAATTAATTTGGCCTCCTTTTATCTTCCAGTGCCTTTCATTATTTTTGTCAGCTGCTCTGAGCACTTTTTGTTATAGGGCAGTATAGGAACATCATAAATAAATAAATAAAATAATAAAATCAATCAATCATGTACAGCCCCTTGGGGCCATAATTGGGTGTGTCTGGAGTAACTACATTAACCCTCCCTGAGCTGATCAGAGAAGCCTTTTTCAGGCAATTCTACTGTTCAAGCAATGAGCACACATGCAGAGGGATGGTGTTGCGATAGCAGACTATGTCATCTGTAGGGAGGCCCACAGCTGCACTTGGAGGTGCTCAGACATTTGAATGAATGCAAGTAGGCTAGGGGTGCATTCATTGAAGTCCGAAAAAGGATTTCTGTATAGAATCAATGCACGGATGGAGATGGGGGTTTGGGATCATGTCCACTGGTGTTGATTGGGACATCTGCACAGGTTCCCATTGAGTGGTCTGAACTCTGTATTTTTGCAGAGAACACATTGCATACACAAGGACTATGTGTGTAGAGCTTATACACATGTAAGTTCTGTGCCAATGACCTGATCAATACACCGAGAGCAGGAGGAGGGGGCTGGCAGGGAGGTACTATCTCTCCACACATTGATTATTCCTAGAATGTTTGTCTGAATAAGGCTATATAATGAGATACAAATAAAATAATGTCCAAGAGGAAAGAATCAAACAATATGTTGAACTGGTCCAGAGAAGAGGACAAAGGCAAACTAGAAAGTTATAGAGGTTTAGTAATTATTAGCTATGAGAACTGACGACCACTCAGCACAGATCTTTAAAGTAGCCAGTTTAAATTTCTCTAAATTATTTGAGTGCCTTTATGCACTTGTATTATTTATTTAATTTATTTAAATTACTTATATACCGCTTGATATCATAAGACTCTAAGCGATACTTTCTTGTTCAGTTATAGTAAACAAAGTTTAAAGACCATGTGAAGCTACATATAGTTTTGTGTTGGTAATTCCCAGACAAGCAATCAAGAGCTTCTAGGAACATAGGAAGCTGTCTTATCCTGAGCCAGACCATTGGTCCATCTAGCCCAGTATTGCCAACACTGACTGGCAGTGGCCATCTGAGTTTTCAGGCAGGATTCTTTTCTAGCCCTACTTTCTATAGATGCTGGGGATTGAATCTGGGACCTTATGCAGGTGCTCTACCACTGAGCTACGTCCCTTCCCCTAATCTATGGCAGGATTATTTTGCTGATTGCTCTACTGTTGGTGTTGAGATCCGTTATGAGTTCTATTTTAATTATTTTATTATATATATATATATATATAGAGAGAGAGAGAGAGAGAGAGAGAGAGAGAGAGAGAGAAGCCATCACGTGAACATGATCGAAGGTGCCCAAAACCACAATGGCTCTCAGAATGCACACATCTTAATGCTAGCTTATTGGGAGGAAATAATCCATTCTGTTTACAGAGATAGGCCAGGAGGGCCCTGAATCACTGGAGCAAATGGAAGCGGCAGTTGTACATGAATCCACGTTTCCTTGCTCGTGTTAATGCTTATGGCTGGTTAAGCAGCAGCAGTGCAGTGCATCCCAGAAAATGCCTAATCAACATTTTCCTATAGTCAAGCATAGAGGATGTGTTGGATACTCTGATAGTGCAGTATTTCCGTGATTGTGGAGGTTGCTGGGTTTTTTGGGGGGGAGGGTTATGTGTTGCAATCAGATGTTCCATTCAGTGGCATTAAATGATACAAGTGCATGTGTTTTTGAGTGATATGTCAAGATACCATAATACAACATTGTGCTGATAGATGTGCCATGCTGACACAATGCACTGATGTTTTTTAACGGAATGAAATAAGCCAGGAGACTGAGTGTGTTGGCTGCAAGCCTGTGTGGATCTATCTGAAAAAGAAAATGGCTTCCAGAGAATTCAGTGCACCTTTAACTACACCTTTAACTGTATGTAAGGCTGCTGATCCACTTCTTGACTGATGAATAAGAAAAGAATTGACCCCATCAAGAGGGTGCAGAGGGTGCATCTATCTGATTGTTTACCTCCTTCCCATTATAAGCAAGAGAACTTTTTTGTGTGTAACACAATTTATTGCTTATAGCCAATGGCCATCACAATACAGTTACAGAATACAAAAACCATTTAATACAACAAAATAAAACAAGAATACAGTAAAATGGTCAGAGTTTAAAATGTTCCTTCAACAGAACTTAAAAATGCTTCATTGTGGCTGCATCATGACAAAGAATAGTTTTCGTTTTACTGAACATGCTTTCTAAGTGCTCAAAGCAGCTCACCCAGTTCTTAGTAAGCCCTACAAAAGCCCAGTAAGGTAGGCCAGTGGGATGTCGGTGCAAAGACATATGGGAAAAGGAAATATGTAAGCTTCCCTTATGGAAAGGCTCTTCTGATCTTTTCAATAGGTTGATGGATTACAGCATTCATTCTCAGTTGTTCTTTTTTTCATTTACTTTCCCAGATGACTTATGATTGGAAGTCATTTTCCCTTCTGCAAGGGAAAACAGAAAACACCTAATCTGGTGGGAAATCCCTTCCTTGTTCCAAATATGGCAATCAAGTATTTAATTCATTCATTCATAAATTGTATTTCTATACCACCTTTCTGAAACCAACCAAGGCAAATGTTTACAAAACATTCAGAAAATAAAAACCATGATCAAATAAAAACATAATAAAACCTGAAAAGACATAACAACAGTTTGAAAAGCCAAGTTAAAAAGATGTGTCTTGAACCCCTTCCTGAATGGAGAGAGAGTTGGGACCGGTCATAACTCCAAAGGAAGTGTGTTCCAGAGTTTGGGAGCAACACAGGAGAAAACGCTTTCCCGCATGCCCGGCAAGCAGGCCTCTGTAAGTGAGGGTGTCTTCAAAAGGGCCTCTCCTGCTGATCTTAATAACTGAGCAGGTTTATTCCAAGATAGGTGGTCCCTCTACTAAGCTCTGAGCATGAATGCAAAAACCCAGCAAGCAATCAGTTCTGCACTCCAGAAGAGAGTTTTCTTAGTTTTTCATACAAGATCTCCCACTCTGATATTTTATTTATGTTATTGACTTTCACCGTGCCTTTCCAGATGCTTCAGGCGGCTCATAGCTTCACAAAAACAGAGTGATGATAACCCCCAAAATGTTCTCCCTCTGTGACAAAGAGAGATACTGAAGAGCAGTGAGAGAAGAAATCTTGTCTATGCTGAATGACCACTACTCAGGCTCCTCGGTGTTGACAGTTTTCACATAAATGCCACTTGCTTTAGCAGCGTTCAGTTATTTTGGGGCACATGAGACCTCCCCCCTTTCAGAGGTGAAAATAATTTCAGATTTCCAAAGCCGGCATGCAAATGTTTTATGCTAATCAGCTGAGTTACAAACAAACAAATAAGCCCAGGAATGAAACCCAAGCGAGCTTGAAGCCATGAAATGCCCAGTGGCAGGTTCTGTTCCAGACTATGAGAGATAAAAGTACACTAGTGCATATCGGTTAGTCTAATTTATTCAGCCTCATTGCAATCTCGCAACCTCATGTTTGATTTTCTTATAAACTAGTAATTTCCTGAATGAACTTAATACTGCCACAGTCACTAGTAGCTCTGCCTTACATAGAAGTTTTTTTTATTGTCATGCGTGCAACTAAATTGAAATATCTTTCACTTGAAATATTGACTTTAATATCTCATTTGAAAAATTCATGAAGCCTTTGATGTTAAATCCATACTCAATTTAGCCAAATGCCATTAGAATATGCAATATGCCTGAATACAGAAAGCATTATTGTCTGTGTTTCTGTAGAAGAATTACATTTTATGACTGTAGCGTCAGGATCTTTTTTGGACTTGGGCACAGGAGGAAAAGAAAGGGAAAGGCAGCACATTAGAAGGAAAATGAAAAGTGGTATTGATTAGGGCTCCCACTTACCCAATCTTTGCTTCAGTTCCTAAATGCATGGAAATCAGGGTTGTGCCACTGTGAGTAACAATGCTCTGTAATGAATGGAGCAATCGCTGGGAAATTAGTGTAAGCGAGCATGATGGTGCACAGATGTTGCTCCTAGTAACTGTCATACATTTTCTTTTACAACTCCATTTACATAAGTCTCTTTATTTCCTAATAGTATCATAATAGAAACATGACAATAGTTAATGATTTCATAAAACATATAATGTAAAAAGGTAGTAGAACATTAATTGAAACGATAGCTGGGGTACTTTAGAATTATATTTCCTAAGTGAATCACAATAAAATATCCCTTTTTGTTCAAAAGAGATAGATAGGGTGGGGGAGGCAAAGGCAGTTTTAAAAAAACACTACTTAGGCTTTCAGCAAATTAATTAATTAATTATTTTAAAAAGTAAAATATAACTGGCAAATGTTGCAGAATCTCCTGAGTGCTAATAGAATGGTATTTGCCTTCAGTAATTTATGGGCACTTTCCCCCTGCTATCGATCACATTAAAAAAAGAAAAGAAAAGAAAGAAGTAAACTGCATTACCATTTTGGACAATAATGGGCGGAGGGAAAAATGTTTCATTTTTATCACTCTTGAGTCATGGTCCTCATGTCTTTAGCAGAAGCACAAGAGGAGATGGTTATAGTGCCCTCTGCGCACAATGCATTTACTCAGGTAACTTGGGACTAATCTGTTGTCTTGGATGTAAAACAATGCTTTGAGCTTGCTCTGTTTATCTCAGAAATAGAAAGGAACACGTTGGTGGGGCGAGGCAAGTGACCCTTATTTGACAATGTAATTAGGTGCCCAGAGGGTTTTTGCAGGTCCATTGCGGATAAGATTATCAGTAAACAAAAATGCAGTCAAAAAGGAAGGCCTGCATTTCCTGACTGCTCAGCAGCGCCATCTTCTGTCCAGCCTACAGGAAACAAATGTTTCACCAGCCTCTCTATTCCAAAAAAGGGGAATTGCCTGCTGCTATCATACTTGCCAGGAAGGAAGCGGAGCTTACTTCCAAGCAAACAGGGTTTGGCTCAGGCTTTAATCTAAAATCAGAGCAATGAAAACAGACCAGTCACATGGACCCTTCTGGCATCCTCAAAATCCTTAGATTCCCCAGTACATCTCTAACAGCACTATCACCATCATCATTATCATCTATTTTGAGGGCATGTAACGTGTACTAATGTGCACTGTTACTGTTGATGCTGAAAGTGTTGAAGTCTATGTGGTGTTAAGGAAACCTTCAAAGGAAATATAATATGTGCTATGTTCATTATCTAAGCATAAGGCAGGGGTGGAGAACCTATGGCCCTCCAGATATTGCTGGATTACAACTCCCAGAATCCCTTGACCATTGGTACTGCTGGCTGGGGCTGAAGGGAACTGGAGTCCAAAAATATCTGGAGGGCCACAGGTTTCCCAGCCCTGCCTTAAGCTGAAATAATGAATATAACACACGTTATCCTGCCCGTTTGTATCTTGCATTCTGATACTATTGAAATATAATGATGACCACATGTTGGGGCATCAGCTGTTCTCTTGAGCCCGCCTATATTAGGGTTGGACACTCTGATTAAAGGGAGCAAATCCAATTGTCAAATAAGCAGTTTGAGTTGCAGGTGGTACGACTTGGGGCTAAAAACGATAATCTTGTTTTTTTCTTCCATATCTGTCTCTCCCAAAATGTCACCCAGTCTATGACCATCAATTCATCGTTGTCATAGAACTTGGCTGGAGCCAGATTCCCCCCCCCCCCAAATTAACTCAGCATCCTCCACCTTTGGTTTAATTCTTCTTTTTCTTCCATCCTCACGACAACCTCTATGCGTAGTTGCCTCCTTAATCCCCAAACCTAACTTAATGTAGCCATATGGTAGTCCAGCTACTGTTGCTGAACAACTGTGAATGAAGTCTGACTCAGCGCTGATTTATATGTAATGGCCACCAAGTGGAGACTGCTGAGAAGCTCTTATCAAATGCTGAAACTCTATGCACTGGTGTGTGTGACTTTGGGCCAGTCACTGACTCTCAGCCTAACCTACCTCACAGGGTTGTTGTGAGGATAAAATGGAGAGGAGGAGGAGGAGGAGGATTATGTAAGCCGCCTTGGGTTCCTTGCAGGAAAAAAGGTGGGGTATAAATATAATAAATAATAAATAAATAAATAGTTTGTGCATCAAACCAGTGCATACTGGTGTTTAGATACTGAATGTGTATGGGCTGGTGCTAGGGTATGTGTCACTATTTTATTTTATAAATTATTAATAGGCCTTTAAGGGTAGAACACTTTTGTGTGTTTTTATCCATAGTTCTGTTCCATTAATCTTTTTTTTTTTTTTTTAGAAAATGTCTCAAAATACACATTTTAATACTATTCTAATACGTATTTAAATGCATATTTTCTCTTCAAATAGTAAGAAAACTTTAGTAATAATTATAGAAAGAGGGTGAAGAAAAGTGTGAGAGAAAACTATATACATATTTTAATGTGTATTTTAATATGCATTAAATGCATATTTTTCTTCAAATACTCATTTAGGGCAGTATCCAACGGGGTGCAACCACTAACATAAATTATGTTGTGCTAGTGGAAATTACACTACCGCAATGGCAATACTGTTAGTTAGCTGGTGTGCCAATTTCCCAAGAAAATCACACTAGAGCAACAGAATGTATGTTGGTGGTTGCACCCCATTGGATACTGCCCTTAATGCCGCATTTTGATAGGTTCAAACTGCCAAGAACTGTGCCACAACATTCAAAGTGCAAAATCTGGTGGATAGCTAAGTTCCAATCTGCACATTAGTCTGAGATGTGTGGATCGGAATGTTTTATACAGAAAAATGCAAAGACTGAATTCCTAAAACATCCCTAAGCTGCTGCATGGGTAGCATTATACTCCTGGATGCCTCACCAACACAAATAAGTGCCTTTTGGTTGCCTCCATGTGTTACTTCTAAATTGGCTCTGTCTTAGAGCACCTCAGGGTATATCTTCTTCCCATGTGGGACATTTTTCCTAAACCTTTCCCAATAAGGCTTGAATGATAGCCATATAAGCCATGTATTTGGATCTTTTCTACCACAGATGGATGCTCTGCTGAGATTCCTTCTTCTCCATTTCTTCCATCTTTCCTTGACCAATGCAATGGATCTGTGAATGGGTGGAATGTATCTGTTCTCCTGCTACATTTTTTTCTTCCTTTGAAAAAAAATGTAACAGGAGAACAGATACATTCTGCCACCCTCAGCCACTGCAATGCTTTATGCTCCTTTAATCTATTTGTCTAATTCTCTCTGTTCATTACACCTGGAACAGGTTATATCACATGAGCTTAGACTCCCTCAGTTGTTCTTCAGCCTTTGAATCATTCCTTCAAACCCAGTTCTTCTGGAAGGCCTTTCCCTCCTTTCCGAGCTTTTCTACACAAGGCTGTTAATCTGCTGTATCTACTTTCAGGTTTTTTTTGCAAAATTGAGTTCCAAACTCTACACAAAGAGCTTTTCCTTTCCTGCTTTTCAGCTACATCACCTCTAGGTGGCGAAGTGCTATAGCAGAATAAGTAGGAAAATACATTTCCGTTCACTTTCAGAAATAATACTGCATTTCCCTTGCTCTAAAACCCCTGGGAACATGCTCTTAAACAACAGAAGTGAAACTGGAAAGGCCTGAAGTCATCTAAAGAACCCGTAAGCAACTGTGAGTAAGGAATGATGATGAGTTCACAATAAATGCCTCATGTAGAAAAGCTCTCCTTCTCTCAGCCTTAAAGCCATAATAAAGCACTTGTATGCACAACTGTAATCCAGGGGTGGTTTGATTTAAATAATTGATTGAAATCATGATTTAAATCACCCAAACCAGCAATTTTAAATCATTGATTTAAATCAAGTTTCTGGCTTTCTGCTTCATGTATTTACTGAACAAGCATGCATACTTAATTATTCTAAGAACCAATAAAACATATTTGTTTGCAACTGAATAGAGCCTTTACACTACTTGGCAGCATAGTCCAAATTCTTTGGTTATGTTGCTCACATGCCTTTGACGCTACATAATTCATATTTTCTTAAAAGAACAATTGTGAAATCAAGGGTTTCTTTTTGGCTCTCTCTGCACATACGTAAGGACATTAAGTAAGATAGCTTACTTGAAGACTGAAAGATCCAGAACTTTCCAGAAACAAGACTTGGTTGTTACTGGGCAGAACAATGTTTCTCCGTGACATGGAAAATAAACATTCATGCTGTTTGACAGTCAAAATGTTTGTAATTTGCACAATAATTGATACAGCATATGATCTATCACATATTTTGACTCTGGTTCATTTGGTTTACTCTAATTCAATGTGAGTGATAAAGAGCCATGGATTCAGTTTTAAGAGAGTATAAGTGTAAGCATTGATATGTTTGTAGTATGCTCAGATATTATTTTAAACCAGCTATTTTAATAGACACTTAATATAAATGACATGTCAAAAATCCAATTTGGAGTAAAAACAAACCCTGATTATTACTTTCCAAAATTATCAGTGGGGCAGGGGATAAATGGGAACCACACAGATGGGCGAAGGGTAGCTGGCAGCAGAAACCAGCAGCTGGGTGACTATAAGGTGAAGGGCAGCTGGAGAGAACAGGAATTGGGACCAAGGAGGATTGGTCAGGACCACATATAGGACCAAGGCAGACAAGTTGCTCCGCTAACATCAGAAGCCGAATTGAGCCCTTATATACTGGCCCATGCTCTGATGACTGAACCAAACCCCACCCCTCCTAGGCAAATAATGTATCCTTAAAGTGGCTGTGCTCTGGCTGAAGCCAAGCACATCTTTGACACTGTGGTATCTTGGGGCCATCTGGCATCTCAGTCAAGACCCTGTGTCCTCTTTTACAAAAGACAGTTCTCTGTTTGAAGGGCTGCCAGACGACTGTCCTCTATTTTGAAGGTGTTCTCTATTTGAATGAAGGGTTGCCCAATCCAAGTCCAGTTTAAAGATAAAGAACCATCAGAAGGAAGAGCTAGGCTTGAAGTTGGCCACCAACAGCACCTGGACAGCATACTCAGCAAGGCACACAGGTCAACTGGTCACAGCCTTCCACACGATTGTAAAATGTACTGTATTTCTATTTACCGGTAAATTATAATAATAATGTCTAGACTTGTATCTGTACATAAAAATCAGCATATGCACATTTTCTCCAAACCGGTGTCCTCTTTTATGAGAATCAGTGTCATCGTTGTCTACTATTTTGGTGATGTGTGTCCTCTTTTTTTGGCGATTCACATGTGGCCAGCTTAGTGACATGGGGCCTGGGCAGTCGGTGTGGTGATTTCTCAGTGGGCTTCAGTTAGTTCCTTCCTTGGGTGGTCTGGGTTGCTGGACGTTGCTGGACTGTGTCTAGCAGTGCCGCCACCTCCCTAGTCTGCAGGCTTACATGAGATCTCTAGTCCCATGTCTTGCAAGGTGGTATCTGGGCCTGTGCTGGAGACCAGGTGCAATCCCACCCCCTCTTCTGAATCAGTGTCTGACTGACACACAGGACAGGGCCATTTCAAGTTGACTTTGAATATTAGAATGATGATGGTGTACAAATAATTAGTAGTGGCAGTATGCAAAATGCTGCTGTGACACTGAAGATGGTTTGCAAGTTTGACATCTGGGAAAAAAATGAAGCAAACCAATGCACATATTCTATATATAGTTGCTATGTGCTGCTGAACCTGATGAATGACAACTTATTAGAGAAATACATTTTGCAATGCTTGGAGACTTTGCTTGGAAGTGCTTTGCATATCTTGTTATTCTACTGTGAATTTGAGTTGAAAATCCTGAGAACATGGTCCATAATGAACAACTACAAAAAAGAATGCAGTACCTTTATCAAAGAAATCCAATAGCTTTTATTCTCTCTCTCTCTCTCTCTCTCTCTGTCTGTCTGTCTGTCTCTGTCTGTCTGTGTGTGTGTGTGTGTGTGTAGAAATCATGTCAGTACATGCTTTGCTCATGTATGTTCACATATAGCCCCTTTGTGCACATTTTATTTGGGAAATTAATTTGATATTTTCTTTATAGCTGCTTCCACTTTTCTGACATCCTCCCCTGTTTTGCATTAAAAAAAAGGGTTACTATGGCAAGTTGGTCAGTGTGAGACAACCTGGTAAAATGAGATGGTGTGTCCAGACCCATGTTATTAAAGAAATTGGTTTTCTTTCTTGATTTCATGTCATTGTAGTTCAGCCATTCATTTGTCCAATAAACAGTTTGGTATGTTCTGGGAAATAATGAATATTGATCAACCAATCGATTACTTATTAAGAAACAGACTAAGGGAAATTGTTTATCCAATCAATTTTAATTTTTGATTTGTTATTTATATTTTCCAATTTAATCCACCCCTCCCTCAGGCTCCGAAGCCACTAAGAAAATCCAGGGCGAGTGCACAGAGAGAGGAAAAAGAGAGATTGTCTGCAAGTTCAGGAAAAAGCACAAACGCCAATATGCTCATTATAGATCATGCTGCTTGCTTGCGATAGGCCACATTAAGAAAAATTGTGACTGAGAAGCGTGGGCACATTACCTCATGCACCTGTGGCTGTTGGACTGAAATGTTAACTTATTAATGGGATTTCTTAGGCCGTGTGATTACTGTTTCTTATATCACTCAGCCCTGACACTTAAACTACAGCCAAATGTCAGAGATACAAGCTCATCCATCAACCATGTGTCACACTTGTAACCCCGCTTGCTCCGGATAGAGAGATAGAGTGAAGCTATATGAGAAAGTGTTCTCCAAACCAGTCAGATCAGAGTTCTAGTGGGGCAGCTATATGAGGAGTTGGCACAAAGGTAGGTGTGTGTGTGTGTGTTGTTGTATGCAAGGATGCTGGTGCAAGTATGTCATGGTGGTAATAAATCTGACCTTTTTTTTGTATTATTATATTTATATCCCGCCTTTTTTCCTCTTGCAAGGAACCCAAAGCAGCTTACATGGTCCTCCTCCTCTCCATTATATCCTCACAACAACCCTGTCAGGTAGATTAGTCTGAGAGTCAGTGACTGGCCCAAAGTCACCCAGTGAGCTTCATGGCCAAGCGGGGACTAGAACACAGATCTCCCAGCACCCTAACGACTACACCACATTGGCTCCCAAAGCTTTCATGAGATCTGTAGTGACACGTAGGGAGTAAATGGATGTGAAGACTTAGGATCAAAATTATTTCATTTTTGAACTGCTTGCAAATCTCAAAATACACAAAATACAAAACACAAGAGTGTGCTGTTGATGCGCAGCCAGCCAGATCCTTACTGTAAGAAATGTAGATTACCCATTTGGTGTGGGGGGGAAGAGATGTAAGGCTGAAAGAAGCCCTGTTGCAGGCATTTGCCTGCTCACATGTAGGGTAAAAGTGGGGACGTGGACATGGGCACTCACGTAAACCACCATCCCCATGTGCCTGGCTGTCAGTTAGATCTTTGTGCACTGAGCAAACCCTGCCTTATCAGGGTTTCTGATCATGGAATCTCTGTAAGTGCGTTCAGTGAACACCTGCATAGGGCCAGGCAGGGCTCTCCAACCTTGGGTCCCCAGATGTTGCTGGCCTACAGCTCCCAGCATGGCTAATGGCAAGGGATTCTGGGAGCTGTAGTCCAGCAACATCTGGGGACCCAAGGTTGGAGATCCCTGGGCTAGAGTCTGCAGGTTAGCTTAAGATTTGTTATACTTAACAGTTGCTCTGATAAGTTTAAAGTCACTGAGAGCTTTTGAACTGAACTGAAACAAATTTCTCGTACATCCGTACTCCAGACATATGTAAAGAGAGTCTACGAGTGGAGTCATGAGATATTATGAGAACTGTTGTGTGTTTCCAATACCAGAATTTGAGATGGTGATGTGACTGCCTTTCACAAATATGTACAGAAATAATTAGTTGTCACTGAATGGGTGCCAAAAATATTCAATTGAGATGCAATATTATGATTATTTTATTTATTCATTTCAACATATATACGCTGTCTTTTAAGGTTAAAGTTCCCAAGGCTGATCACATTATACAAAAATGTAAATAATCCTATAAAATTAATCATCAAGATGTGACTGCTTCACCCCTGCAGAACATGACAATGGATCCACTTCACCTACATTCTCCTTGAGCCAGTTCTGTCTTGTGAACTGACCAAATGTGATCGGGAAATCAAAATAGCCCCATTAAATATCTGTCTGTTTGTCCATCCATCTGTCCAGCTGGTCATCCATCCATCCATCCATCCATCCATCCATCCATCCATTTATCTAATCTATCACTTATCTCTACCAAGCTCTGTTTCATTTCAGTGTATGTATTATGCTCTGTTTCCAATTAGATTATTCAACTAGAGAGGGGGAGAAAGTGTAGAGAGAACCATTTCACAAATTGATCCTTTCCCTGATTGTAAGGCATCTTTCTCTTTGCTTTTTGACCATGTATAAGGAAAATATAAAATGTAACCGCCTCCCCAGTGTTTAATTACCTCTTATTCAGATTTCAATGCATACGACTGTGTTCTTTTTGTCTTATGGTAGTGCTTCTTTTGGAGTTTCATCTTTATATTAAGCAAAGAATGGATAACTTCTGCTGATTCTATTTCACCTTCCATATTATTGAGGGCACACTGTTTTGTTAGATCAGGCAAAAAAAGAAAGAGAGTGTATCCTTCTGTTTTGTGAACAACCGTGCTACATCAAGATGGCTGGAATGTAACCACATTGTAATGTACAGGATTTGGTTTTGTTACAGATGTGTTAATGTAACCTTTTGCCTTCTTGTTCACACCCTATAGCTGGCTCCAGTATTTGAAACCGAGGGCTGCTGCACACATTCTGACACAGTTTAATCTCCATGTTGAAAAAGTGTATGATGGGATACGGATTCAGAAAGTCTGGTCTTCAAATCCCCAGTACTCCATGAAGCTCACCATCAGGAGCTGCTGAATCTTTGTACTTCTCTCTCATGTGGTGAACCACTGAATTGCACATGGCAGCCTTGTCAGACAGTGAAGTACTTTCAGGCCCCGGAATGACTCCTCCCACCCAGGCTGGCCATTGGATCCTTCTGGACAGGAAGGAGTATAAAGGACTTCTTATTTTAGATGAGCCTTTCCTGAATGACATGTTCTTCCTGAGCTCCAGTGTGTTCCTGTATCATTGGTTAGGCTTTAGTCCTAGCATCTGGTTTTCTCCTTGATCCTTTCTCCTGGTTTGTCCTTCAGTCTTGATTATCTCTTTGGACCTGACTACTAGTTTGCCCCATGGCTTCTGGTTCTTCACTCACCTCAGACTGCAGTCCATGGTTCAACCCTGACATTCACTGAGCCTGAAATCCTATATATACTTACCTGGGAGTAGGTCCCATTGAACTGAATGGGATTTCTGAGAAGGAATGGATGAATCTGTCCATATCAGTTTCTGACCGTTTTGCAATTTTCCAACCTTAAATTTGTTCTGGCTTGTTTCTGCATCAGTCTCTGTGTGTGTGTTTTAGCAAAAGTCCACCTGAAAATACGTACTCATTTTTCTGTGCATTCCCCCTAATATTTGCATTTTTTCACACAATGTTGCCTAATATATGCATTTTTGCAAGCACTTTTCCCAATATTGTGCATTTTTGTATGTTATTTTCACTAATATACATATTTTGTGCATACTTTCCCCTAATATACACTATTTTACATGCATTTTTTAAAATTGGAGATACGCACGGAGAAATTTGGAGAAGAGTAAATACCAAGGGATAATTGTTTCAGTTTGCATATTGATTTGGGAAGTAGAAATTAGGTAGGTTCACATCCATAGCATGCACCCATTTGAAAGAGCACAAACAAAAATGTGTACATTTCCAAAATGCACACAAACACACTTTAGTCAATCAGCTAAATGCACCCAAAATGTGTACATTAATGCGTATGTTGAGAAAAATGCATACGAATTTCAATACAGATTTATTTTAATTTTTTTACTTGCAGGCTTGTGAGGAAATGGGTAAGAATGAGTTTGACCTAAAAAAACTGAGAATCTCTGCAAGACTGAAATTGACAGTTTCATCCATCCCTACTTCTGAGTAGATATGAATAGGATTACGCTGCAAGTGACCTTGGGCCAGTCACTGTTTCTTGAACTAATGCACCTCGCCATATTGTTCTGAGGATAAAATAGGGTGACCTTCATGTCAGCTGACTCAAGCTTCTTGGAAGAAAGGTGGGAAAGGAATATGTTGTAAAAATCAATGAATACATTTATTAGCACTGCAGTTGTCTTTTTCAACCTGGGTAAATGCAGCAGAAAGCCACTGCATGCATCTGCTTCCCAAAGCATGTACCTGGAACATCAATAAAGACATTCCATCATTCATAAATTATGAAGTACAAATGGTTCAAAAACATTAACAAGGAAAGACTGGAAAAAATGTGCAATGACTGCTGTTGAGGATAATTCTAGCTCAAGCTTTATTTAAGTATACAGTGATGATTACATAAACTTGGATTATAGACAAAATGTCCAATTTGTTATGCCTGTTTTATGTCTGTTTATCTACAGTGGAATTAAACTGTCTTAGAACATGGCACATACTTCAAAATGAGGCCTATCATGTTTGCTGGATTTGAATGTGATGTGAATCACTGTGTTTTAAAATGTAGGCTTCCCTTATAAAATTATATTCTCTGGTCCTCCTGTAACTCTCCATGTTTATGGTTAGGATCTAGATCAGATGTTTAATTAAGGAGGACTGTAGTCATTTCCTGTGAGACTCCTACAGACATTTCATTTAAGTAGGAGTAATCCTAATTTCACTTAATATATATTTTTAAAAAACCTCTAAATCTTAATTCTAAGCATTTCACTAAATCCTAATTCTAAAAATTTACTTTAAGCAACATTCAGTGACAATTCTGCAAAGGTTTACAATCCCCCCCCCCCAATTTCAACAACTTCATTGGAATTATTTTAGCTTCCCTCAAAACTCCTACAGATGTTTCCCCTGAGGAGGAGCTTTCAAGTTTGCTTTGAATTCCACTTCAGGCGAAATTCAGTGGCAACTCTAATATAGACCCAATGGTTACCAGTGTAGCCTACAATGTCTGAGTGTGGAAAGCTAAGCAGGGTCAAGCCTGGTTGTTACTTGGATGGGAGACCCCTCCTCTAGTTTCCTGCATTGAGCAGGGGGTTGGACTTGATAGCCTTGTAGGCTCCTTCCAACTCTATGATCTATGAAATCTATGAAATCTTTAGTCAGTGTGTGTGTGTGTGTGTGTGTATGTGTGTGTGTGTTTTGGGGAGGAGGGTTCCTAGAAACTGCTGTTACATTAATAATTTTAATGACTGCTGGGATTTTCTTTTATTTTAAAAATTATTTGTATAACCTAATCTGTTCTTGATGAGTGCACTCACATAAAGCTAATGGGAGTTCAGTCTGCTAGGCCTTGTGGGATGGCTCCATTCCCCAAATGGGAGACAAGACTTAGCTATTATTTTATTGCTGCATTTTCTATATTCTCATATTTCCCATAGCATTCTAATCTTCTCCAGATGAGTGGAATTGCATCCCTTTTTGCTTGACAGCCAAAGACAAACACCAAGCTGTCCAGAAGATAGAGTGCCATTTTATCCCTCTGTCGAAATTCCTGATGAGATGGGCAAAACATCAGGAAACACTCAAGAGGAGACTTCCAGAACCTTCCAATTATTCTTGCTGGCATCTTTAAATTGATATGGTAGTTTAAACAATCTCCCGCTCCCCCCACTTATTTTCAGAATATTAAAAAAACAGTCATACTACACATTAAAATTCTGTAGGTTTAGTGTTTGTTTCTGGATTTTTTGCTGGTCAACTGGCTATTCAATAATCCTATGCTATACACATGTCCTCTATTTCAAATAATATTTTAACATGCTTTTTTAAAATCAGAGATAATCAAAGTGGCTTACAAGTTAAAGTAAACAATATAATTCAACATCAATGCCATCAAACCACCAAAGGCAATGACATAGCAGCCTGTAAAGACTGCTATGTGTCTGGAGCACATAACAGACCATAATCTCCTTAGTAGTCAGAGCATTTGGAATAAGTGAGGCAGAACTAACCTGTGAAAACTGGCCAACAATTGAAGCAGGAGCAATAGCTCAATGGCAGAAGACATGTTATGTATATAGAAGGTCCCAAGTTCAATAGTTGGCCTCTCCAGTTTAAAAAACTCACTGAATCTTGTAGGTGGTGAGAAAGACCTTTGCCTGAGACCTGCTGCCAGTCTGCATAGGCAGTATGAGGCTAAATTGATCAATGGTCTGAATCAGTATAATGCACTTCATATGTTCAATGATGGAGCCAGGTGGATCTCCCATGGGAGGGTGTTCTATAATGTAGGTGACATCACAGGAAAAGGCCTTAACTCTCATCTACCCAACTTTTCTTGCACTATGGCTGATTGCCAAGCTACTAGTTGAATACATTTCCCATATTCTTGATTGAAGAAAATGAATGAAGCAAAAATCTTTCTGCTGAGAGGAGGCCCTACTCATTCAAAGTCCCATAGCTGTCTGATGATATGCAGTCCAGACAGTCCCCTCCACTCTTACCATGTTTAGACATTTCCATCTTTCATACTATATCATTAATCTTGCATGATGGAGTCCTGCAAAATGTTGCTCACAGTCAAAGCCAGCTCTACTCACACCAGAACTCTGAACTCATGTGAGCTTGTGGTTCATTCACCATGAACTGGGTGGGGAAAAGGTCACAAGATGCAGTTTTCCAGTTCACAGAAGTGAAGGGGCAATTGTGTGAACCTGCGACTCCCATGTCATACTGGTCATGAGAGTGCCATTCACATGGGCAGTTTTTGCACCTCCCCAAAGCTATATATAATATACAACATAACATATAATATATAACATATGAACTGCCTTGAGTGCCATTTTTATTGGTAGAAAGGTGGGGTACAGAAAATAATGACCATATAATATATAATATAAAATATATTATAATATATAATATATAATGCATAATAAAGAGAGACAGAGCAACCTTCAGAAAATTTTGAAAGGGACTGGGTTGATGGTTTCATTAGCAGCTGAAGGAACTACAGGGAAAACTGAAGTGCCAACACCAAAATATAAGAACAGAGATTTTTGTGGGGTTCAGCTTCTATGCAATAAAAAAAGAAAAGACTGAGAATAATGAACTTGAAACCATATTGTAACCTCCCAAAAAGCAAAAAACCTCACCATAAATACTCCAGTACCAATTCCAGAGGTGAAGCCATATCTGTCTGTTCTAGCAAAAAAATAAAAAAGAATCTCGAGGCACCTTAAAAATGAATGTTTCTGTGACATCAGCTTTGGGAAGATGAGGAAGGCTCCCTTAGGAATAGATGGGACTGCCTAGAACTGTGGTGGCCTTGTACCTTCATCAGTTGCCATGGAAACCACCTGGGCCCTTACTGTGCTATCCATGTGGGCAGCCAGACTCCAGCAGGTTTAAAAAGGGAAATGTTTGTTTATTTATTTACCTGATTGAAATACCACCTTTCTGGGCACAATTGCCCCGTCAGGGTGGTGTACAAGATTTCATAAAATACAATAACAGTCATAATCATTAAATATAATAAAATAATTATCAAATGCCATTGCTCAGCTGGTTGGTGGAATGTTGTGTGTCATTTTAAATCTGTCCGAGGTGGCTGTGTACCCTCCTAGAATAGCATGCAGGTAGCTTCTTTAGGATCAATAAAGCTGCAGTCATCAATCCCCATGGAGGTCTACTGCACTCACCCAGTGCTGTTGGGGCAATCTGTTTTTGTTTTTGACTTATTTTTCACCTTGTTCAAATGGAGAAAGTGCACATTTCAAATGGGAAAAGTGTGCATTTCTGTGCATATTTTGCAAAAGTGCACACTTCCCCCTCATTGACTAAAGTATGAAAATGCATATTTTTTTGAAAAAATTGCATTTCAATGTGTGCATTTTTAAAAAAAAGCATTTTTCACACGCGATCGAAAATTTGGGAATTTGCAAACATCTCTTGAAAAAAAGGCCTCCTGCTTGTGTTCTCATTCGGGATTGCAAACGGAACATGTTCACATCATTTGCGAACAGAAATGAAATTCTTGTTGATTCTGAGTAAACACATGAATGGAATCCTACAAAGTGGAAGGAGAACAGGTCGGTGGAAAAACTTGTGGGAAAACTGCGGTTGGAGAATGGATTAAGCACCTCTTCTCTTTCCTGCCTATGCAAATAATACTCCCTGCAAAAGCTGCTTTTATTTACAGAAACTAGCCACTGTGAGACTGGGCACTGCATTTTGTGTGTCACATTTGATTTTATGTGTTATCATGTACGTATCAGCATTTATGTATCCATAGTAAATATTAGATTTTAGGCTAATGGGTTCCCGTAGTATGAGTGACTGTGGGTTCCAGCCAGGCTGTGAGCTATGGAGTATGTGCGGTCTCAGAAGTCATGCTATAAGCACTTCTGGAAACTGGGTAAAGAGGCTTCTACAGCCCGAAGTTAGTAACTGTTGTATCAGCAGTTACAGCATTCTATGACACAAGAGCTCAAAATAGCCGTTGTAATATCCTGTGGAATAAGAAGTAGGCTTGTGGGCAGCTCACCCAGGGTCACTGCACCATCAGCAATAAGACAGTCTACTGACTTGTGAGTCAATGTCTAAACATCCATGTGTGAAGTAATGCCAGTGACTGTGGACTAATGGACTGTGGACTAATGGAGATAAAGTGAGCCTCAGAACAGTACCAGATGGGATTCTCACTGAGACCCCATCAGCTCCAGAGAAAAGTCTCACTGAGTGGGGTTGGCTTCCCATTGTAGTGAGTGGTGAGTATGATTCGATAGGGGCCCAGATTCCATTTATATATGTTATCTGATATCTGTGATTAGAAATGCAAATTCTATATACAATATTGGTGTAATCAACAATCAATATAATATTCTAATATAATATTAGCTCTTCTTTGCAACCGGATTCGTCCAACTCTTTCTAGATCCCAGGTCTGATTGGGACTGATATCAAACAGATTTGCTTACACCACAGGGGATTCTTTACACATACTTGAGTGTAATATGTAGTTTGCCTACAAAAGGGGCAGAGCAAACTCTAGCAGCAGGGTGGAAGGACACACTAGTCTCCTTAACTGCCTCCAACTGCTAGTTTAAATCTACTAGTGCGGTGCATAGTTTGGGATGATAAGCACATTTGTAATTTTGAGAAATTGCCATAGGAGCTCTCACAAAATGGCTGCAACAGGAGGGGGCTTGCCAATTCACAAAATGGCTGCCATAGAGGGTGTGGCAGGTCACAAAACACCCATGTCCCAGAAAGACCTAAAGAAAGTAATTTGGCCAAGAAGCTAAATATGAGGTAGAGGTGGACTCTGAGCTCCAAATCACATATTTGTTCCAACAAAACACAACAAAATATTCATTTCATAGAAGGCAAACTGGTGATGCTCAGAAAAACACAAACACAGAGAGGCAAAACACCCACTCACATCATCCACACCAAACAACAGCAACACACACACAACGGCACAGGCAAAGCACCCCTCATCACTCCGCACCACCCTCCCAGTCAAACAACATTTTTTTTTTAAAAAAATTAAAATATCTAAAAAAATAAAATAAAAATCAAGAAGGGTAGGGAGCCAGGCAGGCACCAAGAGAGGTGTCCACAAGCACCACATTGGAGACCGGAGTGCTAGAGTCTTCTTTGCTTTCCAAGAGGTTTGGAACAATATTGATGACTCAATAAGTATGAAGGAATGTGTGTTGCTTGACATGTGATGGCCACACCAGGCCAGTCAACAGTGGGTAGACTTAGGGATGTGTGAGGAATCTGATAAGGGGGTGAAAATCTGACAGATTTTCTCAATTTGGCCCTGCGGATTCCATTCCATCAACCCTGTGCTGGCAGTGACTCAATCTGACGTGAATCAAGCCAGCACGCGGACTTCCATTTTTAAAATGGACTGCGATTTGCGATTATTATTTTTGAAGCTGGGAAATTTACACAAAATTCGGGCCTCTGATCCATAATTTGCACAAATTTGTGCAATTTGCACAAATCTGAAATTATCTGTCAGAAAATTCAAGGTGGCCAAAGTGGAGTGTGTGCATATGCAGTGAGGGGAGGGTGCTCTCTCACTTCTCATGTTAAATGCTGCAACAAGAACAACAACAATGACTCGAATCTAACAAGTTGGACCCAATTTGCGCAAATCATGATTTGTGTAAATTGCACTAGAGATACGCAGTTCTCGGCACCAACCTCTTCTGTCTATAGGCCCTGTGTTAAACAATGTCACATTCTGTGACATCATTGTAGCTCAGCCAGTACTGTGTGAGTGTGTGGTTATAAAATGGTAGGTTCCATCCCCCCCTGCCCCCAGCCATCTCCTACTGTGAATCAGCAAAACGCAAGCTCATTCAGGTTCTCCAAATTCCACCTTGAAGCTCATTCCAACTCATATCTATATCAGATTGCAAGCTTTGGGGGTGGGGTAGGGGGTGTTTCCACACAAAACTTCCCCTGCATCTTTTTGTGTGCGTTTTTCCAAACGTATGCATCAGTTCACTTTTTGAAATGTATGCATTTCTCTCCCATTGATTAAAACGTTGTGTGTGCATCACTTTTCAAAATGTTTTTGTTTTTGTTTTCGTTGCACAAATTTGCATCGCAAGCATGGAAATGTATGAACTTTGACTGCAGATTTCACTCAGGTCAACATTCAGTTCTGGGAGTGCGAACTGGGCAAATTCTGTTCAAAAATGAGCTGAACTGAATTTCTCATACTTATTTATTATTTATTTATTATATTTATACCCCGCCTTTTTTCCTACAAGGAGCCCAAGGCAGCTTACACAATGCTGCTCCTCCTCCTCCTCCTCCTCTCCATTTTATCCTCACAACAACCCTGTGAGGTAGGTTAGGCTGAGAGTCAGTGACTGGCCCAAAGTCACCCAATGAGTTTCATGGCCGAGCGGGGACTAGAACTCGGATCTCCCGAGTCCCAGTCCAACACTCTAACCACTACGCCACATTGGCTCTCAGAATCTCCTTTCCCTATCCATCCAGCCTCTTTCCCCTGGCACCCTCTTCCAACCATTCTTCTCTTGGCCTTCCTTCCTCCATAGCTCCTTTCCTAAGTTACCTGCTTTCCCCTTCTTCTGCCCCTACTCTCAGACTCTTTTGTTCTCATATTAATTACATTCAGACCCTTCTTGTCTATTACCCAATCTTCACTTCATTCTACTTGCCAATTTCCCTTCGAGATTTCTGGGACAGCATGTTGGTGTTGAAAGAGTTTGTAATCAATGTGCTAGCCTTGCCAGGCTGTCCACACACAGCAGCAGAGTATCTCCCACACAGCAGCGACCCAGCAGCTCAGCCACTCCAGTTGCAGATTAATCCAGGACACAGGGATCACTCTGTAACAGCAACAGGTCTATTCTACCCGTTTATTTACTTATTCAAAGTAAGCACTACAGAGTATACATTCCATAGATACAGTCCATGTGCAGAGTATAAATGCATAGCAAGCATTAGTCCAGTGGAGAGAAGGAGAACTTCACCCCACCAACTCAAAGAGTTACATTGTAGCAGTAGCAAGAAGAAGAAGACAAGAGCCAAAGCTAAAGCTCTTCCCCTTAAAATGGCTTCTGACTGGAGCAGTATACTATGTCAGAGAAACAGACACGTGACCGTTTGGTTCCCAGAGAGCCTTTCCCACGCTGGACCAAGAATAGTACAACAACGCATATACCTGGCTGAGACGTAAACTAACTGCCTGAGACAGCCATGTACCAAAACAAAAACTCCCAGCTTGCTGCTGATAACACAACACAGCACAGTTCTTCAGCCAATGGCAAACAAGAATTCACAGACTAATGAATTTACTTTAGTTGTCTCCCCAGCTTGAGTTCCTGAGACTTTTAGCAAACTGGCACTCTGCTATTTTCTGGTAAATCTATATATTCTATTTTTTAAAAATTTGTCCTTATTCATATCTTTATTAACCATGGTATGCACCTTAAAATGGTCTCCACACAAAGACCATTCAGTATCATGAAAGAGACATTATGCTGCTGCTGTATGTTTGTGGAGATATTTTTAAGAAGATCCCTGATGTGTACTGAGCAGAGCAAACTGTATTGCACCCATTATTCAAAGTGTAAAAATGATTGAAGATGCCTATTCAAATATGTCTTCCAGAAAGTACAATTAAAAAAAAAATAGTTGGATTCATATAACATGAATGCTTTTGTTACGACGAATTGTATTTTTAAAATTTAAAAGGTTTGACTAAGGAAATGTTTATATTATCTGTAGCTGTGGTGCTTACGTGTCTAATTTCTACAGCTGCTGCTCTCTTTAAAACAAAACAAAACCCAGAAGCGAATAATATTGTTTAAGGCTGGAAGACCATTAATGCTTAATTTCTACGGGTTCATCTCGGTGGTAGTTTTCTATTACCTTGGTTTGATGCTAGACCATACAACCAGAAGCATGGGATTTGTCCCAGAATTCCACCCTCACACGCATCTGGCTGCCAATAGGCTGGAATGTTACTGGCTCAGTCAGACTTTCATCTTCCTTACCAGTTGACGGGGGGGGGGGGAAGCTTGGTATTTTTCACTATTAACATGCATATCTACACTATAATCGAGCATGTGCATGTGCTAGGGTACTCTTTGTAGCGGTAGTTTTGTTTGATGTATTACCATGCATACATGGCAAATGCAAACACATGGGTATTGGGCCCCCACATGGCAATTTGTGTTTATGGAGGTGATGAGGGCATTCTGATCTCACAATGCCATATAGAGCCTGTTCAGTTGCTACACAGACTCTGCACAATCTCATAGGCACGGTATAGGATATTTTTTTATGATGACTAAAGCCATTTCCCTTCACAAAGGAGGAGCAGTCTAGGTTCCAGAATTCTGAAAAGAGAAGTTGGCGCACAATCCTACTGGCACTTGGTAGGAGTGTGGGAAGCTAGTCACTGTTCAGCTCAAGCCATGATGTCTGCTGGGAAATACTATAAAGGATCCCACATCTGGACTGTGGGATTCGTGAATGTTGAACCAGCACTCCCAGGCTGTGAAATGGTATGGGAGCTGCTGTCTAGTTCAGCCTTCTCAAACCTGGATGTTTGAGCTCCTATCAGCCCCAGCCAGCATGGCCAATGGTCATGGATCCTGGGACCAAAAGATCTGGAGGGCACCAGTTGGGGAAGGCTGGTCTAGATAATCCCTAAGTACTGCAATGTTTGCTGGGGATAACTCATCCTCGAGCTCTGTTAATGCCTCAGTCTCGCACTATATGAAGACAATAGCTCTCCTCCGCTGGAGTGATAAATCCCAACGTTCGTTCAGTTATGGATTCCTGTTTAGAGTTGTGCAAATTATCCAGAGAGTCGTCCACTAATAGAGTGCAGTACTGAAGCATACTCTTCAGGATGCAGGAAGTCTGCATCTGTTGAGGGTGGGTTAGCAAGCTAATTAGGTAGAAATATTCCCCAGTGTAACAATTCGAGAGCAATTTAAAGTTTAGGGAGAATGGTGTATGCCTATTCACATGCACGGTGACAAAAAAATGAATATGTGCCGTACACAGTTTGGAGCCTAATAAGTCCAACTCCCAATGAATTGGTTTTTGACAGTTATGAATGGTGGACCAGCTGCATTAAAGCAGTGAGGGAACTAACAGCAGGGCTGAAACTGAGTTTGAATAAATCAGCAACCAAACACATAACAGCATTGTAACAGTAGGCCAGAACCCTTTACAGCCATGTGATTGCTTGTTGCCAAGAGACCCTGAATCCTGGGCATTTTAGAAACACTGGGGGAAAAAAATTATTGTCCTGATGTTTACTGGGATGGAAAAAAAGAACCCAAAACATTGCAGTGCATTGATGCTTCCGTTGACAACAGTCAGGAATGCCAGTGTGAGTGCAAAGAGCCCGATCATGGGTGGTAGCAAGGCACAATTCCTTGCGCACGTACTGTGCCCTATGCAATGTGCATGTGGTACAATACCATCTACAGCAATGCTCCAATGATGAGAAAAGTCAGGAAGGAATCAGCGCATATATATACAGTTTGCCTGGTCTCATTGAAGTAGTGCTTAGAATATGCAAGAGCTGCAGGAATGGAGCTGGAAAATAATGTGAGAGTAAAAAGCAAAGGGGGCATTTGGATAATGTCCAGATAATCTAAGTGGTCACATGCTCATCACGGGGGATGGGAAGATCCTCAGGCCAAAATTGCAGGACTCTCTGCTGGCCTGAACCTAAGAGCTTATGAACAAATGAAGCAGCTTCTCTTATGGGTGACTAATTTTATGGTTGAGGAGACAACTGTCAACAGGAATCTGCCCTCTACTGAATCAGACCATCTTGCTCAGTATTGCCCACATGGAACTTTTCTACCCAAGGCTGTTAATTCACTGTTAATCCGCTGTATCTACTTTTGGTTTCGTTGCAGAATTGAGATCCGAGCATTATATGAAGAGTGTTTCCTGCTTTTCCACTAGATAACCTCTAGATGGCTCTGTGGTACAGCGGAATAGCACAAATACACAAGTGAAAAGGTGGTTTCTTTCACTTTCACAAATAATACCCATTTTTCCTGCTCTTAAATTTTTTTTGCTGAAAGTGCTTGTTAGACACAAAAGCGAAACTAGAGGGTCACGGCATCATCTAAAGAACCCGCAAACAACAGTGAGCAGGGAATGACGAGTGCATGATAAATGCCTTGTGTAGAAAAAACCCATTGACTGGCAGCAGCTCTCCAGTGTTTCAGGTAGGTGTCTTTCCCAGCTCTACCTAAAGATGCCAGGGATTGAACTTGGGCCCTTTTGCATGTGAAGCAGGTGCTCTACAGCTCTTCCCTAGATTTCAGAAAAGAGGACAGCTAGCTTGGTCACTCTCTGGTAGAGACTGACTGAGGAATATGTCTATTGTAGCTCCTGGAAAATTAAAACAGCTGCCAGTCTGGAACAGGAATGAAAAAACAACAACAGAAGTTCTGGCAAACAAGTGCCAGGAAATTCCAGTTGTGGCCATAAGTGAGAGCTCTGAACCAAGAATGTTGGGAGAGGTAACCAGGCAGCAGGGAGTAGGCTAGATGCTAAGAACAATGTTGGTAAGTTCCAACTTTTATTGGTGAAGGGAGGGGGAAGTGACTCACATTTGCTCTGGGACCCATAACTCTTCTCAGGGCTTCTGGGCTTGGAAATGATGACTGCAGCTTATTTGGAAATAATTCTAAAAGCTGAATGTTGTGAATGATGCCCATCAGGTTCGTCTGCTTATCCTTAACATATTTTCCTCGCAAATACACTGAGAACTGTTGTAGGACCCCATAAACACCTCTCGCCAACATGAGCTGATGTTCCAACTCGAGAAGATTTCCAGAGTCTTTTTCCAGCCCAAGCCTCTTTCCACTGTTTGAAAGTCTCTTTCCACCATTTTTCCACAGTGGCTGAATGCAGGCAACCATTCTCCTAGTGTTTTAAGTTTAACTTACCATAGTATGCATCTAGCTTCTAGGTAAATTGGTTGTAGGTAACATTTACAGTATTTTGCCAAACAAAGATGATAATTTTTCCACACATCCACGCCTGATCAGAAATCAGAGGGAGGAGGGACGCGTCCAATTCTCTTCACCACTTGGAAGGACACTATAGGTGCCTGGTTTTCCAAGTGATTACATGGACACTGTGTGGCAAGTTCTGACTTGTTAAATGACTAGGCTAGCTGGGTCTGTATTCACCCTTTGGCTTCACGTTAAACTGTCCACATCTTTGGAGTCATTGTAAGGTGCTGTAGAAGCTGTTTTGGGCTTCAATCCCATATACATTTACCTTTTGAACTCAGCAGGGCTTACATTTGAGCAGACATGCATAGAATTGTGCTGGTAGGCTGCTATTGCCAAAAAAAACCCTGAATCCAAACTGCCAAGGTAGTTCCTTCCTTTCCCTAGCAGTATGAATTAAATGATGCGGACTCCATGCAAAAAGACATGACATTAAAATGGTGCAAATGCTCACGTACTCTTGAAATTCTCCACCCTATTTGTGGACGCAGCAACTGGGGGAGGATTTCTCCAGGGGGAAGAGAAATTCTACGACAGTTTCTCAGAGCTGGGTGCCATTGGCAGTGACAGCAACACACCTTTCTGTTTTTGCGTTCTTGCTTCTTGGCTACTGCAGCAGCAGCAGCAACTTTTTTGGCAGACTGACCACCATTTCCCATCCTGTATAATGCCCTGAACCTAGCATTCCAGGGCATTGGGGGTTGGGGGGGGGCGGAGGAAGCCAGCTGCCACAAAAAAAAATAATGGTGGAGAATATTTGGAGAAAAATTTGCAAAGTGGCGTTCTTTATCTGGGTGGGGTGGGGTGAGTGGGCAAAAGAAACATTTAAGGGCACAATCCAATGCCCTCAACCCTCAGTCAGGACACATAAGCCCCTGAACTCAGAGGCCTACGCACATCTAATGCTGGGCAGGAGGCACGGCGGTGGCAGTCTCCACCTCCCTGCGCCTCACACCCTGTATGTCATGGAGACGGCCGTTTTTGGCCATCTAGAGGAAGTGCCACGGATGGGGGGGGGGGAAAGAAGGCTGGGGCGCTGTTTGGATATGGGGTAGCCATCAGCCCCAGCCTCATCCCCTCCCTGCACCCCCGGCATGTTTTCCTCCTCTCCAAGGCCAATTTGTGACCTCGGGGCAGAAGCCAGCGTGGCTCTTTCCGCTCTAGATGTGAGGGGGGGCGGGATGAGGGCTCGGCATTCAGAGTCCCAGCTCTGAGGTTGCAGGAGCTTGGAACTGGGGCTCCGAATAATCCTATGCTCCCCCCCCCCCGGCAATGTTGGGAGGCCATAGGATTGCGCCATAAGTCATCTTCTCCGAAAAATATTCTCTGAGAATTTCAGCTCTGCTCTACTGTATATGAAAACAATATAAGTAGTTTCCCAACACACAGCAAAAAGACACTTTGGGAAACTTAATACAGCAATGTCATATGCAAATCTGGCTTCTATCTTTTATTTTGGGGCTAAAAATAGTAATTTCTTTACCTGAGAGGGAGGAGTTGGAAGGATGTGTTAAATAATATATTACGGTAATATAATATTATGATGATAGTGACCATATCGGTGGGTAGATAAGATGGTTTGCCAGAGAAACTTAAGAGAACCTTTAAAATTGGAAGATTTTATTACATTTAGCGCATTTGACTTGATGTCTTAAGCAGATCTTGTGAATGCACCAATTATGTTCTTTCCGTAAACCAAATTAATACAGACTTAAGCGTTGCTTTTATATATAGGACTGTTAATAAAGGAAATCCAGTCAACTGAGACATTTCTTTTTAGGAATGTTTTGCTTTTCATATGAACCAGTTACATCATTAAATAATAATAATAACAATCAGAAAAGCACCAGCCTAAGCTTGTGGGAGGGAGAGTGAAACAGAGTGAGTGAAGCTAAGGGCATGTGAAGAACAGTGAATACCGGCAACAGCAGCAAAACAGTTTCAATTTTCTGGATTATTAATTCAAATTCACATGCACATGCCAGTTAAAATTAAAGGCCTTTTTTTACGGCTCTAGTTTAAATTAAAGATTATATTCTGCTCCACAAGTCCGAATTAAATAGCTTATTTTGCACACCAAGCTCTCATTTTAAAGCTAATAAAGAAAAAACATAGCATGTACGTGCAAGCTTGAGACAGGAAGGCTCTAAATTACTACACCTGTTTCACTTGGGAGCTACTTTATTAGTGTTACAAAAGTTGGCTTTCGGTTTGGCATTCTGCAATGCATTTAGAACAAGCCTTTCTTTGTTTTGACAGAATGACTGTGGTAAATGAATGACGTTTTGAGCTAGGTGTGAAATGTGAAGGTACAAAATTAACTGGTAAGATAATTACTGTTCTAATTCTGCATAAACAAGCATTTTGAAAATCATTAATAGTTCAGGGAAATAATGTTAGTGATTAAATAAGGCGGTTTGCATCGCTGAGCACAACTAAGCTCCTTTAATTACATTTGAAAGCAAGGGAAAGCAGCTAATTAAAATTAGCACAGGGTTCCTGAATGACCAGCACTGTATTGTTGCCCTAACCTGTTTAATTGTGTTTATTAATATGTCTTCATTTTCTACTCTTCTATGCATTAATTTTTTTAAAAAATGTAAACCTTCATGATGGGACATGAATTGTATGTTATTAAAATTAGGTATTGCAGCTGTAACCAGGGAATTATTTACAAGACATGCTATCATTGCTTTGAAGTCTTAACTTTTTTTTTTTTTGATGTTCACAATGTTCTCTGCCTGAGTAACTGAAATATATCAATCATACCTAGAGACTAAAGAAAAAGACAGTTTCTGCCATCCAAAGAATTGCTTTAGGTGTGTCAACGGCAGCATAGATAGAGCTAATCCAGACCTAATCTAAACTGTGGTTTTGAGTTATGAGGATGCGCTACAGTGATCCTCAAATTCACAAACTTCCCATTCTGGTGTGGCTGCAAGGAGGAGACTGGAAACTTTTGCTTCTATTTTATGTTAGCTGGAGTTGGCCATGTCATTTGAACATGACAAACTAAGGTTAATCTTATCTATACAGTAATACCTTGGATTGCAAGTAATTTGGTTTGAGAGCATTTTGCAAGACAAGCAAATTTTAAAATATTTATTTAATTTTTTTTTACTTGATATACAAGCGACGTCTTGCAATACAAGTACTGTAGTATGGCTTAAATTAAAAATCTCTGTACAAATTTTTTTGGGGGGATTTTTGATATAAGAGTGTTTTGGATTACAAGCACGTTTCCGGAACGAATTATGCTCTCAATCCAAGGCATGACTGTAGTTAGTGAAAGCAAGCCAACATCACAGTGTGGTTTATGAAGCAGGATTGTTTCCACTAACCATAGTTAAGATAAACCACAGTTTAGGATTTGGACAACATGTCAATCTTTGGTTAATCTAAAACAGAGGCTGAAGCTTCTGATCTCCTCGCAGCTGTGCTGAAGGAGGAGGGGGAAAGGGGGGAGGCGTGCAAGCCTGAAGCTCAACGGAATTATGTCCAAACTAGTTCATGCCTGGTAAGATCTTGTACTTCTTTTCCCTTTGAACAGCAGAATTCACAAGCTGTCTTTGAAACTCCCCCTAGTTTCAAAAGTAGTTTCATTCATTCATTACATTTCTATACTTCCCAATAGCCAAAGCTCTCTGGGCAGTTGACAAAAAATTAAACCCTAAAATACAACATGATTAAACATGATATAAAACCTTTAACATACAAAAAACAGTTTGAAACAGCTAAAAACAATTAACAAGAAACTACCAGGCCCCGATAAAACACTGTCATTAAAAAATTTCCATCATATGCCATCAAATGCCTGGGAGTAGAGGAAAGTCTTAACCTGGCGCCAAAAAGATAGCAGAGTTGGTGCCAGGTGGACCTTACTGGGGAGAGCATTCCACAGTTTGGTGGCCACCACTGAGAAGGGCCTCTCCCTTGTTGCTATCCCCTGAACCTCCCTTGGAGGAGGCACTTGTGGTGACATGTGGTGTGAAAAGGCTGCTTTGGAGAAACACAGTCCAAATGCCCCATTGGCTGTACTGAAGTAACTGTACAGTGTTTTTGGGCGCAGGCCTGTACTTGGTACCATGTTGTAATTGTAGCTTTTTAAAGGAAAATTTGCAGTCAAATCCTATGCATGTTTGCTCAGAAGTAATGCCCACTGAATTAAATGGGGCTTACTCCCAAGTAACTGTGCATTGGATAGAAGCCTTAGGCTACAATCCAGCAGGGAGCTAAATGTGCTTAAACTTATTGGGCTGGATCCAGACTTTGTTATACTTAGAGTAGACCCATTGAAATTAATGGGACTTAATGTAGCCATCACTAATTTAAATCCAGTTGATTTCATTGGGTCTACTCTAAGTACGACTAAGTCTGGATCCAACCCAATGATATCAGTGTGCCTAATTGTGGGTTGGAGAATGGATATTGTGAATATCATGTTATTAGATAAAATATACATAATAAAACTGGTAACAATCAATCGGTATTTACAGATAAAGTGTATACCTTCTTGTTCAGACAAGAAGGTATATATATATCCCCATCCCCACCAGGAGGCTTTCTTTAAATAATGAAATAAAAACCACAATATCCACAATATCATTTTGACTGTCTAATTAACTTCCATTTCTAGTGATCAATTCACTTTTAGTTCTAATCCCTGGGGTTGATCATATAAGATATGTAAAGGGGAAATCATTTTATATAATATACAATGCACAATACAATGAATAGGACAAAAATAGATTAAATGCTAATTTAAATTTTATATTTAGGTATAATCAAGTCAGCTTAAAGCAGACGCAACAATTTATACAGCATTTATACTGTATCTCTGATGTGAGTCTCGGTCGAATAATAATTTACATACATATACATTTTAAACAGTAAAAACTGGTGAAAAACACAAAGTCCTATATGGAAAGGTAGCAGGTCCTAAGAAAGCAGGTGAAATCATGGAAATTATGCTTATGAATCTGATAAGCAATTATCGTAAGAAGTTAATTTTAACTCCATGAATAGTGCAGAATATTCAGCAGTCATTACATACATTAATTTATAGATGCACCCTTTTATCAACATAAAGAGGCAAATTCTCTTCACAGTGATCCAGCTGTAGATTGCGGAAAGTATAAATTTATTTATTTATTTATTAATTATATTTATACCCCGCCTTTTTTCCTGCAAGGAACCCAAGGCGGCTTACATAATCCTCCTCCTCCTCTCCATTTTATCCTCACAACAACCCTGTGAGGTAGGTTAGGCTGAGAGTCAGTGACTGGCCCAAAGTCACCCAGTGAGTTTCATGGCCAAGCGGGGACTAGAGAGTCCCAGTCTAACACCCTCACCACTACGCCACACTGGCTCTCTAGTAATCTGCAATGCTATTTTCCAATTAATGCCAACAAAAATCCCTTTAGGGCACAATCCTATGGCTGCTAGATGCTGTCTGGCCAGCCATAGGATAAGTCGGAGTCCCAGCTCCAGCCTCAGAAATGCATTCTGAGGTTGGAGCTGGGACCCCGACCGCAGAGCACTCTCCCTCCACCCTTTCAGCCAGAGCAGTTCTTTCTGTGCTGGCTCCAGCTCCAAAGTTGCAAGTGCGACTTCTGAGAAGGTGCTGGGGAGGGGCGTTCCAGGGGGTGGGAGGGGAGGATTGAGGCTCCACCAAGATATGACACATCCTGCCGGGGCCTCAGCCCCTCCTCCTTCAAGCAGGGGCAAAAGTCATAGACAGCCGAAACCAGCTGTCTATGTCTTTTGCAGGGCAGGGGAAGTGTGGAGGCAATCTTTGCCTCCGTGCTCCTCCCGCACTCGACTGGATGCTCATAATCCTCCAAGTTTGATGGGTTATGGGCAGCCACATTGTATGATGCTGTTAGTAATACACTGGATTTTAAAATCAATAATAAAAACTCAAACAGTGTATAATTCTATAAATGAATTTTCATCCCACAAAGATTGACAGCATCTTCAAATATTAACAATATGGATGAATACAGAAAGCATGAGTGAGTTGCACTTCCTGTATTCAAGCTAACACTGGGCTGAAATTTCCCCTTGAGTGTCCCGAAAATATTATTTCCCTGCAAAAAAAGAGGGCAATTTTTGACTAATTGTTTGGTGGTGGTAGTGGTGTTTTCATTGGAATTTTCAGGGGGGTTGCTACTTATTCAACTGTATTAGGTGGCTGAGGTTTTCCCATTCCCCCCCTGCTTTTAATTTTTTTTAAAAAAGCCTAGCACTGCTCACAGAGGTGCAAGGATCTCTTCTGTCCAGCTGCACCTTCTAGAATCCCTTAGGAATGACACAATGTGATGTCTTGTTGCTCTCAAGGCAATCCAGGAACTACACCTTGTGGGAAGCTGTGGAGAAAGCCTCAGGCAACTTTCTGCCAGCTATATTTCCAGAATGCCATCAGAGCAATGTGCCATCACATTGTTCCCAAGGCATACCAGGAAGTGTGACAGGAGGGAAGCTGCAGAGGGACCCTTGTGCCACTGGCTGGGTTCAGACAACACGATAACCCACCCTCAAGGGTTGAGTGTGTGTTGTTGTTGAACCATGGGTTGTTGTTGAAATGTGGGTTATCATGCTATCTGAACCCATCTGTGCTAACAAACCATGGTTTGTTAACCACAAACAAGCCATGAAGAGAACCCATTGTTTGTTGTTGGGTTGTGAAGTGTGGGTTGTTCGTGGTTAACAAACCATGGTTTGTTAGCATGGCTGGGTTCAGACAACACGATAGCCCAAGTTAACAACCCATGGTTCAATGACAACCCACACTGAACCCATACTCAACCCTTGAGTGTGGGTTATCGTGTTGTCTGAACCCAGCCTTAAAAAGAAAGCTTAAAAAGCAAGAGAAAAGGGAAAACCTTCCGTCACCTCATAAGGTTATGTAAAAGTGGCAAACTCTCGGACATGTCAGAGAATTTTCATCCCCCCTCCCCCAATCCCCATGATCCTTCACAGTGGTTTTGTTTCACTCTCACCCACCCAACGGGTGGTTGACAAATTCCTGAAATTTTCAGCCCAGGTTTATGAATATCATTACTTCCAAAGCAGGGACCCATGGGGAGAAGAGTGTGCTCTCAGTACAAATACAAAGATGTGCAAATCTGTACTTCAGGCATTCATGATATGCACAAACATTGGAAACATGTGTCACTCCAGTTCCTGCATTTGTGCATATCATATGCTGGGGACTTCATGATGTCTATTATGAATTTGCTGCTTGCATTATTTACTGTTGAGTTACTATATACTTGTGTGGTAACCTTAGAGATTAATAGATTTTTCACACTGCATGCAGTAAGTAGCCACACTAGTGGTATCTTATTTCTGTTCAGCCAGTATGTAGTTCGGTAGTAACCTTAAAGAATAGATTTTCTCAGTGCATGTATTATTAGTAGTTGGAAGGCCCTTACCAGATGCTCTATCTAAGAGTCAGTCGGTACTGAGTGTTTGTACCTGGTGTTGAGTATTAAGAGACAGGATTGGATCCTGTTGGTGTATGAATCACCCCACTGCCTGGCAGTCTGCCTGCCTGAGCTGTATGTTTTCCTAATGTCTCCGGGAAAGTTTTCTGGAGATTTGCTGGTGGACCTGCCAAGGCCCTAGTTGACTCCTAGAATCAGGAGATGACTAGGGCTGTTGATATAATTGCTCCTAACTGTCCTTAGTCAAACTGTAGAGCAGGGGTGCAAAATGTGTGGCCCATGGGCCACATGTGTCCCATTGAGCCATTTTTGGCAGCCCACCAGACCTTCTGCTGCTGCCAACAAAATTGCAGTGGCACTGCCTGGGGTTTCCCTTGCTAGCACTGCTAGCACTAGCAGGAGAATCCTCCTATGATCTCTGTTCTCTGCTGAGAGATCGGAGATAAGGAAGGTGTTAACTTGCTATCGCCAGCAAGAAAAAATCATTTGTGTGTGTATTTGTGTGTATGAGTGTGTGTGAAAGCATTTGTTTGTGCTCATGGGTGTATATGTGTGGCCCCCTGGCACTGCCAAATGTGACCCTTGGGGCCAAAAAGGTTATGCACCCCTGCTGTAGAATCTTATTGCCTCCTTGGTATTCTGAGAAATAAGAGGGATGAAATGGCATGGTTCACTAGAACACAGATTGCAGAAGACCCAAAGTGAATAAGACCAAACGCAGATCGTAGACCATTTTAGTAACTACCGTACTCTGTGGTAGAGATGGATAAATCTGTACATTTCGGTTTTTCTCCATTTCTCATTTTTCTAATCTCAAATTTGGTTCATCCAAACACTGAGGATTTTAAAAGAAAATTCCACATGAAATCTGTATGCATTGTTGTGTGCATCTCCCCTAATACCAGCATTTGTATACACAATTTCCCTAATATATTACATATTTTCAAGCAATCTTCTTAGCATAATGCATTTTGCACATTATGTTCACTAAGGGTGCAATCCGGTCCAGATGCCCATAGCCCCCCAAACTTGGAGGATTACAGGCATCCTATACAGGGCAAGAAGACTGGAGGCGAAGGTTGCTTCTGTGCGCCTCCTGCCCTGCAAAACAACTAGACAGCTGACTTCGGAGCGGGAGGGAAGGAGGCTGAGGTGCCACTACGATACCTCATATCATGGCAGCACTTGTCTCCTCCCCTCCCCACCCCCTGGAATGCCCACAAAACCCCTTCTCTGAAGTTGCGTTTGCGACCTCGGAGAAGCAACCAGTGTAATTCCTTCAGTACTGGCTGCGAGGGTGGGGGAAGGTGCTCTGAGCTCGGAGTCCCAGCTCCAACCTCAGAGCGGGTTTCCGAGGTCAGAGCTGGGACTCCGAAGGATCCTATGGCTGTCTAGATGCTGTCTAGTGGCCATAGGATTGTGCTGTAACACATATTTTTATATGCACATTTCCCTAATGTACACATTTTGTATGCATTTTGGGGGTTGGAGAATCCCACTGCAAAATTCAGAGAAGTGGTCTTAATTAGATCCATTCTAATCTGGGTTCTGACCTTGGTTCAGGATGGAAACTACCGCCTGCCTGGTAGGATAGCACATGCCAGGGAATGGTCAGAGGAGCATGACCCTGTTGGTTCTCCTGGACCTCTCCGCAGCTTGATACTATCAGTCATGGTATCCTTATGGGTTATCTCTCCAGGATGGAACTTGGAGGCATGCTGTAGTAGTGGTTCTGGTTGTTCCTAGGCAGACAGTCCCAGAGAGTGGTGCTTGGGGACTTCTGTTTCACCCTTTAGCCATTGGCCTTTGGGGTTCCTCATCTTGTCCTCCATGCTTTTAACATCTACATGAAATCGCTGGGAGAACTCATGTAGAGATTTGGCTGAGGTGTCACTGTCATCAGTATGTGTCTGACATGTCTCTGCCTCTTTTCCATCAACTAATCCTAGGGAGGCAGTTGAAATTTTGAACTGGTGTCTGGAGGCAATTTTGGGATAGAAGAGGGCAGATACGCTGAAGCTCAGTCCAGATAAAAGTAATATAGGAAATCTGCTGATCTGGAGGGAGCTTTGCATCTGGTACTAGGTGGAATTGCACTCCCCTGAAGGGCCAGCTATGCAGTCTGTGAGTCTACCAAGATTTAGTGCTACCTGTGGAGGCTCAGGTGTTATCTGTGGCCAAGAGTACTTTTTACCAGCTTAGACTGGTTCTACAGCTGAGGCTGTATCTAGAGAAAACTGACCTAGCCTCAGTGACACATGCTTTCATTACACCCAAGGTACTGTAATGTAGTGTACACCACCTGGGACCACCCTTGAAGATGGTTCAAAAACTGCAATTGGTATAGAATCCATTTATGGGAGCTAGATGTTCAGAACATAGTACACCTATTCTGTACTGGCTGTCTATTTATTTCCATGACCAATTCATGGTGCTGGTTTTGGCTTTTAAATCATGCAACAGTCTGGGACAAGATTATCTGAAGGATCACCTGCACCCATGTGAGCCTGGCTGGGAATTAAGAGCATTTTCCAAGACTCTCCTCTCTGGCCTGCTGGTAAGAGCTGGTAGATTGGTTGGTAGTACCAGGGATTGGGCCTTTTCAGTGGCAGCCCCACACCATTGGAGCTCCAAATATGTATGGCTTCCTTACTGTTGTTGATTTTTAAGACAGCTCTGAAGAAATATTTATTCCAGTCTCAATTTGGTTAATTACTATGCTCTGTTGTGGAAGAATTTTAGCCGCCGCTAGTTTTTAAATTAATCTTTTAAATAAATGCTTAAATCATGCTTGTTCTTTTTATGTAAACCATCTTGTGTGGGGACTGTGCCCTGAAAGGCAGGTTATAGAGCTTTGAATGAATGAATGAATATAAATAGAACACATCTCACAAGATTCATGGATATTTAAAAAGTTGGTTTTAAAATGAAAAAAAAAAACCCTATATCACAAAATGGTGTCTGCATGGAGGGAGGAGTTGTAGCCCACATCAGTGGAGATGTTGCTGTTGAGTTCATTGATGAAGGGTCGGTCTAGCCCAGCATCCTATTTCCTATAGTAACCAACCAGTTGCCTCTGGGAAGTGCACAAGGAGGGCATGAATGTAATAGCCTTGTCCCACTGTTGCTCCCCAGGAACTGATACTCAAAGGCATACTGCCTCTGAAGATGAAGGTTCCACTTAGCCATCATGGCTAATAGCCACCTATCCTCCATTTAAGCCAGTGGCCATCACCACATCTTAGTTCCTTAAATTAATTATGCACTATGTGAAGGATCACTTTCTCTTGTTTGGCCAGAGCCCCCAAAGCTCTGGTGAGTAACTGCAGTTGCCAGTATTTGCCACACACACTTACAAGAAATTGCCTAGGAAATGTGTTCCGCACAACAGTTCCGTCTGATCCTTAGGCATCCACTTGAAGGAAATTAATGGCCCAAATGGAACACAAGCAGTGTTCTGAAATGTTCAGTTTGGAAGAGCAAGTATATGATCATGCCTTATAATAGAAATACCAGAAGTACTATGGTTATATCTTCCTAACTTTGAAGAAAAGAAACTCATATATTAAACAAATGACCTAATTAAGTCTTACAGAGAATTTTTAGTAGCACCTCATTGCCATAACTACCAACTTCCATCATCAAAGGGATACATGACAAGTTCTTAGTAATCAGAGAGATAATTAATGGTGGCATTTCTTTGTATCTAAGCAATAGGAATAAATAAAAGTTTGATTTTTTTAATTGCCTTTGGCCCTTTGTTGGGTCATGGGCATAGAAAGTGTGACTGAAACCTTTAATTAACCTTTCTTTAATTCAGCGTTTCAAATTTAGTATCATTAAAAGTATAAGAGCTGGCAAAATGGATTATATATTGAACTAGATACTTGGGGATTAATGTTTGACTAAATGATGCTGTTACAGTCCATCTTGGTTGATTATATACACATCTATGTTTTTATAACATAAAAAAAAATGGGTACATTTTTCTTGCCATTGGCCACAATGGGATAAATCGTAGCAGTTAAGACCCAGCTGTGACCCAGGCAGGCAAGTTCAAATTTCACCTCAGTTCTGGATTCACTGGTATCTATTCGCCTCAAGCTTATGATCTGTAATATAGGTATGATAGTGCTGGAATACCTTACAGGATTGTGGCAAGAGGTATGTGAAGCTCAGGAAAAGTTGTGTTTGTATGTGTGTGTGTGTGTGTGTGTGTGTGTGTGTGTGTGTGACACAGTTCAGAGGGAACAAAACTTGTTTCTCACTCTAGACCCTGGGTTCACCGGTGACAAGGGCAAATTTATCTTGTACTCCAGTGGTGCCCCTGACTGGATGTTTTTTACTTTCATAAAACTGAATGATTGCCATTCATAGAATCATAGAAAAGTAGAGTTGGAAGGGGCCTATAAGGCCATCGAGTCCAACCCCCTGCTCAATGCAGGAATCTAGGTCAAAGCATCTCTGACAGATGTCTGTCCAGCTGCACCTTGAATGCCTCCAGAGTGGGAGAGCCCACAACCTCCCTAGGTAGTTGATTCCATTGTCTTATTGCTCTGACAGTCAGGAAATTTTTTCTGATGTTTAGGTGGAATCTAGGTTCCTGTAACTTGAGTCCATTATTCCGTGTCCTGCAAACTGGGATGAACGAGAAGAGATCTTTGCCCTCCTCTGTGTGACATCCCTTCAAATACTGGAAGAGTGCGATCATATCTCCCCTCAGTCTCCTCTTCTGAAGGCTAAACATGCCCAGTTCTTTCAGTCTCTCCTCATAGGGCCTTGTTTCCAGTCCCTTTATCATCCTTGTTGCCCTCCTCTGAACCCTCTCCAGTTTGTCTATGTCCTTCTTAAAGTGAGGTGCCCAGAACTGGACGCAGTACTCAAGATGAGGCCTAACCAGTGCCGAGTAAAGGGGAATTATCACTTCCCGCGATTTGGAAGCTATACTTCTATTAATACAGCCCAAAATTGCATTTGCCTTCTTTGCAGCCACATCGCATTGCTGGCTCATATTCAGTTTGTGATCTACCACAATTCCAAGATCCTTCTCACTTGTAGTATTGTTGAGCCAAGTGTCCCCCATTCTGTAACTCTGCATTTGGTTTCCTCTCCCTAGGTGCAGGGAATTAGTGTGTAGGGAATTAAAAGTGCTGGAGGAATGAAAACCTGCCCACTCGGGTTGAGCAACGTATCTCCCTCCTCTTCAAATGTGGCTCGAGGGGGGAGAAGGAGGATATCTTTCTAGGGCTTTCCACCAAAAATGTGGCTCAGGAAGGAGAGGAGAAATTGAGGCAATGCAGGAAAGAGGAGGAGGCAGTTTCAGGCTTGGAAAACCAGACCTTGCTTTTCTTTGCGTGATCATGAAATGGCTTCAGTGATGGGCAGGGAGGTGGAGATTGAGAGAGAAGTAGGGGTGGTGAAAATCATGGCATTCTGCAGCTCTTCCCCACTCATGAAAGTTGATGAACCATCATGTCTGCAGCTAGAACTGTAATAAGGGTAGGTTGCCCAGTTCCCCAAATAGAGGAGAGATACATCATCACCACAAAAGAGGGCATAGATTTGCAAATAAATAAATAAATAAATAAATAAAATGCTAATTTATATGTATAGATGCAAATTCAGAAATAATTACTAGAATTTAAATAGAAATACAGTCCAGCTCAGCATGCAGGGAAGACTCTGACTAGGTGTCGTGTGTGTCTGCTCAGTCTGTCCAGGTGCTAACTGTTAATGGGAAACTTCAAGGCCCCTTCCCTCCCTCCTTATGCTTTTTATAAAATGGTCTTGGATTAGACAGCCCTTCAAACAGAGGACACCTTCCAAGAGAGAACTGTCCTCTGACAGCCATTTCAATAGAGGACTATCATCTGTAAAGTAGGACATGTGGTTAAAGGTGGAAAGTTTTCACGTCCCATGTGAACTTAGTGTAATGGTGCAGGATTAGGGTGCAATCCTATTACAATGATCGTAAGTCCCTGAACTTGGAGGCTTACACTCATCCCGTGCAGGGCAGGAGGAGCAGCGGAGGCAATCTTCGCCTCCTTATCTTCCCGCCCTGCATTTTCACTATACGGGCTTCTTTGCCCATCTAGCGACAGCTTTTCTCTGCACCAGCTGTGAGGGGGAGGGAAGTCGGAACTCCGATTCCCAGCTCCAGGGTCGGACTGCTGTGTCTGACCTTGGAGCTTGGAATCTGAAATATCCTATGGCCCCTCAGATGCTGCCTTAGTTTCATCATGGCCCCTTGGATTGCTTCCCTTAGTTTCATTTCTTAGATCTCTGGTGGGCCCCTTCAACACCTAGGATTCCTGAATGGCCAGATCTGCCCTATGACACTATGCATGGATAATTCTTAAATGCACACATACACACACAATCTTTCACAGGTGTTCACCTTAAAAATTCACATGTTCTCCTGCATGACTGTGAAATGCATATATGAAATTTCAACATGTCTCCGGCTGCGCGTGAGTCTCGTTGGCCCGTGTTGCACCCAGGATATGTATTAACTTTATTTATTTATTACATTTCTATACCGCCCATTAGCTGAAGCGCTCTGCGTCTGTAACCACATCCTCAAGTGATGTTAATTTATTTGAAGCAAATTGCCAATGTAGTGGGGAGAATCTGAGCACATACCAGCACCCCGTCAGAAATCCTGGAAAGGAAGAAAGTGGGGAAATAAACATTCTCGGCACCACATGGGCAGATGCTACAGATAAGCAGCTCCAAAAGCGGTTGTGTTGCCACTGTGGTAACCAGCCACTTGGCAAATGGTGATCTGCACTCAGCCATAGAGAAATAAAAATCTATACCTTATGGAAGCAAGAAAACATGATGGATTCAAAGGTCACATAGGATATATTTTTGTCATACACTGTGGTAAAACGGAGGTACGTTGGACATACCCCATAATTGCCAACTAGTCACATTTTCTCTCTTGTCGTTTGTCACATTGTGACAGTAAAAGAGAAACTCGTGGGAAAGGAGTTATTTTTAATGCATGTCTCATTACCAAGTTTAGGAAAGGCTTCTCCAGATTCCCCCCGCCCCTAAGAAAGGCTGAAATAATTTCTAAATAAAAAGAGAAAACCTAAATAGAAATTTACTTAATTCCCACTCCAATGCTGAGACTTCTGATAAGGATTTTTTAAAAAATAAAAAAATTATTTTTTTAGAAAATGACTATCGTGAAATGCATCCCAAGAGGGAAACATAAGAAGTTGTGAGTGATGTGATTAACTGTGGCACTTCACTGCATTATGGCAGTAGGAGTGAGCAGGAAGGTGTCGAGGAGTTTAATTGTTAAAGCCGCCATCTCTCTTGCCCCTTTGCTCCATCATGGCTCTTGTAATCATGCCGGAAAACTTCCATTAACCTTCCTCCATTTGAGTCAGTCTTTTTCAGTTAATACCGTCAAAACAAAATACGTCAGCTGTTTGAAGTAGTGCTATGCCGAATTTTTGTGGGGCTTGGTGTTTGGTGCAAAAGCTGCCGTTTGAGAGGGAGAGAGACTCCTGCCAAAAGCAAGCCACCTCTCATGAAAAAATCCTTTTGCCGTCAGAGGGATCTTAGGGAGCGATGTGGCTCCTTTAAAGTGGAAGCCAACATTTTAAAGGAGGCAGTCCAGAGCGGCATCTATATCTCCTTCCAAGTGCTTGAGGATACTTGACGAATTTGATCTTTGTGGATTTCAATGCAAACCGACCTGATCTTTTTACCTCCTGGACTAACGTGTGGCTCAACACTTAGTTATCCACTAGCTTTTGTGCTTCCCATAGTGCAGTTCTTGGAATGCACATTGACACATGTCTACAAATGTTTATTTTGAAATAACATATAGTCATAAATGTGTATTTTGAGAGAAAATAGATTTCAAAATCTGTACTTACCGTATATGTCCATGCTGAAACTGAACCCCGACAAGACCGAGGTACTTCTGGTGGGGGACAAGGGAAGGTTAGGGGATGTTGACCTGGTGCTGAATGGGGTACATCTACCCCTGAAGGACCAGGTCCGCAGCTTGGGGGTCATTCTAGACTCCCAGCTGTCCATGGAGGCTCAGGTGGCAGCTGTGAGCCGGGCGGCGCTGTATCAACTCCATCTGATACAGCAGCTGCGCCCCTGCCTTCCTAATCACCTGCTCCCATCAGTGGTTCATGCCTTGGTCTCCTCTCGCCTAGACTACTGTAATGCGCTCTACGTGGGGTTACCCTTGAAGACGGTCCGGAAGCTTCAGCTGGTACAGAACGCGGCGGCTCGCCTGATTAAGGGCAGCCGCCGGCGTGATCACATCACGCCAGTGCTTAATGAGTTGCACTGGCTACCAGTTGCTTGCCGAGCCGAATTCAAGGTGTTGGTTTTGACCTTTAAAACCCTACACGGCTCCGGCCCAGCTTATCTCAAGGAGCGCCTCCAGCAACATCAAGTAGGCCGCTCAACAAGGTCTGCCACGGACGGCCTTCTCCTTATCCCATCAGCCAGAGCAGCCAGGCTGGTGGGGACTAGGAAGAGGGCCTTCTCTGTGGCGGCCCCCACATTATGGAACTCCCTCCCTAGTGACCTTCGCCATGCCCCCTCCGTGATGAGCTTCCGCCGTGCATTAAAAACATGGCTGTTCAGGCGGGAATATGGGGTGGGTTAGGTTTTTAATAAGAATTTTTTATATTGTTTTAATTATTATATTTTATTGTGTTTTGTTGTATTTTGGTTGTACATCGCCTAGATATATATATATATATATATATTTAAAGCAACACACAGATTAACATGGAGATGAGATAGAATGGCATTATAGGTGAACACATGTGACAGTAATGTGGACCAAAAATTGACTGATTTTTTTGTCCATCCCTAGGGAAGGAGGAATGTGGCCAGTTGCGCCACAGATGGCCTCCTATTAAAGTGGCAGTTGTCGCTGTTCACATGCAGTCTGAAACAGCGGCCGAAACCTTTTGTGGATAGCAGTTTTTCAAAATAGGCCCCCGTTTTTGCTCTGAACTACTTTGAAGTAGTAGGCAGATGTTTTGTCTTTCTGCCCTCTTCCCCGTGCCCTGAAAAAGTGTAATTGGTTGCAAGCAAGGTACAATACCTTCCAGCATCTCCACAGTGTGAATTATTCGCTATATTGTGGCTTCTACCCAGGTTGGGCCTGCTCCTTTTCTGGCTGGACATGAAAGTGTTATGCATTGTCACTTATTTTATTATTTATTATATTTATACCCCGCCTTTTTTTCCTGCAAGGAACCCAAGGCAGCTTACATAATCCTCCTCTTCCTCTTCACCTAACAGGGGTCCTATCAGAACCATAAAGAACAACATTGTATTGTAGAAAACAATTAATGGCTCACTCCAGTATGCAAGAAAGGCAAAACAATAACCTAAAGATAACCTCTTTTCTATTTTCTCTCTTACCATTTTAATTTGAATCTAACTGTAGTAAAAGGTGCTGA
Organism: Shinisaurus crocodilurus; assembly: GCA_021292165.1. Classification (NCBI taxonomy): domain Eukaryota; kingdom Metazoa; phylum Chordata; class Lepidosauria; order Squamata; family Shinisauridae; genus Shinisaurus; species Shinisaurus crocodilurus. The sequence goes on from CM037877.1 coordinate 164,724,737, forward strand.
CCTGGCCAAAACCCTGTCACTTCCTAGAAGTAACGTGTCACCCGGACAGCTGTAACTGGATAGTAAAAATGGAGCAGCAATAGCGAATTGAGTTGAAGAGTCATTGTAACCATATTAGTGACGAGGAATGAGAGATGTTGATCAAATGAGCTGTTGATCAGAACCAATCACAATTTAAAGCACTGGAAGCAAGCTTTCTGGTTAAGGTATATTGAAGAAAAATAAACACAAATATACATAAATAAATCATTGGTTTGTGGTCAGGCAGCCCAGTTAGTTGGTTTTCAGAATAAAGAAATGAGAGGTGTGACCAAAAATGAGGTTTGCTCTATTACAAATGTTACTTATTATTAGTTATGTTTGTAGTCTGCCTTTTGATGGTAGAATTCCCAAGGCAGCTAATGAGAGACAATAAAATATATGATAAATAATTAAAAAAACAACAATATAACAATCAGATAAGGGCAGGTAAAACAATCAAGCAACAGCCAGTTAAAATCATATGGAGGTATACATTAAAAGTGCAGGTTAATATACAAAACAGGAGAGAAGAAAATAAACCAGGCCAAAATCCTGTCTGAATAAAAGGGTGTGTGTGTGTTTTTAACCTGCTGGTGAAAGGGCATCAGTAAGGGGGCAAGACAGGTTTCCCCCAGCAAAGAGTTCCCGAGTGTGGATGAAGGCCCTCCACTCAAGTCCCCATTTTGTGTCACTTGCAGGAGTTGGCAGAGGGTGTCATGGACCTCGGGATCAAACTCTCCACATTCAAGGGAGGAATGTAGAAGGGAATTGCCCTCAAGGTGCCCCAGATGACACCATTCACCCAAAGACCCAGGCATGCTGGAGCCCCCCCCCCCGGCCCAGGATGGCCCATTTATGCATTACAGAAGAAGAAAAAGAGGAATGACATCACCAAAGAAGAGGATACCAATTTGCAAGTGCAACTTTATAGGTGCAAATTTAGAAACAATAACTATAATGTAAATAGAAATACAAGACATCTCACCATAGTGGAGAAGACTGGCATGTGTGCCTGCTCCACCTGCTGTCCAGGTGCTAACGGTTGAGGGGCAACTTTAAGCCTGCCAATGCCCCCTTTAATGACAGGAGGCTTTCTTTAGCAGAGGTGGAGCTGAGCTGCAGCTCGATTCCAGCTCCAATGAACTCTAGGCTCCTGCCAACGTTTGAGCCTGCTGTGCTAGTGTGCATCACTCGCACCTGTCCAAGGCTCCATTTGGACTTGAACTCATGCTTGGGCTTGAACTCCTGCAAGAGGCCCCACTTGGGCTTGAAACGCCATCTGTTTGTGACCACTGCTGGGGACAGAAATGGGTTTCATCATTCCTGCCCAGGATTAAGTTCCCAGGTTCCCAATGTCCCTGGACAAACTATACACTTGCACAGCAACACTCAGATTTTCATATCCTGCTGTTGCCTTAACTGGGATATTTGGCAGGGGGTTGTATTCCCGTGGTAAGCCCCAAGCAACTTAAGTGTCTCCATTTTAGAGCTACTTTAGACTCTTAATTGGGAGGAGCAGTTAATCCCATCTGCCCAGGTGAGGAGAAGACTCTGCACACTTTGGATGCTAGCATCTTGAGTTACCCACACTTAGTGTTTGCTAATACACTTTCATGGCAGGCAGGCAGGCAGTTTCCCTGTGGCCACTGTGAATTTAGTGGGGGAACAATAGCAGAAGGGCTAGGAAATGGCCACTTTACATCACTGCTCCCCCACCCCGCAGATTCTCCCACAGTCTCCTCCACCAAAAGCTCCAAAAGCCAAGAGCAGTTGATAAATATATACTGTAGCTTCAAAATAAATCCAAATGGATCACCTTAACCAAGTTATTACGTGAGCTGTTCAGCTGTCGTCTTAAATGCCAAACGTTTAATGCCATTGTCACCTAGCTGCGCTCACCTTATAACAAAGAAGAAAGTCAGTGATCAGGTGAGAGGGTGTAATGTTTATTTATTATTGGCATGGATTGATGCCGATAATGAATAAATATTGCAAAGTTTACATGCATTTTCTCAAGTCTAGTCACAGCTGCATGACAAGGAGCCTTGGCTTTGAAGTTTCTGGCTCCAGGGGATTAAAACAAACCTTTAACATTTCTGTTTGCATTTTCACATGGTGTCATAGTGATCTTGCCATCAGCTGTAGGGCTTATGTCTTGTACCAACCACTTTTTTCAATTTCCTGTTATCCTCTCGGTGGCTTCTCTTTCACACCCTGTCCTTGACTCCATATTCCTGAAGGCCCCATCTTGAAAATATGCCTCTGGCACAGCAAGATGTCTTCATCTTTGAGGTCATGTTCCAGGCTTTTTGTTCAGTCACAAGTTCTGTTTGGATTTATCTTCCATGTGTCTACTTGAATATTCAAAAAGTCATCAGCTAGTCTGATATGTTTTTTCCCCAAGTCATGTAAAAGACTGATTTGCTTTGACAGGTGGATCAGAAACAGAATTAGAGCTATTTTATCTGGACCTAATTAAACAAACGTCATTACTGGCAGGCAGGTATGTGTTTGTGATTACTTTAAAATTATCTTGATTGGAATGAAAATGCAGGCTATAAGTCATTGAATTGGCTGGTTTTAAAATGTGATTTTTAAAATACATGTTGTGTATTATATATACTGCACCAAATGTAAACTGCAATTATAATAATCTCATCAGGCTGAATTTCATTTTGTTTTCTTTTAGGACAGTTTCATATTAGTTTGCTTCCCAAATTATTTCAATGGTTAGAAGAACTCCGCAGTGGATTATTCCCCATTTTATTGTGCCCTGTAGGTCCTATAGTAATCTCTGTCACTACAGTATCTTGTTCTCTTTGACTTTCCCTTTATGATCTGAACTAATGCTATTGACCTCCAGTATTTTAGTTATCTTGGATAATTGTTTCAATCTTTTTAAAAAATGTGGTTGGTTGTGTTTTTTTGGTATTTCAATTGCAAACTATACAAGAAATGCAATGACAACAAGAAAGATTACAGAGATATAATAATTTAAATTTAGTTGGATTGGTATAGTTTAGCTTTGAGTTATTCTTACAGTTCAGTCCTAAGTGAAGTGTGTGTGTGTGTGTGTGGGGTGCGATATAGTGGAACATCTTCTACTTCCAAAGCCCTGCTGGTTAGGTGAGGTGGGTAGACTTACCTTTTTTAATTATTTTTTTTTAAAATCCTGTGGTTTTTTTAAAAAAATCCCTCCATGGGGAGGATTAGTTTCAGGGTGAGGTGTAGGGAATGAAAGATCCTGTGGCCTCTCCAGCAAATGAAGAAGCTTTGGATCCAGTGGATCCAAGGCTGCCTGTGTCTCAGCCCTGTCCCACCCCTGGAACCCCCCCACCCCTTACCATTTTGGAGCCTACTGCTGGGGGGGAAACCAACAGTGGTTCTGTATGCCCATGGAGCTTTCTGTGGGCATAACTGGGGCCTCTGGGATGGGGCCTCTCCCCACAAACGGAGAGGTATCTCCATCCCATCCAATACCACCACAACAAACAAACAATCCAATGTTCTCTAGTTTAACCTCAGACTACCTATCTCCTATGCAGCCAGTTTCTCTTTCTCTCTCTCTCTCTGCTTCTCTCTGCTGCCAGCTCTTTCTGCTTCTGCAGTCAGGCTCCCACTGCTGCTAGCTGACCACACCCCACACATATATAGCCTTCTCAGGAATGGAAGGTTATAATCATGTGACTTTGAATAGGAGATCTAATTCTTAACTTCTATTGGGTAAACTAAAACTCTCAAACTCCCCCTCCCATCCAAGTGTTTGGGCCTTCAGGCTTCAACAAACTCAAGCCTGAGTAGGCCTCAATCCTTTACACCCCCATACAGCTGCCCAAAGGGGTTAGGATTGCTGTACCCATCATTATCTTTTTATTCTACCATTATTTTTTCCGAGTATGTAGGTGTCATCTCTGAGAGCCAGTGTGGCACAGTGGTGAGAGTGTTGGACTGGGACTTGGAAGATCTGGATTCTAGTCCCTGCTCAGCCATGAAGCTCACTGGATGACTTTGGGCCAGTCACTGACTCTAAGCCTAACCTACCTCACAGGGTCATTGTGAAGATAAAAATGGAGAGGATAACTATGTAAGCTACCTTGGCTTCTTTGCAAGAGGGGGGAAAGGCAGGCTATAAATCTAATCATCATCATCATCATCATCATCATCATCATCATCATCATCTCAAGTAGAGATGGGAGGACCAGGGATGCTTGAGCTCACTGACATTCTCCAAACACCACTTGGAAGCTGTTTGCCTTGCTTCTGTTTTTGTTTGCGACCTGTTTTTCTTTTAGTTCAAACTGGAAAAACATGCATTTCGAATGGGAAAGTGTGCATTTCTGTGTGCATTTCCCCCAAAAAGTGCACACTTCCCCCAATCAACTAAAGTGTGGAAAGTGCACTTAAAAACAAAAAACAAAAAGGACATTTTTTAAATGTGATAACAAATTCGGGAATGTGTGAGCTTTTCTTGAAAAATGTACTCCACTTTGTGTTCGTGTTCAGGGTTGCAAACAGGGCATGGTTTGATGATTTGTGAACTGAAACAAGTTCTCATACATGCCTAGCTCAAGCAGGAGATGTTGAAGGAGCAGCTTTCTATTTCTGACTCAGGTAAGTAAAAAAGATGGGAAAGTGGAGAGCAATAGAGAGAAGTAAAGCTCAATCCAGGTGTAGGTACTATAAAAGGTGACAGCTTGGTGTATAGGTTGGCATCAATGATTAACAACTGGCACTATCCAAAACAGAGAAAAGCATTTAATATACTATTGAATTAATCTAGTGCATTCCTTGTATAAAGGCCACTCATTCCTTAGACACCAATTCTAAGAGTTCAGTAAGGCAGTCACCATAAATATTTGGAGAAAATCTGGAATAATTACAATATTATCTAGAAATATCTCCTAACAAACTAAGGTTATATCTGCATATATCAATCTAGGGCACAATCCTATGGATTGTGCTGTCACTGCTTGGAAGCCGCCGAACTCAGAGGTTTCTGAAATTCCTGTGCCCTTTCGGGCTGAAGCTGGCAGGGTGAGAGAAGTGTCAGAGGCAATTTTTGCCGCCTCATCCTCCGATCTCTGCTTTTTCCGCTAGATGGGCTTACCAGCCAGTCTAACAAGGGTGCTTCAGAGTGGGAGGGAAGGAGGCTGGAGGAGGCTCAGGATAAATCATATCTTGGCCTCTCCAATCTCCTCTCCTCCCCACCCCTAGAATACCCTCTTTTGCCCCTCTCTGAGATCGATTTCTGACCTCAGAGAGGAAGCCAACACAGTTCTCTTTATGCTAGCTGCAAGGCAGCGAGATTGGGGGTTGGATCTCTGACTCCCCCTTCCGAGGTTGGAGTGCTGTATCCATCCTTGGAGGGGAGAATCTGAGCCTTCCTGTGGTCCCTAGGATGCTCGCTCAGGGACCATAGGATTCTCCCCAGGAACTTCTTACATACATCTAAGGCATGTAGACATCTACTTGCAAATTCTAGCTTTTAAAATTGGTGCAGGGTAAGAGCAGATTTTTTGATACTGTGAATATTGCAACTTGTTTGTAGTTGGTGATCACTTTTAAGTGTGTCCTGCATATTTACTAAGGAGTAAGTTCCAATGTGTTCAATGGATCTTACACCTGGTAAGTGAAAATAGGACTGTAGCCTTAACATATCTGTCTTGCCTTAGGTTTATAATATCTACAGTGTTACATTTTCTACTATTCAGTGCAATGCTGAAAGAGTAAGGGTGGGTTCACTCATGGATATTTACCAGTGGATGACACCAGTATCAAGTGATGACCTGTGCAAAACTGTAATCACATTAATTGTTGCAGTAACATGCACTTAGATTGGATTATATATTTATGTATATACTAGCTTTTTTTACCCGGCGTTGCACGGGTCGTCATTTTCCTATCGGCATTATTTGTTCGAAATTCCTTAAGGTAGCTGACCGCTGTTTTGAATCGCTCCATAGGAAAGGTTCCCCGGGGACTACCAGCTCCCCCAGGACTGCGCAATGAAATCCCAGTTCCCCCGGGATTACCTGCTCCTCCGGGACTACACAATGAAATCCCTGCTTCCCTCCCTGGACTACACAATGGAATACCTGCCCTCCCCGGGACTACACAATGAAATACCTGTGTCCCCCCCCCCCGGGACTGCACAATGAAATCTCTGCTTTCCCCCCGGACTTACACAGTGAAATCCCTGCTCCCCTGGGACTACACAGTGAAATCCCTGCTCCCCCCCCCGGGACTGCACAATGAAATCCCTGCTCCCCCGGGACTACACAGTGAAATCCCTGTTCCCCCCCCGGGACTGCACAATGAAATCCCTGCTCCCCCCAAACGGGACTGCACAATGAAATCCCTGCTCCCCCCCCAGGACTACATAACAATGAAATCCCTGCTCCCCCCCGGGACTACACAACAATGAAATCCCTGCCCCCCCGGGACCACACAATGAAATCCCTGCTCTCCCCCCCTGGGACTACCCCACAATGAAATCCCAGCTCCCCCCCCCACCCCCGTGTAGGCCCCGGCTGCAGTTCATATGAACATTCTGTTTTGACGTAGGAGAGATTTGCATATCCGCTCCTGATTGGGCCCCTGTGGCAGTTCATAAATATCTGACAGAAATATCTGATCTTAAAGAAAAATCAGGGTTAATCCTGAGAGTCTACAGGTGATGAAGAGTGACTGTGCCAAGTTTGGGGTAGATCTGTCAAAACGTGATGGAGCCTATGCGACGACACCCCCCACACAACAGTAAGTCATTTAAAAAGTTTCCCTCCCTTTTCACCCCCTCAGCGAACATTCTGAATGGCCTAGGGGAGATTTGCATACCCAGCCCTATTGGCCCCTGCAGGAATTCATACGAACATTCTAAGTGTCGTATGGGCTATTTGCATAACTGCTCCTATTGGCTCCTGCAGCAATTATGAGGTGAGGCCGACTTGCATAACTGCTGCCCCTGTTGTTTTGCCCATAGGAGATATGAGAGTGGGGCGATTTTGCCCCTTTTTTTCACCCCCTTAGGGATGGAATTTCCAAAAAATCCTTCCTTAGTGGGTGTCTACAGTCATAAAAACTATGTTCCTTCAAAATTTCACATTCCTAGATTAAACGGTTTGAGCTGGGCGTTGATGAGTCAGTCAATCAAAAATCAGTCAGTCAGTCAGTCAGTCAGGACTTCTTCTTTTATATATATAGATGATTTATTACATTTTTAGTTCACCAAATAACAAGAATTCTCTTCTGTGTAATAACTATGTGTGAAACCACTCCACTTGAATCATGTTTGGACCACTAATTATGAGATTCTTCTGAGCATGTTCAGGGGAAAAAGGTCACTCTTCCCAAAAGTCATTAATTGCCTTGAAATGTTTTAGTGCATGTACCTTCTAGCACTAAACTGCTTGGGACCTGTAGTTCAGGGGCCTGCAGCAAGTGTACAATGGTCCTGTTCAGTTGTGCATCATGGTTCCCAGTGCTCTGTCCCTGAAGCTGAAGCATGGAGGAGGTGGAGGCGATGCCATCAGCAGCTCCGGTGGCATCTGTGGTAGCATCTGTCTTGCCCAGCAGATGGCAGGCAGTTGCCTCCTTAGAGCAGGTGCTTGTTCCAGTGGCACGCATCCACAGAGGGCATAGCTCAGTGGAAGACAGCATGGTTTGTATGCCAAAGTTGCCAAGTTGAATCCCCAGCATCTCCAGCTAGACCAGGGGGAAACTCCTGAAAAGCTGCTGCCCGTCAAATGAGGCAATGCTGGGTTCGATGGACCAGTGGTTTGATAGCAGGCAGCTTCTGATGTTCTTATGTTCCACTCCTCCCCCATGTGGAAGTGGAGCAGGTGACAGCATGGTTTCCTGGTAGAAGCAGGAATCACGGGATAGCAGTATGGCAATGCAAGACTGGGATTGTAAAGCCACCCTAAAATGAGGATATACAATGCAACTATCAGAGAGGAAGGGCACTTATTCATCAATACTAAGTAACGAGTTAGGAACATAGGAAGCTGCCTTGTACTGAGTCAGCCTGTTGGCCCATCTAACTCAGGATTGTCTACACCAGTGGTGTGGTGTTGCCAGGGCTCACAGGGATGCAGCACCGGCACTTTGGCAGGAACACAGTCATTGTCTGCCACCCACCGCAGAATTTCCTGTTCCCTCTGAGTGTAGCTGCAGTCCTCACAGTAGCTGGGGACGGGGGTGGGTGGTGGGTGGAGGATGAATTTCCTCATCAGCAGCATAGTTGTGAGTTTTCCCTGTTTAATGCAAAGTATTTTGGGGTGGCCTGGTTTTGAATGGGCAGTTAAGACCCAATAGCTTTATAAAAGTCCTGCTCCTGGTGGAGAAGAAAACTGCTAGAATTGGTTTGTTCGTTGCTATGGATCGACACAGCTGCCCGCATTTTTGGCCTCTCCTTGGGGACATGGCTATGGAGTCAGTCACAACAGTTTTGTTAACTGTTTGTATCGTCATTTTAAACTGTCCTTTTAAATTTGGTTTTTAATCTTTTAAACTATATTGTATGTTTTTATTGTTGGTTTTTATGTAGTTTTATTGTATAAATTGTTGTGAACCACCCAGAAAGCTTCGTCTGTGGGGCGGTATAGAAATGAAATGAATAAATAAATAATGAGTTGCGGCAGTTCAAAATTTACCACTACGTCACTAATGTACATGGACTGGCAGCAGCAATCCAGGGTTTTCAGTAGGAATCTTTCCCAGCCAGCCCTACCTGGAGATGCCAGGGATCGAACCTGGGACCTTCTGCATGCAAAGCAGGTGCTCTACCACTTGAGCTTCCACCCCTCCTGGAATTAAAGAAACCAAGGTTCGAGCATGCAGCAGCAACAGTTACCAGCCTACTCTAATGCTGACTGAGTATTATCAGCAGTGAACATTTGTATTAAGAGCCTGCTATATGCAAACTTCATTAACCTTACAATATAATGCTGCATTGCTGTAACATTTTACTGTTCTCTTGATGGTATGGATTTCTCCTGTAATTTTAATTTTTCAAGGCCACTCTGAACAGTGTGTGATTGCAGTAGAAGGATGGGCTTTAAATAAGCCTAATAAATAAATATAACGCCCATAATGGAGCACATTTGCTCCATTATTGTGAAGCCCTTGCTGCTAGAGAGCTCCAGCTTTGTTATGGAGGCTGTCCAGTTGCAAGGGGGTCAGTTTGCGGAGCAAAATATACTTCTGGCCCTTGAATGTCTGAGTGAATAACTGAGTATCCTGCTAGAGTACAGAAGTTGGTTACTCTGGGGCCTAGATAATTAACAAACGGCGAAAGATAAGCACTTACTGTATACTGTCTAATATCTGCAAGTTGGCATCGTCCGTAAGCTCCATTCAGGAGTGACTTACTAGTAGTTACAAAGAATTCCGAGAGAATTAATTTAAGTGTGCATGCGGGGGAGAATGTGAAGCATGCCAAGACAGAGTATGTAAGTCCATTTATAATTAGCTTCATCCCTCATATAATTCTTTTCTCACATGCGTTTAGCAAACGCGTACCAGGCAAATGATCAATGTACGAGCCATGGACGCAGACAAAACCAGCTGAAAAAGCAATCCTGGGTCTCTTTAAGGGAGAAGAAAAACTTTTTCCAATTGATGTAGTGCTTCATAAATTAGCCTAGGGACACCACACAGATTGTGCTCTTGCCATGCGTATAGAATTCTATTCAATTAATAATTTTGCTTTTCAGTAAGAATACGTCTGAGTAGCAAGTGAATACTAACCCCATTCTGTGTGCACAGGATAAATAGAAATGAAAGGAACGGAACGAGATGACTTCCCATTGGTTTTCTCTGGTTTGCACACTGATCCGAAACATGCTTGCCAGAGTAACCCCATTTGCTATAATAGTGTAACGTATTTTCCAGCGTTGACCTCTAAGATGGTGGTTTGGAACACTGCACCTGGATATGCCTCATCTGAGGCACTCATGTTGTGAATAGTAGGATTGGATCATGAGCTAATTTATAGTATATTAATTTATAGTAAAAAAAAAAAAAAAAGATTTGTGGGAAAGTGAAGGGTACAAGATATGCATCTAGAAATCCTCCAAATACTGATTCAGCAGGACTTAATGCAGGTTCCAGAATGTTGGGGACCTTCAAACCAGGGCCTTCATTTGCATTCTTTGTAACTTGGAAGTAGCAGGGCATGCAAACAGAGTTCTCTCATGCTCTTTCAGCCAACCTCATTGTGTGCTCCATAGCCCTGTGCAGGTGCTCGGCCCGCATAAATGAGGGCTAAAAGGATGGAGAGGGCGTGCGTGCAGGCCCAGCCCCCAATATCCCTAGGCACATGAACGCCTTTAAAGACCCCTGTGCCTTTAGCACAGGGCCAGGGAAACCTCTTTCAGCCCAAGGACCGCATTCCAGCTTGGACAGGCTCACAGGGGGTTGCATTCCAGTAGTGGGTGGTGCCAGCCACAAAGAGGGTGGGGCCCAAGGCAAAAGAGCTGGGGGGGGGGCAATGGGTACGTTGCTGGTCTCAGTTCCCAGGGAAATGCTTGGCCTTGTCATCTGACAGAACTGGCTCATGTGGTGCAATCTGATTCAAGCGGCAGGCTCAGCCATGAATTGTATGAGATAAGCAAGAAATAACCTTGTAATAGTGACTTTCCTGTAAGCACAGGACACCCATTTCACTTCCATAGGAGGTAGAACCTGGAGAAGGACCCCTGAGGTAGATCTTAGTATGGGGCAGACCTTAAGGTATCTGGGCCCTAAGCTGCTTCGGGCTTTAAAGGTTAACACCAGCACTTTAAATTGTGCTTGAAAATGGACGAGGAGTCCACATATTTTTACAGTGCATTATAGTACCATGGCCATGCAACCTCTGTTCAGGAAGGGCTGCGGCTGGCACACCAGCATGCCCAGGTGTTTCATGCCTCGGAAGCCACTCCAGCCTCCAGAGACAAGGCTGGGTCTAACAGCATCCCCAGAACCACATGCACGAAGCAGCTCTTGGGAATGAACCCTCCCTCCTTTCCCATCACCACATCACAACTGCATCAATTCTGCTTCCTTCTAAGGAATTCAGAAGTCTCTGTGCTTTCAGAGCAACCAAACAAATTGCAGTCAGTTTATCTGCATGGAATATTATTATGAAATTATGACCAGATGTCTCTTGCCAGAATTTCCATGCAAGCAAAAGAAAATCCTTTATATACTACTGTATCATGAGCATCAAATGAGTTTGGCATGTTCTGTGTCCCAAGGGCTTGTCCCATGAAATAAATGGTTCATTCCCAAAGGTCTTTGGTAGTCCAAATACTGATTTAGGTATTCCCTTAATCACAACAAAGCTAAAAAGAATGAATGAATGAACGAACGAAAGTGCTCCTAAGAGGCTGTGCATCTTGGCCAAAGTCCATCTCTAAAAGCCTTATGGATTCTAGTGAGTAAATGAATAATTCTATATTTACCTGTCCTTCCTAGTTTTGACTTTCTGGAAGTATCTATCATAGTTTGAGTCTTCAAATTCTCAGTCTTTCAGTGGTTAAAGAGAGTGGGTGCATTCCAGTGAAAACTGGGTGTTCGCATTAAAATCATTTGAGCTAAAGTGCTCAGTCAGCCATGCTTTCACTGAACTAGCCTTAATGCTTCTTATAAAGGACTATAGCTGAAATGTCATGTGTTTTTTTCCTCTAGCTTATTTAGGGCTCAATCCTATGCATGTTTAGACAGAAAAAGCTGGGGCATGCTGCTATTCATGGCTAGCAGCATGTCCCAGCTAGCCATGAATATTGGGGAAAACTGGGAGTAGTAGGACTTCTTTCTGTCTAAACATGTGTAGGATTGTGCCCTTAATGTGCAACAATACTCCCATCTTATGTCCTAGGCTCAGATTGGCTACGATCATTTTAAAAACTCCTACCACTTTTTTTACAGTGATCCTCTTCATAGTCATGCACAACCTCCACTTTCTCTTCTTTTCCTAAATTTCTCTAAGTATATCCCTCTTATAGAAACATTTTTTTTAAACAACCACCACATGTCACAGGCACTGCATTGGTTGCCAGTGAACATCTGATCATAATCAAGAATGCTGGGTCATGCCTTTTGAAGCCCGAAACATTTCCCATGATTTCTAGCACCTACGAAGCATCCATAAATGCCAAGAGGCCAACTGCAAATTAATAAACGGGTTGATGTGGTGGTGAGGCAAAACGATCCAATTTGGATCACGCTTGATGTCTGCAAGAATCTACGCCAGTCCTAAAAGGATTCAGAGTTGGGGCCCAGACCTCCTATGTGCACACTTCCTTTCAGACTTGGCACATTCACTAAAGAATACTTTCTTAAAAGTCTCCTGGAGCAGCTCAAATGCCCAGGGGGGCAAAAGAAAAATATGGCGGCTCATGTGAAATGGTGGCAAAGCCGTGATCATTGTTTTAAATTATTTTATTGTTTGAAATTGTTATACACCACCTTGATGACTTTTTAGCAAATAAGGCAGCATATCAATTAAATATTGCATAAACGATGATGATGATTAACATTTTGTGGTTTTCTTAAATTTTAACAGGATTATTTGAGGGTGCAAGTCTAGGAGGTCACTCAAACTATTGGCAGGCCCTGGAATCTCCACAACACAGATTATTTTTAGAGCATGGTGTTGACAAGTAAGAGTGGTCTATGCTAGGTTGCTGAGCTTAAAAGCAGCAAGCAACAAACCCAGCAAGAGTATTAGCTTATGGCTCTGTATGCTTAGCTATTTAATTTCTCTGCATCAAAAACTACCATCAACACCATGTCACTGTGATTTCTCGCACATTTTATTTTCTGTGACTTATATCTCACTGCCAGCCCCATCTTGCTATTCCACTGCCATTGATAACACTAAACACTGAAAGAGCAAAATACACTGAATATTATAGTATTATTGTTATTACTATTATTACTATTTCTACTTTTACATAATGTGGAGGAGAAGATGGACTCTTTCTATGCAGACATCCTGACTACAACATCCTGTCAGCCTTTTATCTCCCCCCTAATCCCCCTTCCCGCCAACCTGCTTTTTTAAAATTTTTTTAATTGTAACTTCTTCCCTGATGAAGAGATTTGGAGATCTTGAAAGCCTGCACATTTTTTGTGGTCTTTCAGTGTTGGCCTAATAAAGGTATTACACTATATGGATTTTGGATTTTTTTCCCCCCTTAGGGCCAACATGGATGCCTTTGACTTTATATGATTTACAGTATTGAAAGGAAATGTACAGGATTGAAAGAAATTAAGCATCATCTGATGAGTGATAAGGTCACATATAATGTAAGTGTAGACAACTGAAGTCTGGTATTTGGACACATGGTGCAGAAATCTACCTCTGTGTGACCAGTGAATCGGTTTATTTAGAGTGCAGAAGTATAGCAAGCAACCTATTTGGTTTTAAGAAAAAATATAGCTATCATAGCCAGCTATCAAATGTAATAATAAAGGATCTCAACATGCATTTATATTACTCCTTAAGCATAATATGTCATTTCCCCCCATCTATGTGCACCTTCAGGATGGATTTTGTGGGATATATTGAAAATTCCCAAACAACATTTCAGAAACATTCTGGCATTCAAAGGACCTTCTGTTTATTTCCCCTTTGCGCCATATGTGCACTGTGGCTGAGGAAAGAATAGTAGCCCTTGACTGAATATTCGTTCGTACTAAGGACTAAATGAATTTTTCAGTAATTAATTTGGTTCCCAAACACCTGGCTTCCAATTTTGTATGTAATTGGCACTGTGGTAGTCTGCTTACCTATTGATAATTTCTTGGTATAAGCAAGTATTTCAATTCTAGCGCGTTTCTACTTAATAATCAATAGTCCTGTTGTTTAATGAAGAAATAGCCTTCCATCATGGCCTTTGTGCATTGTTAAAATGACATTGATCCTCGTCATTATCATATGTCCTTGCTGTAAGGACATGAATATCCGTCATACAGTAAAGGATCTGTTTAGGGCCCATGCAGATTTTTCAAACGAGTACTATATTCCATACTGAAAGTATCCTGGGGACAATTCAATAGGGGGGAAAATGTTTCTTGTTCAAATATTGGTACAGGTGGTATCAAAAGAAGAGCAGGCTTGGGCAATACTTCCACACACTCTCATCCACAGCCCAATGCATGGAGGGCAGTGAGCATGTCGAGCAGGGGTGGTGAACCTCCTTCAGCCCGAGGGCCAAATTCAGTTTTGAAGATGCTCTCGGGGGCCGGATTCCAGTGGTGGGTGGGGCAGAAGGCAAAGTGGGGCAGGACCAAAATACCAAAAAATACCACCATATTTTAGCGTAAAGCTCTTACTGCCAGTAACAAAGCATTAGAAAAGGCATCTCAACCTTTTGGAATGGGAAAAAAAACTAAAACTACCAAATGATCGGAAGGAAAGAGGGTGGAAGAAAGGGGGTGGGGCCAGGGAAACAGGGTGGGGGCCATCTGGAGAGGTCCGGATTGGGACCCCAGGTGGGCTGGATTTGGCCTGCAGGCCTGAGCTTCTGCACCCTGATATAGAGCTCCTCCCTGGCACCTGGCACAATGCCACCACCTGGCGCTGTCCCACTGTCCCCTGCCTGTTCATGCAGGAATGGATCATTGGATTTCCATTTATCTACATGCAAGTCACGTAGATTATATGCCCGAGTCTCCTGATCATTTGATCCACATGAGTTGTACGTACATAGGTAGGAAATTGGTCAGTCCACCCCTGTGTGTACTGCTGGGAACAGCAGGTTGGTGGACGGAGGCAAATCTTCCCTCCACCCTTTGGGCCAGTTAAGAGGACTAATATTATGTGAACTGGCCCAAAGGAAGTATTTCCCTACAGACCTACATTTGATGGTACTGGGGCATTTCCCCCCTTGTCGTATTCTACAGTAATTAGTTAAGAACATAAGAAGAGCCCTACTGAATCAGGCCAAAAGTCCATCCTGCTTTCCACAACAGTCAACCAGGTGCCCACAAGCCCACAGTTGTGATGCTCCATATGCTACCATCACTGTATTCCTGCCTTACCATCACTGTATTCATCACCCAGTCCCTACCTTCACTGTATTCATCACCCGGTCCCTACCATCACTGTATTAATGTCCTACCATCACTGATACCTTACCATCACTGTATTCACTGTGTTCATCACCCGTTCCCTACCATCACTGTATTCCTGCTCTACCATCACTGTATTCACTACCATCACTGATGCCCTACATTCACTGTATTCATCACCTGGTCCCTACCATCAATGTATTCACTGTATTCATCACCCAGTCCCTACCATCACTGTATTCGTGCCCTACCACCACTGTATTCACTGTATTCATCACCCGATCCCTACCATTACTGGCTAGCCATTCCCATTGTGGATCCAGGCTGTTGATTTCAGCAAAGAGGGCTAATTCATGTCACTCCTAAATTGTGCAATGCTAAATTGTGGTCTCCATGCTCTCTCTGCTTTTAGACCAGGGCTCCCCAGATGTTGCTGGATGACAGCTCCCAGAATCCCTTGCCATTAGCCATGCTGGCTGGGTATGCTGGGAGCTGTAGACCAGCAACATCTGGGGACCCAAGGTTGGAGAGCCCTGTTTTAGACAACGTGCCAAGAGACATCTCTTTAGCTTGGCCTTTTAACTTGTTTCATTAGTTGTATGGTTATTCTTGTTTTTAATGATGGCTTCCTGTTTTTAAAAAAAATATTTTTACAATATTGTTTTTATGGTTTTGTGTTTTTTGATGGTCGTATAACACCTTGCTGGCTCTGGCAGAAAGGTGGAATAAAAATAATAAAAAATTAATTAAATAATACTAAATCAGCAACAGTGCACTTGCACGGTGGTGACTGTAGCGCCCCCTGTCTCCACCACCTCCTCCTGACAGTTATGCATAAGGGCAGGATTTCATCTCCCCACAATTGTTTTTCAGCTGCAGCCAGTTGTTCCCATCCCACCAGCCAGCTGCCTTACATGTACACCACAGAACCTAGCATTAACTTTTTAAGGGTGAAATAAATCCTATGCATGCTTAGACAGAAAAAATCCTACTACTCTCAACATTTCCCAGTCAGTGATGCTGGGAACTGTAGGACTTCTTTCTTTCTGAACATGCATAGGATCACACCCTGTTCAGAGTCTTTGCATCCTGGTAGCAACACACGATGTTCTGTATAAGGAGAAGGGATGTTGAAAACCCCACCATGTATCTTCTAGCCTCTGTTCCATTCATAGTTGATATATCAATGTAATTTGGTCCTTTTTAGATGGAAGCATAACATTTACTCTACTGATTTGATGGGCACAAATTCTAAAGCTTTTGTTGAAAGCATGTCTTTAAAAAAGGCACATGCTGGAAATTGCTTGAATCATGCAATTGCTTAATGAAACAGATTTAACCATGTAATATCTGCTATCTTCCATCTATAATCTGGAAAATCACTGCAGCCCAGGGACACCTTGTGGTCTCTGAACCCACCCACCCCTTTCCCAGTTAGCAAGGGCTTCCCCAGTTATTGAACTCCCCCTAATTGCATGCCTTAACCCCTTTCGGGAGACTTATATGGCATACCCATTTGGGATGGCTTTTGGAGCTCAGGGTTAATGAAAGAAAGGGTAGGAAAATGTCAGTGAGCTGGATCGAGATTTAAGTATGTGCCATTGGGCTGGGGGAAGTGGATTTTCCGGCCCCTTCCTCCCCATGGTACCCCCTCCAGCTCCCTAAAAGTGCTACACAGAAGGTCAGGGGACCTTGCTGAATGGGCTGAGCTCTAGGGTGGGGAATCCCAGAAAATCAGGTGGAGGGACCTTCTGTGCGTGGGAACCCTTCTGTCAACAGAAGGCAGATCCTGGATCCAACCCAGTGAATCTGCTTCTTTTAAAAAGATCTTTTGTTGTGAGAGCTGCCTTTCCCCCCTTGCTCTGAGCCTTATAATCAGGGTGGGCTCTCATTCCAAATGAATGACAGCACAATTTCTGTACATGTCTACTCAGAAACAAGTCCCACTGATATCAAGAGGGCTTCTTCCCTGGTAAGTGGGTACAAGGTTGCAGTTTCAATGTGCAGAATGGGATGCTGAGATGGCATCGCTTGCATGCTTTGAATGGAATAGGAAGCTTTGTGTGTGGATCAAGGCAGAACAGGAGCACTGAATTAGAACAAAGGTACTCAAGTAGTTTGTAGAATTCAGGTGGGGTTTTTTTTGTGTGTTTTTTTTAAAGTGACATATTGATAGGGTAGCCATGTGCCCTTCTTTACAGAGCACAGTTCTACATGTGAAGGTATCTTCTATTTCAGGATGGGCTACTTATTGCCCTTGGCCTACAGCTCATATAATATTTCACCATTTGGCTGTGCTGGCTGATGGGAGTTGTAGGCCAAAATGTCTGGAGGGCTACATGTTACCCATTCCTGTTCCATTTCGATGGCTGTCCAGTTTAATGATAAGGAGCTATAAGAAGGGGAGTGGGGGGCAAGGGGAGTCCTGAAGCTGCCCCTCAACAGTGAGATGGGGGGGGCACTTGTGAATCACCAAAAGAGAAGACAAAGGAGGATACCCATTGGCATAACATTTGCAAATGCAAATTGATATGTCTAGACACAAATTTCAAAATAATTATGATAATTCATATAGAAATACAGAATATCTTACCATAGTGTGGAGGACTGTGACCAGCCAGGTGACCTGTTGGTGGGCAACGTCAAGGCCCAGCTCTTCCTTCTAATGGTGCTTTATCTTTATTCCAGACTTGGACTGGCCAGCCTTTCAAAACAGAGGACAGTCCTCTGGCAGCCCTTCAAAGAGAGGACTGTCCTCTATTAAAAAAAAAAAGAAAAGACACACGGCCACCCCATTTAATTCTAACTTTGCATCTATACATATAAATTAGCATGCACAGATCTCTGCGGTCTTTTTTTGGTGCTGCATAAGTGGCCGCCCTACTTATTGATGGGGAAAGAATGAGTAAACTTGTGTCAACTAGAGATTCCAAAACCACTGAAGGCTGAAGACACAATGTTTAAGAATGTTGTTTTGAGTCCCTTCATAACTATTTAAAGGCAAACGAAAAGGGAAGGGTGACAGCAACACTGGTAGAGGTTTGTCACTTCTGTGGCCTCAGTCTGTAAAACAAACACATCTGTTGAAAGAATGTTCGGAAAACAAAAGACCTTGTCTCAGGGCAAGAGTGATATCCTGAAGTGATTCCAAGATACAGGCCTTGTCTCTTCATGTTTCAATATCACAAAGAAGATAATTGTGTGATTTTCACTTTGGGCACTAATAAGGCCTGTCCACATGACCAATATTATGAGACCATGTTTTTTAAATAAATAAATCTCAAGGCAACTGGGGAGGAGAGATCACAGCTCTATGAAAACCTGGTTCCCAGGAGTAAATATTTTTACAAATATATTATTTACTCTACAGAAAGCTCGTTTTTTCCCTGAGAACATAGATCAATGTGCTCACTACAGGAGCACTATGACCACTGCAGGCCCAACTGTCAGTCCTTCGGTACTTCCTGTCAGTCTGACTAAACTCTGTCATCCTTCAACCCAGTTTAAATTAACAGGTAATTTGTAAATGTCACTTCAGGTTAGGCCGCTCATTTTGTTTCTACTCTACCAATGCAAAGTCGAGGACTAATTTTTCTTGTCTTCTTTTAATAGGATTTTCATTTATAAATAGAATTATGTTCTGAAAATAAATTACAGTAAGTGATGCACGGAACTGGGAGCAACAGCACTTTCATAGAATTTCAAGCACCTACATCAGAAGAGATTAATAAAAACACTTCAAAGGCTAAATTCTATTTAAGCAGAAGACAGCTTTTGGTTAATATTTAATCTGAGTAACGGCAATTTCAGTTGAAAATATAATTTTTTAATATCTAAATTAATTTGCAAAACAAAGCCATTAATTTAGCCTGAGAGCTTTCACAGTGTAAAAGTTTCGGCAATTTATTGGGGTGAAGCGATGTGGGGTTAAAATGTAAAACTTTATACCAAAACTCCTTGTTTTAACAAACAACTTACTTTCATTCTGATGGCCCCTGTGTGGTATTTGATCAACTGCAGTGCTTCAGGTCTATACTTTTATGTTACGCATTTCTATATTACATTAGACAAGGGAAAAGCCTTATTTCTTTTTAGTAGAAGCTCTGTCATATGGGTATTTCACTTTAAGTTCTCTGTTAATGAATGTGCATAAGACATGCCATCAATATGTTTTCTGTAATTTTTTAAAACAGAAAATGACTTCTTTTTATTTCTCAAGTGCTCTTCTTGCCCATTTTTCTCAAGCAATACTTACTCCTGGCCTTGCTGCTGTCTTTGAGATTCGTCCTCTGGAAAACGTCATGGCTGTATCATGTCAGCAATTTTGTTTACTATTTATTTATAATTTACCCCATTCAGAAATATCATTTGGAGGGTCAAGCAAGGTGTGATGTTGGGAGGGCCATGATTGGATCTTCCATGTTTTGTTTTGTTCTTAAAGTGTAAATACAGAGGGAAGAAGAGATGAGAAAAGGTGGGGAAGAGATGCAATTTGGATCAGAGTTATGTGAAGTCAGAGGTGAATCTTTTCCCCTGCACAGTTTCCCCTAAATACCGTACCCCTGCAGTTGCTATTTTCCCTATGGGTGCAGTCACAGAAAAGGCCCTGTCCCATGTCCCCACCAACCTAATGTCTCTAGGTGGTGGGACATATAACTGAAGATTGTAAATCTGAATGTGAACTGCAGGAAGGTTTTCAGTAAGTTGAGCCAGATCCATTGTGAGATTAAGCATTCTAGAAAACCTTCTTCTTTTAAAAATCAACTATGGTCAGTTTAATGTAGAGCAGGAGGACAGGAGCTTTCAGAAATGTGCCTGGGTTGGAGTGATGCTCAGGAAGTGATATTTGATGTGAGAATAGGGGTCTTACAAATATACAGGAGAGTCCTTGTTTCTGTCTATGAAATGTTGAAGAGGATGCAGATCAGAATTGATCCAGGCATTGTGGTTGGCCCAGATTATTTCCCAATAAAATCTGCCCATCTCTAGTTCATATTTAGGCAGCTTAAGGAAATAGCATTTCCTACATTACAGAATATGCTGCCTTTGCATAGGAATTCAAGCTTTTCACATTCCAATGCAATTGGCCTTGATCTGGACTACTGTGCCAATTGGAATGTAGAGGCCTATCAGATTTTGTACTTCCTTGAATGTTCCAACACAGTTTTCAGCTCAAAAACACAATCATATTTTTTTTAAAGCGTATATTTATATATTTAAAATTACAGATGAATGTAGAAACAGAATGTAGAAACAGAATGGACTCATGAGTGAACAGATGCAGAAGTGACCAGGAATAGTCTGGTTCTCTGATCCCTACATAGAGGGCTCTGTTACATATGTGCAAAATAGAATCAAAGCAATCAGTCAGTATGAGAAGGAAAAACTGCCTCGGATAAAGTGGAAGAAATTCTGGCCATGGATGGAGGAATCTACACCACCAATTACGTGAGAGACTGATGGACACTGAAAGACCTCAAACGTAGATTAGGAATTATGTCAGTGTATTAGTTTCAGTTAGTGTAGATCTGTAACTGTATTAGTTAGAAAATCTTGAAATTTGGGTGGTGAATTCGTAATATGTTTTCACGGCAGATTGTAAAGAATATTGTTTTTAGTAGTATGATTTATTTACAATAAAAATCTATTCCCAAAAACCTATTCCTACATTTGCAGAACCAATAATTAAGGCCAGACCATTTTACAACTTCGATGCATGATTTGCAGGTGTGATTTATCCCTGTCAAGTAAGACAATAGGTTTCCATTCATGGATCTGATCACAATCACTCTCACACACATGCCATTTGTTGAATGGACACTGATGTGCATTTTCCCATTATTTGTTTATGGGGTTTTTTTTAAGAAGAAAAATGTTAAAGCTATGCTGAGCATGCAGGACAGTGTTGCCAGCTGTATACATGAAAATGAACAGTTTGTACTATTGGTTACATCTGTTAAGTGGATAGCAGAGTCCATAGCCCATGGCAAGTGATGTCCCCCACCCCCAGCCCGGCACCCCAGGCAGTCACATTGGTTGACTGCCCCAAAATCCAGCCCTGTCTATTGCAGGTGGTCCAATAAGTTAACCTTTATCACCTGGGCCACCATAACTGGGGGGGGGGGGAGGAGTCAGCCTCATTCATCTCTTTATACTGACACTGACCATCAAAGCAATATAACATCCACAGCATAAATATTAAACACTTGAATCATGAAAGGCGTTCTTAATTCTGATTGTCACACACCGACATTAAAGTACTGAAAGTCTGAAACTGAAACATTCGCTTGAGGTTCTCTCAATGTGGATTAATTATGATTAGCCATGACGGCTGCATGGGCAGTCACAGTGTCATTTACTTCCCTGTGCTTTGGTGGATTTTAGCAGTGGCTGCAAACATCAGTCCAATTTCCCACAGAACTTACCGTTGTGAGGTTTCCCAGACTGATCTGTTGCGCTGTGTTGCCTTTTCCCACCATACACTTCACAAAAAGAGCTGATTGTGCCACGGGAGACAATTCATATCCCCACAGTGTGGTGTGGGGCTCAAAATGATGCCCACTCTGATATGGCTCAAAATGGCAGTCTTTGATTTGGGAAAACCGAGGAAATGGCCCTCGGTGGTAGACCAACATCCAGCATTTCTCAAAGGTTAAACTAATGCTTACTTCTAGTAAAATGGTGGCGGGGGCGGGGGAAGAGAGGGGAGAGCTAATAATTGGAACTGCTGACAAAAGGAATTCATGGTGAAATAAATGCCTGTCTGCCTGTCTTAGGCCGTCAAAATTAAAGCCAGGAAGTAGAAATTTATTACTACCTGTCCTGGAGACAAATATGTAAGATGAATGTGCACTGTACCATTCAGGATGACATCCAGGGGAGCTTTATTGTCTGTCACCAGAGTTATTGCAAAAGGAGGAACTGAGGCAGCAGCTGCCCTCTTTCCCTCCTAGTAATTTAGAGATTGTTTAAGCAACTTGCATTGTCGACGTCCAGGAGTTCTACTATTGAGCATTCTAAAATGTGAGTCCACCTTTCTGTTCTGAAGTGATACAAATAGGGGGTGCCAGGTTTAGACCCCGAGAGGACTCCTGTATTTCTAAGTGTGGTTCTGAAGAGAAAACAGTCACCTGTGGCTTCTTCCATCGTTGCAATCAGATCTGTGAATGGAAATCCACACAGTGCACAAAGTCTATTCAACTCTTCAAGGTACCAACGTTCTCACAGGGTCTGAATATTGCAATCCCCGAAGTAAGAATTATGAGCGTTGGAAGATGGGTTTTACTTCTACCACTAGTAGGATGTGCAATTGGAGAGAGTGCATCACTTTTCTGCCACTCCTCAGTAATGATTGGAGGGCAGCGGTGGGGGACGACGACGACAGAGTTACATATTTCCCGACAGTTAATGCTGTGCTAAAACGAGTCCTCCAATTTCCTGAGAGTTTTCTTCTCCTGTGAAAGAGGCTTCTGGTTTTCTGCCTCATTTTCAGGGTGCTTTGGAATTTGTTTTGTTGATGTTTTTGTGCTTACCATATCATTGTGAGATGGCTGAGTGTGCTGTTTTTTCTTTTCCTTTTTTGCTTTCTATTGCACATAATTCCATTGCTCTGCAGCCTAGCTGAAGTGTGGGGAAGCTGGGGGAGGTTGCAGATTGCCAGAGAAATTCTTGTACATTAGTGTGCAATGCAACACAGGACACTCACACACCTAGGGCCGGTTCATACAACCCAGGTGGCGAGCGGGGGAGGCACCATGGGATGTCTGCGGGGTCCGGCAGGGTGCCACAGACAACCTGCACCCCGCATGCATGGGCAGACCACAGTGGAGCCAGCAGTCCCCGCACTGCAGCGTGGGCCTCCCGGAGCTAGGGGCGGCAGCTCGGGATGCCCTGCGGGGCCGTTGGCCCCTACAGGCTGGAGTGGCCGCAGCTCGGCGCTCTGGGCTGCCACCTCTGTGCGTCCACAGGTGTTCACACGGCAGGATGGCCACACGCGGTAGGGACTTACCCCTCTACCGCCCATGGTGACTTTCCATGCTTCCCGTGTGCAGCTGTCCCGTGGGGGTGCCCCCGGCCAGCGTTCACATGATGCGGGAACCGCGGGGGGCTTCTGCTCCCCCACGGTTCCCGTGTTGTGTGAACCAGCCCACAGAGTTTGGCCACTTCATAACTAAGGTAAGCACAACTAAAAGCCCCACATCCCACCTGCAAGAATGTCCCTGAAATTATCTCATTTTTAGAAAGATTCAAAAGCAATTTCTTTTCTATCAAACTGAATGAGAATGATAAAAAAGAAATAGAAGAAATTTTCAGCACAGGTATATCTGGGCAGTGAAGTATTGGTAGAGGCTGGATTGCATGAAGTCATCAGGAACTGGATCTGAGGGCCAAACTAGATGCTACATTAAATATAGCAATATTGACCAATTCTTTTTTTAACCTTGAAGTAATCTGGACTGGGACCATCACACATGGGTAGGGGAGGTTTAAACTTACCCACCCGTCACTTCCCCCACTAAATCCCCCCCTGGGGGCTAAAAAAGGAAATAACCTTCCATTGGCACCAATTGAGTTTCTCTTTCTTTTTTAGCCCCCATGGAGGGGAAGGGGCTGGGTGGAAAGGTTTAAACCTGCCCTGCTCATGGACAGTGGTCCCAATCTGGATCCAGGATCCATGTGGTTACTTAAAGTAAAAAATAATAATGATGAAGATCAGCCGCATGCTGCATATTCAACAGTGTCTAGTTTAGCCTTAAGTTTGCAACCTTTACTAACTGATTATTTTAATCAGAGTAAATGTGGCTAAAGTTGCAGGGTTAAGTTAGAGACTGTGGGTGTGGTGCATTTCGGAGTGCCAATTTTGCTACGACAATATTAAAAAAGAATCTTGTCTATTAGGTACCAATCATCACAGTAGATTTTATTTCCAAATTGATGGGATCTTCCTAAAGCAGAACTAGAGTAAAGTCAATGCTCTTCACCACTGATTTTTAATTGAGGTGAAAAGGAAGCTCATTAAATGGTTAGAGAATTATTGTTCTGTGTATGCAAAAGCTATGTGGTGTTCCCCACCCCAAATAAAACTTACAACTATAAATACCAACCTGTCTTAGACTAGATTAAAGACTGAAGAGATACACTTTCAGCATAATGCATAGAGATTTAATCATGTGAGCCCAGTTCTCATTGAAAGGCAGCTGCATGGCTTAATCCTCAACAATGTAGCCTTCAGCACCTGCTAAATTTGCGTATGAAAACTCAGCGGAGTGTTTGGTAAATGTGACATGCAACACAGCATTTAATGCACTAGGAAATGATAGCATTGCTTGCTTCTGAAACATGCAACACTTTGAGTTACTAGTTAAGCTCAATGCTTTGCACAGCAATCCTAAAAAACATTTACTTGGAAACAAGTCCCATTGATCTCCCTGGAGCTCACTGTCAGTCAGCTGAAAACTCCAGCAGTACTGCTCTGCAAATGTATTGAGAATGCAAAAATTGGGGCATGATCCAGCCAAACTTAATTTGGATAGGAGAGGTACAGCTCAATTCTATGCACACTTACTCAGAGGCAATTAGGGTGTAAAAGAGGACTGCCCTCTATTTTGAAGGAGTCTGCTATTTGAAGGGCTGTCCAGTCCAAAACTGGTTTAAAAATAAGAACCATCAGAAGAAAGAGCTGGACTTGAAGCTGTCCACCAACAGCACCTGGACAGCAGACTGATCAAGGCCCACAGGCACCTGGTCACAGTCTTCCACACTATGGTGAGATGTACTGTATCTATATTTAAATTATAATAATGATGTCTAAATTCGCATCTACACATAAATTAGCATGTGCAAATTTTATGCAAATCGATGTCCTCTTTTGTCCTCATTTTTGGTGATTCACAAGTCGCCGCCCTAGAAATAAGTCCCACTGTAGTCCATCCAGCTTACTCCCTTATAAATGTGTTTAGGATAAGCATATATATATATATATACACCGTATTTTTCGCACCATAAGACGCACTTTTCTCCCCCCAAAAAGGAGGGGGAAATGTCTGTGCGTCTTATTGAGTGAATGCTGGAAAAAAACCAAATAATTTCCCCCCCTACCTTCCTCTGCGTGCCTCCAACCGGTCCAGCGGAAGAGAGGAGGGCTCCTGCAGGGGAAAAAACTTGGCAGCGGCAGCGGCACGCACCCCCCCCGGCAGCAGGGACGCGAGCGGGTGAGCGGCAGAAGAGAGGAGGGCTCCTGCGCACTCCCAAAAACTTTGCCGCGGCAGCGCAGCGGCGGCACCCCCCCCGGCAGTAGGGACGCGAGTGGGCGGGCGGCGGAAGAGAGGAGGGCTCCTGCGCGGAGCGGGACAAGGCCGCCCGCTCCCCAAAAAACTTTGCCGCCGCCTCACATCTGGCTTGATCCTGTTGGCGGGGGCAGCCCGATTTCGCTCTACTGAGCGGCGCAGAGCGTTCTCCGCGCCGCTGCCGCTGCCGCTGCTGCTGGAGTCAATGCCGGAGCCGCTGAAGCCACCGCCGTGTCACATACGGCTGCTTCGGTGCGCTGGACCCCCGCGCTATGATTTTGGCGGGGGAACCAGGGCAACAGGGCTTAACCAGCCCTGTTGCCCTGCTTTCCCCCCGCCAAAAACATAGCGTGGGGTCCAGCGCGCCGAAGCAGGGTCCCGTCGCGTCACTTCCGCCGCGCCAGAACTGATGCGATGGGACCAGCGCGGCCGGCTCGCTGCGGAGAGCGCAAGCCGGCGAGGAGGCAGGTAGGCCCACGTGAAAGCAGTAATGGTTATCAGAAAACAAGGGGAAAAAGATTCATGTGCAAATTATTGGAAAACTAAGAAGTGAGGCTTCCAAGTAGATTTGAACCACAACAACTCTTTTTATTTACTGTATATAGACTTTGAAAAATGGCAACATGGTTCTTCACAAAAGGACCGTACCTTGTCATGCTAGGGCTACTTCGCTCAAAGCCTTTTCTCAATCACAGTAAAGAAGAATAAAACTCAAATTACAATATCGCCCCTCCCATCCCCGCAGCGATATTGTAATTTGTGTTTTATTCTTCTTTATAACCTGTTTTGGATTGTTTTTAAGAAATGCAGGGTTAAAAAAGCAGTTAATAAATAAATAAATGTATGGAGATATTATTTTGTTCTCTTGTCATTAGTTTTCCAATAATCTGCACATGAATCTTTTTTTCCTTGTTTTCTTCCTCTAAAAACTGAAGTGCGTCTTATGGCCCTGGGGCGTCTTATGGAGCGAAATATATATATATATATATATATATATATATATAGGAGAGAGAGAGAGAGAGAGAGAGAGAGAGAGCAAAAACTGACCACACAGTCTCTTGCCTATCATAATCTGAAATGGATACTTGTACATGAGTATAGATTTGCAGGCGCTCTTACATTTGCAAATATAAAACACGCCTTCCAGACAAAGATAGACACCTTGACATGTCATTGATTTTAGTGGGACAGTGAAGCATGTGCTTAATTCAGAAACCAACAGGACCTAACAGTTAACTTTGGTTCATGAGCTTACAGTTTTTCCAGTGGGCAAAGTATTCTTTCTCTCAGCTGAGAAGCACACTGCATAGAAGACATGAAGGGCACTAAACAACACCTGCACCGACAAATCAATACATGTAAATTATAAATCCACACACATGGCTAACAGTGCAGTCCTATGCACATTTATTCAGAATCAAGTCCCAGGCTTGGGCTGGTGGCTCCTATGTCAGCGGGGCTGTGTATCCACTCCCAATTTTAGTCTGAACTTTAAAGGAGCTATCCATGGTGGTGAACCCGATCTCCAAAATAGGTTTGGCACTATGGATAGCTCCTTAAAAGTTTGGAGTAAAATCCGAAGTGGATACACAGCCCTGCTGACATTGGAGCCACTGCCTCCAATGTGTGAGATTCACTTCCAGGCAAAGTGGATACAGCAGGGATGGAGAACCTCCCCCCCCCCACACCAAGGGCTGCATTCCTTTGGGGGGAAGTGGTAAGGGGTCAGAAATACTGAAGGTGCAGGAACCCATCCTCTGTTTTACCTGGGCGCCCTCTGTGCACTGGGAGGGGAGGTTTAACCTCTCCTGCCCTGCCTCAGTCCTGGCAAAAATTACCCCCCCTCCCACCCCCCAGTTGCTATTAGCCTCAGAACCAGCCAGGATTACGCAGGCATTAATTTCTGCAAGATGGTGACACATGCTAAAGCTCTTCATGGGCTGTGACCTACACACTTTTTTCTATATGAGATGCACCACCACCTCCACCGCCTGTGCTCTGCAGATCGGATTCAGCTCTGGATACCTCTGAGATCATCGGTTGCAAGGGGTAGTGCTTTTACTGTGATCACTCGCATTGCCAATTCTTGATTATTATTATTATTTGTAATGCCTGGGCAGAGTGTGATGGGGCCAGGGGGTTGATCCATCCATTTTGGCAGCCTGAGGATACAGCCCAGTGGTTTTTGGTGGGTCTGGGAATGGAGGCCAGATATTTTTCTGAGTCCAGGGTGCAGGACCCAGCAACAAACCTGTCTATGCACTTAAGATGTATAGCTAAAGAAACAAACAATAAACAAAATAGCAAAGGATAGAAAAAAAAACAGCTTTGCTCTCTTGCTTTATGGGCGTCTGGTCCTAAAGAAAACACACACACACACACATCTAGGTTGAATTTTTCTGGTTGGTTGGCAATCCTAGTGATTGCTCCAATACTCTGGAGTGACCTCACTGATGAGGTCAGGAGCTGTTCCCTCTTTCTGCAGTTTGAAGGGGGTGTACAACTGGCTTACTTCAAAAGGCTTTTGGCTGCTAAGTTCTGTGTGCTGCTGTTACTGTTCTGAGTGATTGCTGTTTCTGGAGAATTTTAGTGGGGTTTTGTTGTTTGAAACTGGTTGTTTCAATCAGAGATAGAAGTAAGCTGCCTTGAGTTTCAGAAAGGCGAAGTACAAATATCTTCATATGAAATAAATTTGATTGGGCACACTGATTTTATTATGTTAGGATATAATTCAGAAAAGAGAAACATTTTAAATGATGCAATCCTATCCAGATGTACCTGGGAGTAAGTCCCATTGAATTAAATGGTGCTAACTTCTGGGTAGACGTGTATAGGAGACCCTTTGATTTGAATCAAAGAGTTACGCATGTTCTTAAATCTTTTCCATTTAAATGAATGGCACTTACAGTGCAATTCTACACAGTCCTATCCTATACTCAGAAATTCCCATTGAGTTCAATGGGACTGACTCTCAGGTAAGTGGGTATAGGATTGCACCTTTAGTGCTCATGTCCTTTCTTTTTCCTTTAAATTGTTCTAAACTGACTTAGGTAAAGCAAACATCAAATAAATAGATAAAAGAAAAAAAAAACATATTTTATTGTAAAGATTAAACAGGAATGTAACTGCAGTCCAAATGCAGCACTTCTTTAGTAGGGCGAAAGCAAACTGGGGAAGGGATTAGCCCAAACACACATACCACGGGCTATGCACAGACAACCACCTCATCAGCAGTATGGATTCAATGCCATTTAGGATAAAACACAATGCATCAAACACGACACTTCAGGTTTCATCAGGACGTTGCACTCTTGGCATGTTGCTTTTAACATGAAGTGACACAGCAGTTGACATACAATTCATGTTGCCCACAAGAAGGTGGGATGTGATTCACTGCATATTCCAAATGCATGTTTAGACTGTGTCAGTCTTTATTTGGGAAGCAACTAAATACTGAAGCCTGATGCTTTCGCTCAAACTTTAACAACTTTCTTGACACTTGATCCATTTGCCAGCTTTTCCAGAATACACAAAAAGAGCAAATTCAAATTCAGACAATGAAGACTCTCTCACTCTCTCTCTCTCTCTCTCTCTCTCTCTCATCTATCCTCAGATCTCACAATTCAAGTACTGCTTTCTGAACGACATACTGGCTTCAGAGCATTCTGTGATTGGGTGTCTGAAACACTGTAGGAAACATAATTGTCGTAACATTAAATTCAGTGACATTTCTCTGTCTCTTTCTTCTGCAGCTGTCTTTAAATTGGCTTCAGCTATTAAACCACCAGCAGCTATAGTTGTTAGCCAAACGGTTTATGTAACCAAAAAAAATTCAAACTAATCCTTTCATAAAATTTTCAGCAAGGATTCCAGCTAATGAAAGGCCTATTTGTGAGGTGCTAAAACATGTATACACATAGGTATTGCCCCATTTATCAGACATGAGAGCTAATTACCTCATACACAGCTATATTTCTTCCATCCTCTGCATTTCAATTCCCAATATTAGCACATAGGTGGTCAAGCTGACCATTGAATAGGCTGCATGAGCATGAATGCATTAAATAATTTAATGTTAGGAGAGTTTATTAAACTGCCACAATCTAATCAGCATACGTACCTGCCTTCATTAATCTTGCACTGGTCCATGGTGTGTCTCCACAGCCAACACAGAGAGTGCTAATGTTAACAAACAGGGCCAGTTAATCAAGGAAAATTTACTACGAACCACATGACTGTGCATACCGCAATCTAATTACAATCAGACTTAACCTCTTCATTATCTGAACATGTTCCCTTTCCACTGCCACACCAGGCTGTAGAGAACTGAAGCACGGCAGTGTTCATTAGAGCCGGGAATGTTTGCATTAAGTCAACATTTTCAAACTTGGGAGAATTTTGGCATAGTCAAGTCTGTGTTTAAACAACTCCTCATTAGATTCCCTGCCACAGGATTATTGCAGTGAGTTTAGGTCTAGCTCCCCCAGCTGTTAAAGCTGGTGGTGGGGAGGAAGAAGGAACTGGTTAGGAAGGATGGATGGTTATTAGAAACATGTGTTTCAGAATGAATGTCCATAATAATCGGGAGTAATTCAAATGGAATTTAGTCGTTGATAAATTGCCAATTACAAATAGGTTGCACAGGCAGAATATATTATAATATAAAATATTTAGCTAATTCAGTAGTAGAATAACCTTTTTAAGTGACACAGCCTTTTGGATATCAGTATGAGTAGGCACTCAATTCATTTTCTTTGCAGGATAGGCCACGATACCCTGTGACTGGCTGCACTTATGAAAGACTAAGGACACTATCCAACAGTGCATGTTGGCAGGGAAAAGGTGAAGAGCTGCTTTCTATAACTGTAAGGGAAGTTGCTGTTTTTAAAAAGGGCAGACTTGTTGGGAGTAAATGCAAGGGCCTCACTGGTAAAGAGGGAGCCACTATGCAGCTTTTGATGAGCTGTCACAGGGAGAATATTGCTTTGCTTCTTGTGGAAGAAGAATCCTAATATGTTCTGTTAGGTATCATAGGGCTGCATTGAATGGATTGTATATCCAACATTAGTCTTACTTAAATACCATTCAATGGGTCTCCTTTAAGTAGGACTAACATTGGATACATACAACCCATGTAGTTTAAGATTCTTCTGTTACTAATATCTGCCTATCCTTATTATTTAGAAACAGATCTTGTATACCAGAAAAACGAAAACATAAGCCAGACAGTTTATCCCACCCCACATCCAGCCTTCACATACATACCTATTGTCTAATTGCTCTATCTATTCACCCTTAATTTCACCCTTAAGTATGCAGATTTTCCCAGTTTACCCAAATGTCTGTTGGGTTGTTAAAACCTTAATCTTTAGGGGCACAAGTGGTTGCTCACTCATCAAATTGTTTTTAACTTGCTAGATCAAATTGATTTTTTTAATGTTATGACTGTACTTTTATTTTATTTTTATTCTGCTCTTTTTTGAGTTTATCCTGCTAAGTTTAGTGTTTTATTGCTGTTTTACCATTGTTTTAATTGTTGTTAAACATTAAACATGTTATTAATTATTAATCATTGTTGTTAGCCACCTTGAGCTCTACTGAGGAAAGGTGGAAGTGTCCACATGTTTCAAATAAATGAATCAATGCCTGCCACTTGAGACTATTTCATTTGAGTGAGACACCTTCTGAGACTACATTTGCATGGAAAATGGGAGACCTCTCCTGCTATTATAAAAAGGAACACCCAGCTTTCAACAACTCCTGCCCCCCCCATCACTATGACATGCAAGGCAGCTGCAACTGACCTGCATCGTGGCAGGTGAAGCTCATCCTTTCCTGGGAAAAGCAGGTCTGTTCAGTGTCCACTGTCATACGTGCATTGGTCGCATGCATCCAGGTCAGATTACTGTAACACGCTCTGTGCAGGACTGGGTCTGCTCAGAGAAGTCTTTGAAAACTTCAGCAGGTCCAAACCGCAGCTTTTTGGCTGGGGCATGTTCTACAAAGCATGCAATTCAAATGTTGTTCAGTCCTTTTCACTGGCTTCCAGTCCATTCTAAGCACAATTCAAGGTGCTGATCACCATCATCTTTAAAGCCTTACATGGTTTAAGATTTAGAATATTTCAAGAACTGTTTTTTCCTACATTATCCTGCCTGCTCAATATGATAGTCACTTGATAATCTGCATCTAACTGCCATCAGAAGTGTAATTGGTGAAGGCACCAGACAGGGCCTTTCCAGTTGCAGGCCCAGGCTGTGGAATGTTCTATCCAGGGAGACCTGACTGACCTCTTCTTTAATAGTGCATCATGAAGACCTTTTTGTTTCACTGTGCTTGGGGTTGGTTTGATTCCTGCCCCCACCCCACCCTGGTGATTTCCTGATATTGGTTGCAGATTCCCTGATTTTGTTAGCGTTTAATGGTTGTTTTCATTGGCTGTTTTTGTTGTGTATTGTAAGATGCTTTGGGGGACCTTCAGGGCTAAAAAGTAGAGTATAAATATTTACCTGAAGGAAGGAGTACTTCCTTTTCTCATTCCTGAAACTTCTTTCCTACTTAAGGTGTGACTGAAATTAGTTACCATGAAAGTTCTTAGTTGAACATCTGTGTGGCTAGAGCAGTGTTCTCCAACCTTGGGTCCCCAGATGTTTTTGGCCTACAACTCCCAGCATGCCCCAGCCAGCGTTGGGAGTTGTAGGCCAAAAACATCTGGGGACCCAAGGTTGGAGAACACTGGGCTAGAGAGACAATGCTGAATGCTTCCTCTTTCTATGTTCTTTAACTGAACACAAGAGCAATGCAGTGAAGAGAGGATGCCTTACCCCTAGCTTGTCTAGCTGATATTCTGACATGGATTTTTAATTATTAGAACCTGGTAATAAAAACAAGTATTACTGCCCTGTCCGCATCAAAATCAGAAGAGACGGGAAGCATGACACCAAACTAGGAATACTTTGTATTTCCTAAAAGTCCACAGTTACGCTTATCCTGATTTCCTAATAAATCTTATGGTGATGATGATACCTCCTTCCTTCAAAAGGCTGCCATGGTGGCACAGTGGGGAAGGTGCTTTGGTCCCACTACTAGACTCCCCAGTTTGAGATATTCCCCTGTTGGCAGGCAGGGCCAAGAGGGTACTCTTGGTTTTCACACATTGTACACACTGTAATAAGATCTAGTGGTAATAATTTTATTTTAAAATGCATTTTAGGTATTTATTCCCTGCCCTACCAAAAATATTTTCCCCCCAGAGCAGCTCATAGTAAAATACAAAAATAAAATATAATACAACAAAAATAATAAAAAATGATGATAAAACAGTAACAACAATCACAAGAAAGAAACAGATAAAAGATCAGCACAAAAGCCAACCATTAGAGAGAAAGCCTGAAGTTTTCATGCTTGGGAGAAAGTTTTTAAAAGTCTTTGTGTGGTACTGAAATGGTATCAATGTAGGTGCCTGGCAAGTCTGCCAGGGGAGGTCTTTCCATGATCAAGGGGCCACCACAGAAAAGCCCTTTTCTTAGACACCACCTTGTGTATCTGTGATGGTGGGGTCTACACAATAACGACCTTAGAGTACAGGAAGGCTCATATGGAGAAAGGTGGTCCATCAGGTACCCTGGTCCTAAGCCAGGAGAAGAGACATCCATATGTAAGCAGATTATCTACACTTATTCCTTACATATCTTTCCTTTCTTCCATGATGGAACTCAAGACTACATAAATGTGGTTTATGGGCATTGACCAGATTGAGATCTGCTTAACTTCAGCAAGGCTGCTGCATCATATGCCTTCAGACCACACCTTGGAGCCATATGGAGTCTTTGGATGTAGCATGGGTACAACCCAAGGGATCCAACAAATTTAGATGCAGTAATATTGGGCCCCTGAAAACAAATCCTCTGTATGTGCAAATGGATTAGACCCACAATTTTGTAAGTATGATTTCCTCACCACCACCACCTTTGGAAGCAGCCCTCCAGATTCCAGACAGCAATCTTTCCTTTCCTAAAATATTTGCTAAATGCACAAATCCACTGCAATAGGAGAATGTAATGCAATTGTATATGACTCATAAATATAATTTAGTTTGGAAATGTCATATAATAATCCCACATAAAGTCTTATTCATCAAACGGCTTCTGCTGTCAAAGCCATGATGGTACTTTGATTCTTCTACGCATTATTTACACAGAATGGAGTCAGAAGGCACATTCCAAAGATGGTTTGGAAAGAAAAAACAGCCCTTTAAAAGGGGAGGGTGTGTCTGTCCTTATATACATTCATTTTGCAATGGAGAGAAGAAAAATATGAGGATAAAACTGTGCAAGAGAGGTTCAGTTTGGAGTGGAAGCATACATGGATGAAGGCCACTTGTTAGATGTCTATTTTAAATCCATCTTTGCCTATTTATTTGAAGTTTGTATTAATTTGTATTTTTCAAAATAGTAGCTGTGATGGGCAATGAGTAATTTTAAATAGATTCACTATAAATGAGTACTGACGAGGGTTTGGGGTGGGGTGGGGCTGATGGAGAAACAATATGTTCCAGCATCTCTTCCTACAATGTTAACCATTTGGTTTGTCCATTGTTATCCAAGTGACTGACATGCTCTCCCATAGGAAAGTATGGATTTCCTTAAATCCATTCCATCTAAGAACATAAGAAGGGCCCTGCTGGATCAGACCAAGGGTCCATCTAGTCCAGCATTCCGTTCACACAGTGGCCAGCCAGCTGCCCACAGGATCCCACCAGCAGGGCAGGAGTGCAACAGAACTGATGTTTCACAGATTGTCAGGCATCTTTCGTTCCATTGTCTGTTCATTGACAGAATCATTTTTTTTAGGGATCCATGAGAGCTTTGTTCCACTTGTGCAGGTGCACATTAGTGTTAATGTGCATTTGCACTAATGCGCACTTGCCCAAATCCCCCCGAAATGGTCCACAAGTCCGTGGAATCCATGCAACCTGGGAAAAAAATGGTTTGCTATGGAACCTGCAGGTCAGATTAATAGAAATCTGAATTCATTTTAATCCGCTGTGGATTTCTCTGATATCCCTGGTCTCCCGGCATCCTGGGATTGCACATTGCTCTTTGGGGTCAGAAACTAAGTATGCACACATAGTATGTTATGTACCAACATTCATGCTGGTGGCACTGAAAAGAGCAAGAAAAAGCAGGAGTGTGGGGGGGTGTATGTGTCTTGAGATGTCTTGGCAGTGTAGGAGAGAAAAGGATGAGGTGTCTGTTTCACTTGTACTAAATGGCCTGGTTTGCATGTAATGACAAACTAGACTATGGGTTGTTGCCTTACCCAGAGTTTACCCATGACTTGTCTGCCAGATGATTGTGCAAAGTGCAGGCTGTTTTTTTCAATCCCTGAGTTGTTTGATTCCCTCCTCCTTCACCCACTCCCTCCCTGTATCTCAAATGCCTTTGTGATGTTGTAATACTGGCATGTAGATCAGCCAGGGTTGTTTGTTTGTTTTTCCACTCTTGCCTGCTGCCTATGTAGCTTGGCAAAACAACCCATGGTTCTGGGTTAGTTCACAACCCAACAACAAACCATGAGCTCTCTCCCTGGGTTGTTCATGGTTAACAACCGATAGTTCACCCATAGTTCCAGGTTCACATGTAACAGCAACCTAGGATTCAACAACCCATACTCAACCCATACTCTGGGTTGTCATTATATGTGAACCAAGTCACTGAGAGCTTTGTGGGCACCTGATTAATGGTGACATGGCAATGCAAGAAAAGGGGAATATTTGTTTTGATTCTGAAGGTTATTAATGTATTTGAGCATATATCTATATCTAGCTACAGTACATATTAATTAATTATATTTTTAACCTACTCTTTGAGAAGTTCAGGGTGACATACACCAATCTCCTCACCAACCCCCATTTTATCTTTACAACAATTCTGTGAGGTAGGTAGGTTAGGCTGGGAGAGAGTGACTTGCCGAAGCTCATGACTGAGGAGGGATTTGAACCCACAATCTATACCACGCAAGTTCTCATATAAATAAGTACATAGATATATAATTACCTATATATAAACTTAAGAGATATTGATACCAATTTTCTTTATGTAAAATCAAAGTTGTTCACAAACTTCATTTACACACACAAATATATACTATATAAAACCAATTAAAAACCCAAACCAGTAACATAATTAGACATGCGAAATCCCTTTCCAAAAAGAATAGTTTCTACTGTTTTTTGAAAGGCCTCAGGGCCTGAGTTTCCAACCCTGATCTTAAAGGATATGGGGCTTTATACAGGCAGAAGCATTCCCTAAGGTAGGCTGGATCCAGGCTGCATGCTTTGTGAACGGTTTTTTAATGTTCCCATTTTAGAGATGGGAAACTGAGCCTGGCAGACAGTTAACTAACTATCCAGGGAACCAAGGGGAGATCAGGGAATGGTGTCTATTTTACTATTTTATTTATTTATTTAATTTATATTCCGCCTATACACAAATGCCCTAGGCGGCATACAAAATCATAATAAAAAATAAAATAAAATGCAATAATATACAATTAAAACCAACTAATACAATTAAGCATAAAAACAGAATTAAAATTCCATAAAATTCCATAAAAATTGATAAAAGTTCCATAAAAGTGTAATAAAATACTATGAAAGGAAGGCCTGCTGGAATAATAGTCTTCAGTGCCTGCTTAAAAGCATTCAGAGAAGTCAGCAGACGCATTTCAATCGGCAGATCATTCCACAACTGAGGGGCAGCAAAGGAAAAAGTCCTTCGACGTACAGCTGCCAGTCTCACATTGGGCAGCTGCAACAGCTGACCCTCAGAGGACCTTAAGTGGCGTGGTGGAACATAGGGGAGGAGGCGTTCCCTAAGGTACCTTGGACCCAGATCATGTAGGGCTTTAAAGGTAAGAACCAGCACTTTATGTTTTGCCCGGAAACAAATCGGCAGCCAGTGTAAAGATCTTAAAACCAGTGCTATACGGTCTCCACGGGGTGTCCAACCTGACTGCCATATTTTGCACTAGTTGAAGTTTCCGAACCAAATATACAGGCAGCCCCAAGTATAGCTCATTACAGAAATCAAGCCTAGAGGTTACCAGCGCATGCACCACCGTTACGAAGTCCACACGTTCCAGGAATTGGCGTAGCTGGCCTATCAGCCGAAGCTGATAACAGGCACTTCTCACTGTCGCCTCCACCTGAGGTGCCAGGAGCAGGGTCGGGCCAAGAAGTACCCCCAAGCTACGAACTTGTTCCTTCAGGGGGAGTGCAACCCCATCCATAACAGGTTGACAAACCTCAATTCCTGAACTAGGACCCTTCACGACGAGCACCTCAGTCTTGCCAGGATTCAACTTCAGTTTGTTCTCCCCCATCCAGCCCATTACCGACCTCAGGCAGTCATTCAGAGGAGTCTAGGTGTCCCAGGACCCACTACTTCTATCTGTTCAGCCTGGCTAGCTCTCACAAATAAGGTTCCCAAAAATACATGCTGGGTGCATCTGCTATGGGCAATTTTTATTTGTTTGTTGTTGTTGTTTTTTTAAAACAAACTAATATTTGGAACAAAATATTCTGGCAAAATGAGGGAGAACATTAAAGTTGTCTTGCTTTGTCAGACCTACATCGACCTAGTCCAGCACTCAGTTCTGAGCAGTCGCCCTTGAGACGCTTGCTCTGCTCGCAGGGCATGACAGCGAGAGTCATTACACAGTCATGGAGTCCACCATCTCCCCTCCATGTTGATGCTTCATCTGCACTCTCTCTGCACTAGAGAGCAAGGTGTCTGTGTTCCTGTATGTGTCCAGACCGTTTATTCCAATGGGGCTTGGAAGACTGCTTCGTTGTGTGTCTCCACTGAATCATACTCCTAAAGGGGAAAGAACAATTTCATGGGAAGTTCTAGAGACAATTTGCTGATGGCTGCAAGGGCAGATTAAGTACGCAGGCCACCCACTGAGAGATTTCCTTTAAAGATGACATTATAATTCCCCTTTCTATTGCAAAGTTTGATATGAATTCCAAGAAAAATAAGAACTGTAGGAACAAGGAGCTATTGAAACAGTATATTATGCTTCCACGAGGAATTTTATGTTGAAATGTCTTCTTTTGATATTTTATTGAGCTTTACTTCTTGTGTCTCCATTTCTCGAGAGCCGAATGCTTGCATTAAGTCACAGATCCCAAGCTTAAAAAGAGCTATGGCAGCATTATTCAGCACATGACACCCATGAATAAACATTTGACAAAAGACTTCTGCCAACTCTAAAACCTACACCAATTGAAGATAGAAGTGTATGCATCGCCTTGATTGGCTCATGTCTTCAAAGAATGTGGCCTGTAACATCTTTTTGTAAGACAGCCACAATTGCTGTAGGCCATCTTGTGCCTATGGGCTAGGATTTATTTATTTATTATATTTATACCCCACCTTTTTTCCTGCAAGGAACCCAAGGCGGCTTACATAATCCTCATCCTCCTCTCCATTTTATCCTCACAACAACCCTGTGAGGTAGGTTAGGCTGAGAGTCAGTGACTGGGCCAGTCACCCAGTGAGTTTCATGGCCGAGCAGGAACTAGAACCCGGATCTTCCGAGTCCCAGTCCAACACTCTCACCACTACACCACACTGGCTTAGTAAGCTAAATAAGATGCCATTATTTAGCTTACTAAATAATTGTAAGCTATTATGGATTGCGATGTTATGTGGACACAGCAGTTAACACATTGCATGCAACAAAGCAATGGATCATTTGGCAGGTTGATACTAAACCCTATTGATCTGCTGTACTGTGCTTCCTCCATACTATTACTTTTCTTCTTTTAATGTTGCTTCTCTTTCCTCCTCCTCCTCCTCCTCCTCCTCCTCCTCCTCCTCCTCCTCCTCCTCCTTTTACTACTGCTACTACTGCTACTACTAGTTTTGTTTCTCTTTCTTCTTACACAATTTTCTTATACCCTTTTTTAGTACACAAATGACTATCATTATGATGGGAGGAACATTTAAGGATAACACTGTGTCAAAGGCGGACCTTCTCTCTCACTCCTTTCAGACAGACACTGACAATGACTTCTCAACTAAAGCTTTATTATGTTAATACCAGCCAGTCAGACTGACTTGAAAATACAAATGAATTGTATTGCAGCAGTAGCCAATAACAAAAGAAACAAGCTTAGTTAGGATACTAGCCATTAAAGAAGTGTGACCTATATAAGTAAGAAGTTTATTTTATTTTATTTATTTATTATATTTATATCCTGCCTTTCTTCCTGCAAGGAACCCAAGGCAGCTTACATAATCCTCCTGCTCCTCTCCATTTTATGATTTTATCCTCACAACAACCCTGTGAGGTAGGTTAGGCTGAGAGTCATTGATTGGCCCAAAGTCACCCAGTAAATTTCATGGCTGAGCTGGGACTAGAACCCAGATCTTCTGAGTCCCAGTCCGACACTCTCACCACTATGCTACACTCCCCCTCTAAGGCAGATCCTTTTGCTTAAGGGCCAATCACTTGGAACATCTGACACTTCTCAGCTGGTCCACCCTCTTTAGCTGACTCTGCACCCTAGGACCAATGACACCTGATCCACCCTCCTTCTCATTAGCATGCTGTTTGCTTTCCCACAGAGACTGTAGTTGCTTCACTCCCAACTACCTACCAGCTTATCTCTGAGTCCCCTGGCTTGGGATCTCACCTTAGGTTTCCAACCCCTCCACCTCAGCTTGTCTGAGCATGGAAAGCTCAGCAGGGTCAGGCCTGGTTATTGCTTGGATGGGAGACCCCTGCTCTAGTTTCCTGCATTGAGCAGGGGATTGGACTCGATGGCCTTGTAGGCCCCTTCCAGCTCTATGATCCATGAAAAAAACCTCCTCTGACTGAGAATCATTTCCCAGATCCCTTGAAAGCACTTGTGCAGGAGCAATGGGCCTAATCCCTAAATGAGGGCCCTCCCTGCTTTATCCCCCCCCCAGAACAAAAATGGGTGCAGTGAAAGCCTTTATTTGGGGCCAAACTACACCTTACTTTAAATACATAGCTAGTCGCTAGGTCCTTTCCTTTCCTTTTTACTCTAAAGTAAATGCAGGGGACCTTTTTGGCAATGTATGTTGCAGGCGTGGGGTCCTCGATCTGGTCTGGGACCGTAGCAGGGGCAAATGGTTAAAAGTCCCCTAACCGCTACTCTAGGATCCTGATTTTAGTGGTGGGCGATCCTCCCACCACCCATCTCATGGTGCGCTCGGATGGAGAGCGCTGCTGCCACACCTGCCGAGCTGGGCCAAAAGCGAGCACCAGTCAAGACGCTTGCCGGACTTCCAGGTTCCCTCCAGAGCACTTTTTACGTAGAAAATGGCATAAGATATGTTCAAAGTGACCACGATTTGCGTAACATGCGGAGGTAACCCGGAAGTCACTTCCCCGGCTTGACAGAACGCAAGTCGAGCCAGGGAAGCAGGTAGGTCGAGCGGCACTTGGGAGGGGGGGGGTCGAGCCCGGCGAGTTCGCCAGACTTCCACCACCCGAACGAGGTCGCCACACATCCCTACCTGATTTGGATTAGATCCCCTGCATTTACATTAGAACAAAAAGGGGGGGGGACCCCTGCATAGCTGCTAGTTACATCTTTAAAGTAGCATGTATTTTGGCCCTTAGAGAACCATGGCCAGATTTGCACAATCAAAATCACCCATGGTGGCTTAAACAAGCCACCGTGGATTGTATGGTTGTTGTGTTGTCCGAACCTGTCGAGGATTAACAAACCACCCAAAACCCATGGGCTGTTTTACGGTGGTGGGTGGTTTGTTTTAACCATGCCAACAACCCAACCTCAATGCAACAAGCTAAGAACAATGCAACAAGCTACGAACAGGGATTGAGTTATGGAATGGGTGCCAGTGGACGCCTGCACCATGGTGCCGTGTTTCAGCCGCTGTGGGTGATTTTGATCATGTGAGCCAGGTCAATGAGTGCAGTGGGAGGTAGTATTGGCTGGAATGGGGGCAGGAGAATGTTGGCTTAATTTGGGCATCTCCTCCCAACAGAGTGTCCCTATAAGAGAAGGCCACAATCACCTGTAAATATGGAGATGAAGGGAGGGGAAACAAATGAGTCCAGGTGCACCCATTCCCCAGCCTTCCAGATGGTATGGGTTAGAAATTCAAATTAAGAAATGCAACACACAATTGGGGGGGGGGGGAACTCCCAAGGGCAATCTTAAGTCCTCATCAGAAAATACATTTTGGCAAGTATTTAAGAACAGATTTGTAACGTTTTTTAAGCTGTAACTTTTTGGTTATATATGCTTATTCTGTATGTTTTAAATGTATTTTATTGTGTGTTGAAATTTTGTAAGCTACCCTGGGAGTTTTATCGAAGAGGCAGGGTATAAATCCCATACCTAACGTAAGTTTCAACAAACAAACAATTTGTTTTTTGGGAGGATTGTTTTTTTTGGGCATTTAATTGTCACCAGTCTGTTGTGCCAGACCTTTTATCATGCTGATCTATCAGAGACCAATAAGAATGCAACATTTCACAGCCTTTGAGACTAGTTGCAATTCTGTAACATATTTTGATATAGTAAGGACAGCACTGAGCACACTCAATGTATCATGCAAATACTTGGACTTGCATTTTGCTATAAGCCTTAAAAGCAGTGATAATTGCTCAGCTTTGCAGTGGTAAATTGTACAATTAGAGAACAATCTAGCTACATTAAACACTTTTAGGTCCCATTGATTTGTAAGCTTGTGAGCTCCTGCTTAACTTCTCCACTGAAATCAATGAGGAGTGCTAAACTTTGGCTGGATTGTGCCCTTATTGTACAACAAAACTGCAGTCTAAATCGCTTTCTAATCTCTAAGTATCTTGTCTTTGCTACTTATCATCAGCCAGATCATCCTTGTGCTACAAACTTTGACATTCTGAAATAATTTTATTACTTTTACAATTTGGTAAGCATTAAAGTTCCAGTGCAGCATGTCTGTTTCTACTTAGGAACATTTTTTTCCCTTTAACCAGAACTTTTCAACCTTCTGTGATCTCTTTATAATTCCCTTTGGAATACATAATTGTGCTCGATCAATTTGTTAAAGGCTTTTGAAGTGTTAAAAAAGCTGCATTAAAATTATTTTCTTTCAGGTTTTATGTTAATGAATAGAAGGTGCTATTCAAAGCAAAGTCAGTGTGTCAAGGGAACTTTAACTAAAGTTATTCATACATAAACTAAAAAAGGAAACATCTTTAGGGGAGGAAAATACATTTAATGAGTAAGTGCAGCACACAATTCCTCCTTTCAAAAATGTCAGTTCATATTGAACCTCCATTCTAGATATCTTACAATTACTTTGTCAACAGAAGGTAGAGTAGTGATGGATGATGCATTGGTTCTTGAAACCAAACTTTCTGTGAGTTACTTAGGCTGAAACTAAGTGCTTTTACATTCCAGTCTTATTGATGATAGTGGTTTTATATTTATCACCCTGTCATTTCAGTTGACTGTATCAGCCTCTTCAGTGCAGCAATATGGACACTAATGGAGGTGTGTCCTTAGTGTTCTAAAGGGTCACAGATTCATTCCACTAACACATTCACACAGCACAGTTATAAGCTGGGGGGGGGGGAGAGATGCTCCCACCCACATTTAAAACAGCAGTCTAAAGTTAATAAGGCATATTAACAAGGACTTTTGAAATCCTTTCTTACTGCCCTTTTCAGGCATATAAATGGAAGCAGTACGACGACGTCAATGGCTTCTAGCTATGGTGGCTCTATGCTCTCTCCAGGTTCCATACTGAGGCAGGCAGTATGCCTCTGAACACCAGTTGCTGCAAAACGGCAGCAGAAGGCTGTGGTGCTCGTGTCCTGCTCGCGGGCTTCCCCTTGGAGTATCTGGTTGCTCACCATGGGAAACAGAATTCTGGACTAGACATGACTTTGGTCTGATTTCCAATGTCTGTCACTAAATGACAGCTCAGGCCTCCAAGTGAGAGCTGGCCCATGTGTGAAGAAAAATCTCATCGTAAGCTCTCCTTGGACTGTAGTATTTCAGAATGCAGAGGCCAGATCACATATTTGGATGCTTCCCTACTTAAAAACAAGAACCACAACCAGAATGCCGAACTCACCCCTTCTGAGCAAGTAGAAATAATGAGCATGTCAGACTTTTCTAGAATCTTTCTTCTGGCAAACTTGCTTTCCATGGACAGAGAGTATTTCATGTGTGAGCGGGACACACACACTTGATCCCACACTTGCATTCTGAAGTGGCATAAGGAGATACATAAACAGACAACTGTGGGTTGGATACAGAGTATTGCTTAGTTGAGTTTCGTGCTGGAGGAAGGGGACAGAGAAGCAATCTTCATGATTCCTCCTTCCTCCTGCATCCCCCTGTGCCTCCTGAAAAGCTGCTCTGGAGGCATGGGGAACCCCCTAAATCAATAAGGATCACCTCCTTGCCCTTTTCCTCCAGCAGGGAACACTACTGGATCCCGGCACCTTGAAGGTGGCCACTTGAGAATTGCCAAAAAAAGAGGACAAAAGAGGGCACTGACTTGCATAAAATTGCATGTGCTAATTTATATGTATAGATGCAAATCCAGAAATTATTATTATAATTTAAATAGCAATGCAGTACATCTCACCAAAGTGTGGAAGACTGTGACCAGGTGACCTGTGTGTGTGCCTTGCCCTTGCTCAGTCTGCTGCCCAGGTGCTGTGTGGATGGGCCGCTTCAAGGCCCAGCTCTTCCTTCTGGTGGTGCTTTATCTGTACATTGGACTTGGACAGGACAGCCCTTCAAATAGAGGATGCCTTCAAAAGAGAGGACAGTCCTCTGGGATCCCTTTGAATGGAGGACTGTCCTCTGTAAAAGAGGGCACGTGGCCACTCTTGCTGCCTTCCATAAATGGAAGGAACCTTTCAGTTCATGGAATGGCCAATGTGGATTCAACCCAGTGTTGATGGGTTTTTTTTTTTAAAGCAGTTGTGGGAAGATACCAGTTTCAGTAAAGTAACAGTAGTGGGAAGGAGCTGATGAATCTTTTCAACTTCTCCACTTTGCCTTCTGTAAATTGTCATCCCCCAATTTGCTTTTCTCCCAGTGGGGGAAATGTTAGCCCTTTCCTCCACCCCCACTCCATCAATGGGAAGACAGCTTCCCCAACCCCCAATTTTTATTGGAAAAATAACAGGAAAGGGATGAAAATCCTTCTCCCTGATGCTCTTCCACCACCAATAATAGCCTTTAATTCTGTCTCTTAGTAGTAGTAGAAGAGGCAGGAGCAGCAGCAGCTTGAGAGACTGTTCATGTATATTTATCTTGTATATAATTTTGCTTGGTCCACAGGCTGTTGTAATGACACATTTGGTTGTTACAACAGTCTGTAATCTTCTTTTAGCCAATGACCACAATCCCCAAGAGGAGACTTGTCTTTTAACAGGCTGCTCTGCTGCAGAAGGACTGCCAATTATCTTCAAATTCCCGTTGTAATTTGGTGAGTTAGGGGTGGAGGCAGGGGCCTGCTGATGCAAGAACTGTTGGAATGTGGCTGATAGGCTGCATGTGTATAAAGAAGCTTAAAACAACAACAACAACAACAACAACAACAACCTTGCATTAAAACATTAAAAAAAAACTTTTCCTGCATGAAGTGGAGTAATAGTTCCCTTCCCATCTGTCTGATGAAGACTTCTGTGAAGCTCGAAAGCTTGCATCCTACTTTACCACTGGGAATTGGACCGATCAATGCAATCACTTTGCTTCTTCCTTGTCTCATGCTCTGGGGCAAACATGGTAGCAGTAACTGTCTCTGGCCTCCTTCAGGCAGGGCTACCTGTCTCTATAGCCAAATTTGCTCCTTTCATCTTTCAGTAATATAATGGCACTGTTTTGCAACCTGCCCTGTAAATAGGTGGAATTCTACCAGGACCTTGGCTAGCCCAGGATCAGATTGCAACACTTATTTATAAGAAATTCTGTCAAGAATCAATAATAGTCTTGGGTCTCAAGTTCCTTCTTTAATAATACTTTGATATGATTTGTCACAAGCTAGCCCAGAGTCTCCACCAGATTTTATTACTTAGCTTGCAGCGCAGTGTCTCATCTTTGAGTCATGAGAGCAGCCATGGGGAGACCTTTAAAAAGCTATATTCTTTACTCTTTGGTTATTACAGAAAGTCTATATTACTCAATAATATCTTTTATAAGGTGTGCTGTCACATCTTCACACAGATGTTTAACCTCGATGTAGATATAGTGAATGCCCGGGGGCCATTCAGGTGACATGGACATTGTCTTTCATGATTGGATGCCAGATGTATCAACAACAACAACAACAACAACTACAACCACAACCACAAAAGTTAGGCCCTATTTTCACCGCTTGGTATTCCTGACTGGGATTTCTTGCCAACTGTCAACAGCAACTAAGATTTTATTTAGAGTGCAAGGGTGGAACATTTTTATTACTTGGAAATATGTCAGGCTTCTCTACAGGTAATTTAGACTCATTTCTACTGCAA
Organism: Shinisaurus crocodilurus; assembly: GCA_021292165.1. Classification (NCBI taxonomy): domain Eukaryota; kingdom Metazoa; phylum Chordata; class Lepidosauria; order Squamata; family Shinisauridae; genus Shinisaurus; species Shinisaurus crocodilurus. Next base: position 164,769,637 of record CM037877.1, read on the forward strand.
TACTACTTCCTTAGGTTGCTAGTGTATATCTCAATAAACAGAATTCTCCTTCGCCACTAGCATACTTTGGCTCCACATATATATAAGATCTCACTCCAGATCTATAATTCAAGGAATTACAGTGGATGCCAGACCTGGCTCCAGGATTGGTTTTCAATGTCGCAGGCTAGAGAGTGTTGGCTTAAGGTAAAAGAATTCAATTTTCTACTTAAATTCCCACATTTTCATGTGGAATCTGCCTTTGGAAAATATATAGATACATATAATTAGGATTGTCTTAATCTGTTTTATCCAAGCATTCTAAACATTTTATTTAATTGATAGCTGAACTCTTTATAACTGCAGTGATTGCAACTACAATTAAAATAATCATGAAATGAAGTAATTTTCTTGCATCTTAAACATGAAGCAAATTACTGGAACACTCTTTCCTCTCCCTCTCTGCCCCCTCACCGTAGGAGGTCCTTCCCCTCTCTGTTCTCGCTCTTCTTCCCATGCCCCTCATCAAAGCCAACAAGAGGAACAGAGGAAACATAGCATTTGGTCAAGGATCCTTGTACTGTACACCTTGTTCATTGCTACAAGGAACTGTCCATATATGGGTGGGCCTTAGAATCCATGCACAATCCTTGGAAACTTGTAAGTGGACATTATACTAGAGCTCATTCACCCTTATGCACATATCATCTGTTTAATCTTCACAACTCAAAAGCTCTGTGATACTTTGTGGCAAGACAAGAGACATCCCATCATCCTCTAGAAGAACATCCATTAGATGAACCACTAGAAGAACTGGCTGGGCCAACCAACGCCCCATCCAAACCTCACATTACTGATTTATGTCTTCACAACAGTCACAGAAGAGGAGCCCACCTTCCTAAGTGATGGAAAATGGCATCACAAGGGGCTCTGGTGAACATTTCCTGCTTCCTGAGACAAGCAGGAAGCAACCTGTTGACAGGAAGGAAGGGCCAAAGGAGAGCTCTAGAAAAGGAGGAAGAGCCAGAGGGGAGAAGGCCACCTGCATAAGAACAACCACTTATCACTGGTATGAAGGAGCAGAACTGTCTTATATTTTTGTATATAGTTGCTTTTGAGATATTATGGAGTTACATCTTTTTTGTTTGTTTGTATATGTGCTGCTGATCAGTACCAGCCGAAAGGTCAAAAGTTTAGTTAAAGATTATAAGAGTCAGGAGGTTGGCTCAGGAGGCCAAGGCTTTGCAGGAGGCTTCAGGAGCCAGAAAGTATGGAGAAAAAGAGGAAATAAGGAAGTGGGCAGCAGGTTTAACAGAAGGTGAGAGAGATAAGAAGGTTTTCAAAAGGTTTTACTTGGGTTTAGGGCCAGAGGAAGAAGGAAACAAGGTTTGCAGAAAGCAACTGCAGCTCAGGGGAAGGACTCAGAAGGTAGGAACTCAGGGCAAAGGTGAACAAGATACTACCCTCCTAGTTGGTTGGATAGGGGGATAGAACAGGCTATTTTTAAGACATAAACATTAGGCAGAAGGGCAGAAATTCAGAGAGAGAGAGAGAGAGAGAGAGGAGGAGGAGGAGGAGGACCAGAAAAATCAGAAGAGAAAATCAGAGAGAAAGAAAGAAGCCACAAGTCCTAGAGCAGTGATGGCGAATCTATGGCACACGTGCCACAGGTGCCACGTGTGGACCACTCTGCTGACACGCGAGCCATAGGTCACCAGCGGCAGCGTGAGGCAGCATCATGCTGCGCGCCGGGGCTCAGGCCGTGATGTGGTGGGCGGGGCCGACGGGCCTACCTGCTGCCTCCGTGCCGGCCGCGCTGGACCCGCCGCCACCCGTCACGTCATGTCCTGTGCGCCAGATCTGCCGCCCGTCACGTCATGTCCTGCGCGCTGGATCCCCGCGCTCTGTTTTTGGCGGGGGGCGGGACCAGGGCAACAGGGCTGTTTAAGCCCTGTTGCCCTGGTTCCCCCCCCCGCCAAAAACAGAGCGCGGGGATCCAGCGCGCAGGACATGACGCGACGGGCTGCGACAACGGGTCCAGAGGCGGCGGCGGCTTCAGCGGCGCGGAGAACACTCCGTGCCGCTCAGAAGAGTGACAGGCGGCAGCAGCAGCTTGAGCAGCAGCTTGAGCAGCAGTTTGAGCGGCGCGGAGATTGCTTCTCGCCGCTCAGAAGAGCGATGGGCGGCGGCGGCAGCAGCAGCTTGAGCGGTGCGGAGAACGCTCCACGCCGCTCAGAAGAGTGAGATCGGGCCGCCGCCGCCACAGGAACGATTGGAGGAGCCCAGGTAAGGCTCGTATTACATCCCTGCTGCGCGTTCCCATGCAGCCGCCTCATTCTTGCCCCCCAGCCGCCTCATTCCCTCCTAGCCAGCACCTCCTCCTCCTTTCCCCACATTCTCCCTGGCTTCTTCAAAATCCCCCCCTCTTTCCCCCAAACGCTTGAGGTCTCCTCCTTTCCCCACATTCTCCCTGGCTTCTTCACAATCCCCCCCTCTTTCCCCCAAACGTATCTAAATTACCTTCAGGCTATGTGTACAATTTAAAACATTTGAGTTGATGTTTTTTTCAATAAAAAACTGTTTGTATCATTGAAAGCCCTGTCATTGTGTTTTTCTTTTAAGACAAAAGATGTTAATTAGTTCAGACAACTGTATGAGTTGTTTTTACTAAACTAAAACCCCAGTATTCAGGTTTAATTGCAGTGTTGGCACTTTGAAATAAATAAGTTGGTTTTGTGTTGCAGTTTGGGCACTCGGGCTCAAAAAGGTTTGCCATCACTGTCCTAGAGGAAGGAAACAGCTGCTGCAACTGGAGAACTGGTTAAAAGAAAGCTGGAACGATGACAGTAAGATATTGTTGGAAAGGGACTTGGATAAAATAGGAACACCGTCTAGTTAGGTTAGCTGGGTGTGTTTATCCCTGGTTATTTAATTACCCTCTTGTTCATACAGGGTTTTTGTGTTTTGTATGAGTGTATCCATTCAGAGATAAAAACTCTTCCGTATTAACAATTCTTTCCAGTAATTTTTTAACTGTTATTGCTTGAAATTGCATGGTCTCTTTTTTGGATTACCCATCCTACGTCTAATAGCCAGCCCCTGCACTACCTAAAAGTGGACAGTTGATACCTAAGGAGTTTTAAGACTGGTTTGGTGGCAACAGCCAGAAAAAGAAAGATTTTCACCTGGTGGCAGTGCAGAAGGCCACTGGAAGGGAAGGGCAAAAAGGAGTGGGGTGCAGTATTTTTCCCGGGTCCCTTTCCACACATAGAACAGGGCATCACTGGTCCGTGACATCTGGATATGCTGGAAGCTCCCTTGAAGGTCTGCCGTTACTGAGGTGAATGGGGCCAGTGCCCCATAGTTCAGCGGCTGAGCCTGTTCAGTCCTGGCACCTCATGTTGCAGGACTGGTAGAGTTCCCAGCCTGAGAGAGCCACTGCCAGTCAGAACAGAGAATAAAGGGCTAGATGGATCTGTGATCTCACTCAGTATAAGGAAGCCTTATGTGAGAGGGATTAGAAACTAGGAATCAGGTCGCAGGTGATGTGAAAGTCACTTGAGACCCCAGAGAGGTGCTGCCAGTCAGAGTAGATCTTTTATTTATATATTTATTTATACATAGATACATTTCTATCCTGCCCAATACCGAAGCTCTCTGGGAGGTTCACAACTACTACTACTGGGTAGATGGACTGGTCTAAGGCAGCTTCCTCTCTTCCTATGCACCTGACTGACTGTGCTCCCTGCTCCTAGTCAGTTGCTTGGGCTTGAGTGGCTGACAGAACTAGCCAGCAAATTTTATTGGTAATTTCAGCAGGAGAGGATCCCCCAAACCCATGGGCTCCCAGATAATTATACTGGGCTGCTCAAGGCAAGTCTCTCTCTCTCTCTCTCTTTTAGAACTAGTGATGAAATAGACCTTCCAGACACCAATAGATCCTGGTTTAAGAACCACATTAAGCTTCTAATAACTTCCAAAGGTGCAGCATCAATTCAGGAGAATTTTAATGTAAGGACAGCCAGGAGAATTAAGCCAGAAATTGATTTGTCCCCCCCACTGGAGCAAGCTGTCTTTTATAAAGACACCTTGGTTTTCTCTGTTTTTTCTTTTCTCTTTCCAACCTGAGATGTACAAATTTCACAATAAATGTGTAAAGGGTAGAACATATTAGAAAATAGGGTCCTCTGCAAAGTAGATTTTCATTCAGCCAATGTCAAGGATGAACATATCAAGCTGAAATCTTAAATATCCATTCTGATTATCATGAAGCCTCTGTAGCCTTGTATAGCTTTTGTGTGCATTTCTGGGATTCAACCTTGGTACAAAAGTTCCATTTCAGAATATGATGTTATAGAATAGATCTGTGCAATCAAAGGTGGCAGAAGGTGAAAACTGAAGCATTCTGCGATGGTGAAAGGATTCCTTTGTTTGCACTGTTCACAGGACTAGGTTTTTGGCAAGCAATGTTGCAGCCTGGTTTATCAGCAAAGTGAAACTGTAGGCTTTTATTGATGCATCAGCTGATTTGACTGGGTCTGTCTCATAAGATCTTGGTGGTGGGGCGGGAATCAGAGTTGTATATTTCACTTTCGTAAGGGCTTTCCATGTGTGCCACTTCTTCCATAGCACAAAGATTTGTAAATATATTAAGTAATTGCCTTAATTTTTCATCATCTATGGAAAAGAAAACAATTGATGGATGGGCCAAATTCTCCCAGTTCTTGGTTTGAATCTTGTTAAACCAGTTCCCTGAAATGTCTCGTCTCCCATTCATCTAGTCTCAATGAAAGGTACATTAAGATTGGAACATCATGGCAGCTATCCTACTGAAGATAATTATGTTCAGCAGCAGCTATATCGACAAGTGGACAATTCAATAAGACTCCAGTTAACAAACATCTGTGTATGTGCAGAATAGGTGCAATAGGTGCAAATCTGTAGATTACAGATTTCTTGTACTGTAATCTACAGAAACTGAAGAAAGAAGATGATTCTCCCCTAATTAAGAACTCTCCTGAGACAATCTTCTGAAGGGCTGGTGATGTTTTGTTTGAAGGATGACTCATTCTATATCCCTGAGAAGGTTACAAGTCCCCCCCCCCTTTTTTCTTATTTCAATGCAAAGGGGAGGAATATGTTGGCCCAATTTAAAAAAAAATATTATTTTTATCTAACTACTTTCAATCAGTTGTATCTTCCTTTTGCATAAAAACTTGTATTGGTCTGTGGCCACAATAAACAATTCATTCATATATTGACGATGACTAACCACATTCAAGATGGTAGTGACCACAGACTATATCATTGCCAAGTGTCAGTTCTTCTACATGGTACTGCCTGACCTGGTGACAGGGCTTGAGCCTACTCCACTGGTTGGATGTGGGGAACTGTGGTAGCAGGGATGAGCATAATCAGTGCCACTGCCCTTTGTCCCTGAATCGACTCATGAGCACCATTTGCATGACCTTTAGATCTGCCTCCTATATATTTCCAGTTTTACTTCTAGTGGTTTTAAACTGTGTTTCTGGAACCCTGGTTCCTCGGTAGTTGGTAGGAGGCTCCTCCATGAGAAGGCCAATAATGGCCACCATTACGTATCCTTGCCTGCAATGGGCTGCTGCAGGGGAGTGTTGTGTGTGCTTTCTACCTCACCTTCTCAATCCAAGCTAGCAACGAGATGCCCAGCAGGATCTGTGGCCAACAATCCATATGAACTGAGCATGCACCCTAGAACATGCCCCAGGATGCCTTTCACTGTCCAGGGAGAACATGTGAAAACCATTGCTCTAGTCTTTCTTTGTGCAACAAACACACTGGCATGATTGTTTGTTGTTTTTCTCTTGACTGTACTTTTGCATCTCTAAAATATGTCATTAATGCAAGCCTTATTCCCCTTCAGTGCTTTGGCATGTCTTCAACCTGCATGGAATAGCATTGGAAGATCTAAACTTACATGGACAGGTTTGGCCTTCTGTATGGGGTACATAGGCTTGTGAATCCAGTAACAGAGACATGTATGGGGTGTGCCTGCTTATGGCTGCAGCATATACGTGAGGTGACAGTTTTAACATCTCGTGTGAACTGGCCCATACCCGTACCAGTGACAACTGTTACATGGCTCAATTTAGTGCTTGACAAGGAGGCAACGTAAAGCATTACCACAGGCTTTGATCTTATCAGTTTCAATCACATCCATAAATCTGTGTTCCGGAAAAGCATCTAACTTTGCTCTAACTTTCCCGTGAAGCCCATATTTCCCTCTAGTCCCATCAAAGTTCACTATATTAACCCAGGAGTTATAGGTTTCTGCAGAAATAAATTCTTCTAGCAGCAGCAAAATGTACTTGTCAGACTTTCCACCAGTCTCTCAAAATCTCATTCTCTTGTAGAGGAGGCTCATTTTGAATGCTAACATTTGGAAGCTGCTTGGCCCTGGTACCCACAGCCAGGACATCAATATTTGTAGATATTCACCTATGGCTAATCCTTGCCACTTCTAGGGATACTCAAAGATTTCATTTGGTACACATTTTCAAGTGAAACTGCCCTGATCCGCACCTCCCCTGGACTAATGTGTTGATCACAGTTATCTTCAGATTTTGCACTGCTTGTGATTCAGTTCTTGGCTCAAAAAGAAATTACTAAAATTCATATTAAAAAGCATATTTTAGGATAAAATACATCTGCAGTGCAATCTTATGGATGTATACTCAAAAGTAAGCCTCACTGAGTTCAATGGGACTTACTCCCAGGTTCGTGTGTATAGGATTGCAGCCTTAGAAATGCATATCTTGAGAAAACATTCATTTAAGGCACAATCCTATGCAAGTTTAGACAGAAAAAAGGCCTACAGCCATGTTGGCTGGGGCATGCGTGGAGTTGTAGGACTTTTTTCTGTCCAAACTTGCATAGGATTGCACCCTTAGAAGAGTGTATTTTCTGAGAAAACACATTCAAAAATAAGTGTTTAAATATAGATCTAAATATATATTTGGTGTAGATTTTTTTAAAAAGCAGATTAATGCAGAAACTAAATGGAACAGACTTATGAATGAATACATAGAAAATGACACAGACTGGAAATACACTGATCCCTTCTTCAAGGAGGCATTGAATTCTTGTTCATTTGGTTCATCCGGTAAATCAATTGGGTGAATCTATGGCAAAAGGAAACTGGGGCATGGAAGGGACGAGACAGACAAGGTTTTAGATTTCCTGCATTACAGCAGTATGAAGGGGTGGAGTGAAGAAACAACTGACTTCCAAAGGGACAGATTCACTTTGCTGAGATTTCTGGTTCTTAGAACCAGACTAATAAATGAGCTTCTGATGACAAGAGACCAGGCAATATGAAAATGCAATTTTTCTTCCTATGACATTCAATAGCGATTCAGTTTTATTGGGTGGAAGCACCACATCTGGAGCAACTTATTTGGGAAATAGAAAACTATCTATTGCATGGACCTGGAAAAGGTACTCAAAAGACAGGACCGCTGGCAATCTTGAATTGCTCCATACTGTAAGAAATTCTTCTGTGTGGATATCCAGAAAGCAAGGGGATCAGTAGAACAGTGACGGAGTTATATTTGGGGAAATTCTGCCCACTTCTTCTATTCGGCTTGGTCGGATGCCAATTCCATTGATTTATTAAATCCCTGGTAATTTTAGCTGGTTCTTTAAAGCTTCTCAAGATCTTAGCATCCAATATTTAATAAATGAGGTATTTCAGCTGTCACGCTTGCAAAGGAAAGCACTGACCACTGCACATCTCATAGGTTACTCCTCAGCTGTGATTCCTCTGCTGCTTTCTTCAGGTCATATGTGAGATCATCATCATCATCATCATCATCATCATCATCATCATCATCATCCTTATTTGTATCCTGCCTTTTTCCAACACTGGGACCCAAGGCGGCTCACAACCTTTAAAATTCATACAGTTAAAACAGAAATAGAAAAATACAAAAGTTAAAAATAGAATTAAATCATCAATTAAAAACAATACACATAACATATATATATATATATATATATATATATATAATGTAGAATTAAAAACAGCATTCCATCGCATCACAGGCTAGTCCCAAATGCCTGCTGGAACAGGAAGGTCTTTGCCTGCCTCTGGAAGCTTACCAGGGAGGGTGCCACTCTAGCCTCCCTGGGGAGGGAATTCCAGAGCACTGGGGTAGCCACCAAGAAGGCCCTCAGATCACTATCACCCCATCCAACACAGAAAACGAGGTCCAGAGTGTGCCCAGTAACATGTGTGGGGCCAGATACCATTTGGGACAGCCCCATGGTTGTCATGGCGGACAACTGGACATGAAGTCCTGAGCCTCTCCTGACAGGGCAGTCTCAGCATGGATGTTGAAATCCCCCAGCACAACAAGCCAAGGGATCTCCAACACCAACATCAAGACTGCCCTGGCTAGCTCAGGCAGGGAGATTGTTGAACAGCAGGGTGGATGGTACACCAACAGAACCCCTGTTCTGTCCCGGGCACCCACCTTCAGATACACACGCACTCGAACCCAGCAGACTGTGGGATGGGGCACCTGGTCAGGGGAATAGAGTCCCAATAGGCCACTGCCACTCCACCTCCCCGCCCCCCAGGTCTTGCCTGCTGCTGGGCAGAGAACCCTGGCGGGCAGAGCCGAGGGAGATTAACCACCACCACTACCCCCGCTTCGTCCAACCAGGTCTCTGTAATGCAGGCCAGGTCGGCATGCTCATCCGGGATCAAGTCCTGGATAGCAGCTGTTTTACCACTCACCGACCTGGCATTCATCAGGAGCAGTTTCAACCCAGGGGGTCTGTTGCCAGGGCCATCCAGGTTATTTGAGTTGGGGGACAATGTGAGGACAGCCAGCACCCTATTGTTGTCCCTTCTCTCCTTAAGGTGAGGCTGTCTTCCCCTCTCCGTATCTCCCTCTGCCCTGTATAACCGTGATGGCTGCCCCCTGACTCCCGTCACCTCCCCCCTTCTTTGAGAGACACATTTCTGGTGATACAGAGTGGCCTTCACCTCCCATGGCACTTGGGGCAGGCAATCCACCAGACACCAGTTGGAGCAAGCAGCCCCCTCCTGCCTTTCCAGCAAGGGGGTAGGCCCTCGCCCTCGTGTACCCCAAAGTGGCTCCCCCAAAGGGGTGACCCCCCCTTTGGTGTCACCCCCTTCAGCAGTGACTGCCACTGATGGCCTCCACAGGGGCCTGCTTCTTATGCCCCAACCCCCAAAGTTGTTGCAGCTGGGAGTGGGGTGGCAAGTTGCTGGGCCTGGGTCTGCAAGGAGGGAGCGCAGAACGCAGGTGGGTCAGACCCCAGCAAGGCAGTAGCAGCAGCAGCAGCAGCGCTGGGTCACAAACCTGCCTTGCACACTGTAGAGCCTCCTCCCCTTGCGAAGTGCGATGGAAAAGCCTTCAATACAATACTTTAAAAATTCCTGCCCATTTCTGAAAGGGTGACACAGTACCTGGTTTCTTTCAAGTGCAGTGTGAGAAGTACGCATGTGGGACGGTACAGTTCTTACAGGTTTGCTTTCCTGGGGAAAACAAAGAGGTATATCAGGTGCTCAGGACAGTGCAAGTACACAGATTTGTTTGCATCTCGAAAACATTGTATCCCACCTTTCAAGAATAATCTACGCTCAAAAATGGAAAGAAGCAGCAATACCAACTATAGAAGACTGGCTGTTGAAAATTTTGGACTTAGCAGAGATGGCGAAATTGACTTGTTTAATTAGGGGGGGGATTATCTTCATTTAAGAAAGACTGGAAACCTCTGGTGGACTTTTTGGGGAGGAGGGGAAGTGACTTAATAATTTTGGGTTTTGATTTTTGAATATTAGTAAAGGTGATAGAAATTCTTTCTGTGAAAATAGATAAAACTTGGATTGGATAAGGATTGGTAATGTTTGTCAGACAATGAGACGGAAGCCAAATACAATTTGTTTTTGTTTTGGAAAATTCAATTAAAATTTTTTAAATATTTTTTTTTAAAAGAAAACATTTTATCCCACCTTTCCAAAAGCTCAAGGTGGCTTTTAATTCAATCCAGATAGTAGAGAGGCAGGTGGCCCAGAAGAGCAGTGAGCGGAAGAATACCTTGGCAGTATCCTTTGCTGACAAGTTGTCCAGACCAAAGGATTGTACAATAGATCTCAGAAGTGTATAGCAGAATGTGATTGGCTTCCTGGGATCACCTGATTTCCAGACCCAGAAGGACTCAGAACGATCTATCTGAGATTTCCTCTTCTCTAACCAGCAGCCCAGTGGCTCAGCTTGTCTGAGCGTGGAAAGCTAAGCAGGGTCAGGCCTGGTTATTACTTGGATGGGAGACCCCCTCCTCAAGTTTCCTGCAGTGAGCAGGGGGTTGGACTCGATAGTCTTGTAGGCTCCTTCCAACTCTATGATCTATGAAATCTATGAATGACCTATAGGGCTGTTGGTTCAATTACCACAGCAAAAAGGTGGCTTCATTGATAGGCTTCAAGAGAGTACAGAACTCATCTTAATGTTTCAACCTCATGATTTTAAAGCACATTTCATGATCTAGTTTATGATTCGTTGATAATTTCATGCTGCCAAGAGGATTAATTATGGGCTATATCAATGAACGTGGCAGTAATTCGTTTCATCCTTGTATGTCTGTATGATTATAACCTATAGATGGAGAATTGGAATGTACAATCTCAAAAGCTTATAAAGAAGGAATCTGCTTGGCTACTCATTTGTGGTCAGAACAGCTGGTGACATAGGCACCAGGATGCAGGATGCCTTGCTGCAGAACCTGGGGCATTTCACAATCTGGCCAGGAGTCCTTTGCTAAGTTCTTCACCTTGGCTGTTGAATTAATAGTAACATTTACATAAAGGCCATTTCGAAGAGGATTAGGTTCTAAATCCATACCAAGATCAGTGCTATATTTATTTTTTTTCGTCTGCAATTTTAATACTTTTTTAAAGCTTATTGTGAGAAGCCATATGGGCTTTTTCAGTAACCTGCATCCTGTACACATTAATCAATGTTGTACTTCAAAAATAATGCATTGGAATCCAGCTGGATTGTAGTTCAATAAAATAAAAAAATAAATCTGCGTGTCTTTTTATCATTTTTATTATCTCTTGGTTGAGTGGATCATTATGTAGATCGATCGAGTCATTTCATTACGTTCCAAATGCACTCAACAGTTAATGAAAATATTAGTCTCTAAGAAGAATTTATTTGCAAAAATAAATGTTACTTTTTCAAACTTACTGATAAAGTTAATAATCTCTGAGGGCCATCTTTATTATATTTATAGAAACATTTATATACCACCTTTGGCCCCCATAAGGGCCCCGGCGACAGCTGTTCATAGCAATCAAAACACAATCTTCCTAGACTAAAAATTAAGAACAGTAAAACCATGAGAAAACAAACAAAATAAAAACAACACCCAGCAAAATTAACATGCAATAACCCCCCCCCCCCAAACCCCCTTAATAGCCTGGTGAAATAAAATTGTATTGACTGCTCACTTAAAAACTATCAACAAAGGGTTCGGTCAAACCAGGGCTTGCCCAAGACATTTTGGTTCCTGAGGAAAAGAACAAGATGGTGCCTCTCCCCACTCCATGTACAAATGTTGATTGGACTGGCAGTTGAATCATACTTCAACACTGGAAATGGGACAACATTCTCCACTGCACGTGAGGGCAGTAGACTAGTTTAGTGGGCTCAGAGCAGGCTGTGTGGCACACACCAACACCTTGCTGCTCCAATACCTTGCCGCTGCTTCCCACTCCTCAGCATTCACCAGCTGAGGTGGCTGTCTCACTCTGACTAATGGTAGGGTGGCTCTGAGTCAAATCTCCTTTAGGAGATTTCTCCCTTTCCCAAATCTCCCTCTCCCAAGAGAGAGCCAAATCTCTCCCTTGGGAGATTTGACCCTTGGGAGGGTGCTGCCACTAAGAAGGCCCTATCCCATGTTACCAGCAGGCACACCTCCCTTGGCAGCAGAATACATAGCAGGACTGCCAATGATTACCATAATTGACAGGCAGGTTCATGCACAGAGGTAGTCCTTCAGATATTGTAGTCCCATGCCATTTAGGCCTTTATAGATAATTACTAGCTCAGGCTGGGCAACAAATAGGAAGTCTTTTATGATACCAAAGTATACTTTTAACATTACATACATACAAATGAATAAATACCATAGTGATAGAAATGGTTTATATAAGGATGGGTCAACTTAATTTGACTAGCCGCATTTCTTCATTCCCATCCCATTTGTAAGCAGCCGGTCTGCTAATATGCACATGCTAGTAGCCAGTTATGTATTCTCTGTCTTTCACAGAACCACAAACAGAAGCACTTTCTTTCATCTGAACAAGTTCTTGAAAGTTCTATTTGCCTACTGCTCTGTCTTTTCCAATCCACCACTTTGGCCAACGTGACTTTTCTGTCAGTCCTGATGATATAACGATCGGGGGTCCTGTGGCCCTCCAAATGTTGCTGGACCACATCGCCCACCATCATCACAAACCATTGATCCTGGTGGCTGGGGTTGATGGGAGATTCAGTTCAACAACATCTGGTAGGGGCAGAGGTTTCCCACCCCTAAATTATAATCATTCAAATTAGGAGAGACTTGCAAAACTCAGAAGGTCTCTCTTGTTGGCAGATCCAAGAGAAGGTGTCTATTTTGAGTCTTTTCCTCCTGATATCTTTTCCTCCCACGAGCCATGCTGCACATGGGTAATGGGAACAGCCAGAGCTCAGGTAATATGTAGCTGGCTCCATTTTGAAAACAAAGGACTTTTACAACCAGGTACATTTTTGGGGACCCTACCAGGCATAACACATTGAACCAGCTAGTGTACAAAGGCATTGTCTGACCAACCTGGGATTGGGATTGGGATCGTGGCGCTCTGGGAGGTGGGGTTAAATCTTCTCCCCCCACCCATATTTTCCTGAAATTCTCCCCCTCCCATGGGGGGGGGAAGTTATAAAATGAAAAAAAAACCCCACCTTCCATTCACTCCAATGGAGTCTTTTCTTCTTCTTTTAAACCTCATCCCCATGGGGGAGGGGCTTGGGGTAAATGGGTGGGGGAAGCACATTTCCCAGAGTGCTGTGGTCCCAATCTGAATCAGGGCTGCACATGCTTACATGAAGGTAAAGAAAACTATAATGCAAAGCTCTACTTTTAGTTTGGCTCCCGGTTGTGGTTTGAAGATGTGCCAATCTGAGTCTGTATGAATGAGGCTGCTTGGGTCATAATTCTCCCCAACAGAGCAAAGCTTTTACTCTCCTTTTCCTGCCTTTATCTCTTGGCAAGATATCCACTAGCAAGATCAGGGCCCGAGCGTCATTTTTTGGTGGCCCAGCACAAACTTGTTAAATAGGACCCCTCCCACACACATACCACATTTTTATCCCATATAAAACCTAATGAGTTCTGGGGAAAAAATGTTTCTATTCTAATTCTGAAATTACATTTTCTACCATTCTGAAATTACACCATGCCCCAAACTGGGGCTTCTTTTTTAATCATGCCCCAACTCCTTCCATTCAACCCTTTGCTATTTTTGTTTAACATAACATCCAGCCTGAAGTAGAGTCCTACAAAGCTTGCTGACTGTTTAGAAACTTTTGGTTGGTCCTCCTAGTCACTGTATTGCCTGAGACAGTCTACAGAAAGGTTGTTGTGCCTGCTTTGAAAAAAAACTGAAGGTCTGCTGTCCTTTTGCTTCTTTTAGTTCCCTTTGTTAACCTCTTTATGTTTCTGGATCTGGCTGCCTGATATGCATATCAATGCGTGTAGAACCAGTTGGGTCAGCAGACAGGAAGAATAACTCCATAACAGAGAGGAAAGGCTTGAGGGAACAGCTACCAGGAAGTGCCTCAACACTACAGTACAGAGCCAGATTGGAAGGGATGCAGAGAGTGAGGAGTTAGAAGCATGCTTGGTACAATAAAGAGCATTATATTACATAATTCAAATCGTGTATATAGGATTGCTACCCATTACTAGGAAACCTCCAAGCTCAGAGGTACTGAAAATCCTATGCCCCGCTGGGCTCTTGCTGGAAGGAGCATGGGTGCAGCCTCACCTTTCTTTCTTTCTTTCTTTCTTTCTTTCAAAAAAGCAACAGTTAGATGGACCTCTGAGACCATCTAGCTCACTCACCATCGGGGGGACGGGTGCCAGAGAGGCCATAGGATCCTGTGGATCCCAGTCTCTCCCCTCTCTTCCCTGCCCACCGCAACACCCCCTTTTCAACCTCTATGAGGTCTTCTGAAAGCAGCTGGCATGGTTCTTCCCGTGATGGCTGCAAGGGGTGGGGAAGGGATATGACGTCAGATTCCCCCTCCTGAGGTTGTAGGAGTGTCTGCGGCCTCAGGAGGGGGAATCCAAAATGTCCCATGGTCCCTGGCACGCTCTCCTGCAGCCATGGAATTGCACTGCCTGTCACATATATTATTTTGGGCCTGTAAATCAGAGGTACCGGCTCCTACTCTCTCTGGAATCAGTGTCCCTCCCTGATTATTATGGTGCTTTGTCCCTCCCATCATCTGTCTCTCCCTGCTGCCTGTGCACAAAGAACCGTGGGACTGGTAGTTCTTGAGAGAGCATGTCTGGAAGCGCAGACAACAAATCCTAGTTTAACTGCACAAGCCGTTTCACTGAATGGTCTGTCCCAGCAATTCAGAGTGCTTGTTCTGCCGCAGTGCTGCTGCTTGGCTCCAGAAAAATCTCACAAGGTCTGGACAATATGTACATATATTGTACATATGTACATATGTTCAGGGAAATAACTTTCCATAAATACCCTCAAACATGATCTACTTGAGGTGGGAACCTCCCCCCCCCCACTTGAGAGCTAAATAGGTTCTGAGCAAGCGTGTCAGGGGCTACATGCCTGCAGTGGGTGAAGCCACATCCCAAAGTGGGCAGGGCCACCCCACTGCTGGTCCCGCAATGTGATTGCCCTCCCCCACTCCTACATTGCTCCTCCCTGCCACTGCCATCTGGCTTTTTAAAATCAGTGATCAGAGATACGGCAGGGAAGCTGGTAGGCTGGATGGAGTCCTTCTGCGGGCCATGTTAGGCCCATGGGCCAGAGGTTCCCCATTCCTGATCTACATCTACAACCTAGCTTCAGTTTTTCTCTCTCATTGTAATGAGGTTGCTGCCTGAACTGACCTCCCCCTGCCCTAGATTTCTGGGTCCTAGTAGACTGTACTATTTCTCTCTTCCGTGCTTGGGCCCGGAATGGGATCTAGGGGGCAAGACCCACTGTTCATGAAAGCATCCTGAGCCTCCAGGGTCCAACTGCGCTAACGCGGTAATGAGCAGAGGTGCATCAGTCCTTCCTCCATCTCTGTAGGAACAAAGAATGCTTCCTGATGCTGGTCCATCTGGTTCATATGGTCTACACTGGCTGGTAGTGGCTCTCCAGGCTTTCAGACAGGAGTCATTCGTAGCCTACCTGGACATACCAGAGACTGAACTTTTCCGTGCAGACTGTGTGCTTTATCACCGAACTACAGGTCTTCCCCAATGAAAAGATGTGTTATTGTCCGTTGAATGTTGAGGCTTTTGATGGCCTTCTTAGAGGTTTGGGGCTAGCCTGTGAATGTGATGATGGTGTCATGGTGATGGCTAGAGATATTCAAGCTTAGATGTGAAGGCATCAAAATTAGCAGTATTTGTTGCCAGCACCAGAACTTTACATCAACATCTGAAAATATCCCAAGAGATTCCATCTCCACTGGAAGAACAGCAAATCCCATTGATTCCCAGCAAGGGCAGTAAGTGACAGCAGTATATATAAAATAGGCCAGAGTCAATTAAGCCTCTTGATGCATTCTGTAAAAAAGAGAAACAACTATGCACAGCTCCTTAGACCTACTTTGTTTATGCCAGTTTAAATTCAAAAGTTTTTAACACAAAGTTTATTAAATATGTTACAGGCGTTGAGTAATTTCCACAAATCTCCTCAATCACTAATGTTTATTTGATAGATTCAGCTGCTATAATTATTGTATAGGCTACGGACCAAGCCCATGATAAGACCACAGAACATTCCAGGAAATACATCAGAGAGAAGTACATGCTTTTAACTGTAAGCCACTGCTTTGACTTCACATTAATAGAAAGAGCGGCAATACAAAAGAAAGCTTAAAGCTGCAATCCTAAGCACAATTACTCTGGAGTAAATCCCATTGGATCAGTGGAACTTACTTTCAAGTCAACATGCATCAGTTTGGGTTACATAAATATAATATAGTTTGTCTTGCTATACCTTAGCCAGATTTTTTTTTAAAAAAAGATCAGTTGCTTCTTGGTTTAAAAAATCATTTTAATATTTAGAGCTAAAGTTTCTCTTATCAATCCTGCCAGGATCAGATCTGCCAGGATCAGATCTGGGATCCTCCATGAGATATCTGTGGGCTGGTGGTGAGCCAGGTGAGATCACATGGTGAAGGAAAAATGAGGCAGGCTTATTCTTCAAGGACCTAGCATGGGATGGCTCCACAGCATTCCTGACCCAGGTCTTCCTCCAGACCTGGCTTGGATATAAATATGCCCTTGCCTATACAACAGTGTACCTGACCTTGCACTCAAGTAGGGATTTCACAGCGAATATCGGGGGGCTTGAGTGGGCCAAAATCGGCCCCGCTCGCAGCCCCCTGATATCCGTGGCGACTTGCAGGCCTACCTTGCCGCCCGCTCGGTCTGCTGCTTGGTTTGTTGCGCCACACCGCTCGCGCGGGCTCCTGCAGGCTCCCGTCATGTCATTTCCGGCTGTGACGTGACGGGCCCTGCGTCGACGTGGCTGAACCCTGTTGCTGTGGTTTTGGTGTAGAAACCAGAGCAACAGGGCTTAAAACGGCCACGATGGCCGTTTTAAGCCCTGTTGCCCTGGTTTCTACACCAAAACCGCAGCAACAGGGTTCAGCCGCGTCGGCGCAGGCCCTGTCGCGTCACTTCCAGCCAGCCAAAAGTTGGCTGCCTGAGCGGCGCGGAGAGCAGCCGGAGAGCCCCTCCGCGCCGCGGAGAATTTGAGGATCAGGGGGGGGGGCTCCGTGGCGTGGAGAACCAAGGCGATTCGCCCCCCCCCAATTAAGGTACGAAATCCACCACTACACTCAAGCTCCTACTCTTTATTCAGCAGCCTGTGTCTCCTGGTTCCTAGTTCCCGCTAGCCCTGCATGGGGCAGACTACTTGGCTCCTGACCTTGGCTGTTTCTGACCATGTTTCTCCCTGATCCTGCATGCTGTGAATGAACTGGTTACAGTTCAGTAGCTCCTCCTTACCTTGGTGCTAGTTTTCCCTAATATGCCTTGATCGGACATCTTACTGAGTTCTAGACCATGTGGTTCGCAGTCTCTACTCTACAACCTCCATCCAATCCCAGGCTCCACTGAGCTTGGATCCTAATTCCCTATTCTCCCAGGATTTGTACTTCAGTTCTCTTGACTTTGCTCACCTATAGTCCAGTGCTAGCAGAGGTATTAAAGAGAAAATGTGAGGATCCAGTGTGGTGTAGTGGTTAGAGTGTTGGACTGGGACTCAGGAGATCTGGGTCAGTCACCAGCTCTGACCTTGGGCCAGTCACCAGCTCTCATTTTATTGTGGGGATAAAATGTAGAAGAGGAGGCTCATGTTCACCATCTTGGGCTTCTTGAAGGAAAGGTGGGAAGGCATCTGGAGGGCATCAGATTGGGGAAGGTTGATGTAGACAGTCCTGAACTAGATGGACCAATGATCTGAAATCAGCAGAATGCAGGTTCCTATGAATAATATATAGACATTGTATCTCCTAGAGGCCACTTTTTGTAAGTATCCTGTCAAACTTCATCCGGAGCTTCTGGTATACAGTTTTCAGGTGCACTGATCATTTGGATTCTTTGGACTAATGCTTTCTTGCATTATTCATCTTTTTCAATAATAAATTTAGGCACCAATCCTTCTATGACAACCATGTAGCTGGCTCCCTGCAGCAAACCACAAGATTAGGGTTGCCCCAGAATGGCTCTTGAAAGCTTTGCAGAATATACCTCACAGGTGTAACTTCAAACAGGCATCGCAATATCCTTAAGATGTATGAGAATTTAGTTTCAGTTCGCAAATCATCCAAACTTGCCCTGATCGCAACCCTGTATGCGAATGTGAATGGGAGCACATTTTTCAAAAACTGTTCACGCAGTTTTTTGCATCCAAACTTGCATTTGCATTCAAAAAATGCATTTTAGGTGGGGTTTGGGTTTTTTTGTGTAAAGTGTGCACTTTGAAATGTGCATACACACACACACACACACACACACACACACTTCCATCCTTTAGTCAATGGGAGTAAAAGTGAATACTTTTGAAAAATGTGCACTTTCCCATTCAAAATGTGCACTTTTGCAGTACAAACGAACCAGAAAAACGGGTTGTAAATGAAAATGGGAACAAGCCGAACCAAACTTTGAAGTGAAGTTTGGAAATTTTTGGCAAGCTTGAACATCCCTGGTCCTCCCATTCCTAATCCTGTCCTGTCACACAATTGTTTGTAACTTTGACCCTTGTGATTGGCAGGCAATGTGAAACCTCTGGTCCTCTGGATTGGTCTCATAGGATATCATAGGATTGTAGAGTTGGAAGGGGCCTACAAGGCCATCGTGTCCAACCCCCTGCTCAATGCAGGAAACTAGAGGAGGGGTCTCCCATCCAAGTAATAACCAGGCCTGACCCTGCTTAGCTTTCCATGCTCAGACAAGCTTATAGATTTAATATCAGCAGCCTGGCATTATGCTTTCTCCTGCTCAACACAGTAGAACCTTCTGCCCTTCAGGGGCTCAGATCCACCCCTAAAAACTGATCTAGAGACTCCATGTATGGATTTGGGTATGGTTGCCAGCCTGGCCCTGGCAACCACAGGCAAGTACAGGCACAGTGTTAGGGCGCCATGTCATTCTTTATTGTATATTCACCTCAAATTCTGTGATGATTAAGAACACAGATCCCATGCTACATCACTAGAAGCACTGCTCCACAGTGCCCAAATCCACCAACAGTGCCCATTTCTTGGACAGGTCCATGAAACCTTTTAGATGAAGAGATCAGTTGGAGCACAGCACACAGTTAAACTATGGAATTCACTTCCATAAGATGTAGTGATGGCCACCAATTTGAAGGGCTTTAAAAGGGGATTGGACAAATTCATGGAGGAGAAGGCTATCAGTGGCTACTAGTCCTGATGGCTATATGCTACCTGCAGTATCAAAGACAGTATGCCCACGAACACCAGGTGCTGGGGAACATGGGCGGGAGGTTGCTGTTGCACTCATGTCCTGCTTGTGGGTTTCCCATGGGCAGCTGGTTGGCCACTGTGTGAATAGAATGCTGGACTAGATGGACCTTGGTCTGATCCAGCAGTTCTTATGTTAACCTTGATTGAGGCTAGGGGTGGCAGAATCAGTGAGGCTTGAGCTTGTTGAGGCTGTCCGAGTGCCACCTCAACGCCCAGTCCACTTCATTCCCATTACCAATTGCAAGGTTCCACCACCACTGCTCCATTCAAACAGGAAAAGTAGGCATTTGGGTGCAATTTTTCAAGCCACACTTCAGCTCCTCTCATGCAGCAGTTTGGAGATCACAGGTCCTAGTGCATGATGTTTCCTAAAGGAACAATTTATATTATTTATTTCTTAGAGTCATGGAGCTGGAAGGGACCTTGGAGTCCAACACCCTGCTCAGTACAGGATCTGCAATGCAGGGCGCAGCTGCACCTCCAGTGAAGGAGAACCCACCACCTCCCCACAAAGCAATCTGTTCTGCTGTCGAACCGCTCTTAGCTTTAGGGCATGTCTCCTAATGTTCAGTCAAAATCTGCCTTGTTGCAATTGGTTCTAGTCCTGCCTTCTGGAGAAACAGAGAACAAGTCTGTTCCATCTTCTGCATGGAACAGACCACTATCATGTCTCCCCTTAAATCTTCTCCAGGCTAAACATACCCAGCTCTTTCAATTGTTCCTCGTTAGACAGTTTCCAGTCCCTTCATCATCCTGGTTGGTGGTTGCCCTTTTCTGGATGTGTTCTGAGGCTCACATTACACATATATCCTACCTTTCACCTAAGGAAATCAAGGCAGCATGCATAGTTCCATTTAATCCTCACAAAAAACCCTGTGAGGTAGGCTAGGCTGAGAGGGAGTGACTGGTCCAAAGTCACCCAGTGAGCTTTGTGACTGAGTAGGATTTGAACCTTGGTCTTCCCAGTCCCAGTCCAGTACTTTAACCATTACGCCACACAGGCTATGATTACACTTTTGGATTTTCAGTGGAATATTATGCAGCACTGATGCTTCATGATTCCTCATGAGAGTGAGCCCACTCTATGAGCCTTTCAGAAGAGCTCCTCACTCAGGTACTTCCCTTGGTCCTAGCCTAGCCAGTGATCTTGAAATGCATCTACAGGGCCACAAACCTTTGCAAACCCAGTGATTCATGTAATATGCTGCATTTCCCCCCTTCCTCAGTGCAGATGTCCCCTTCAGGAACACTTTAATTAACACTTTAATTAAAGCTAAATTATAATGAAAATGCTACAAAATTATGCTTTCTATCAACATTAATGCAAAATGAGTTCCTCCTGGATGATATTTTTTTTTTTACAATGGAGACAAAAAGAGATAGCACTAATGAGGTCATCAATTCAGATTTACCATAATTTCAAGACCATGTCACTTACTTATCTGTTCACTAGCACAAAGCGTTCACTTTTATTGTACATTTTTGCCACATTTATAATGTCTGCAGGGCAAACTAGAAGGTGTGGTGTGGGATCACCTTTCAGATAGCATATTCTTGATGCTGGGTTTAAATATCTGAACCCAGATATTACATGGTACAGAACAAAGGCAAAACCAGTAATGAACCTTTGGTGATGATAACTTAATAACAAGAAAAATTCCATAACAATGTTGTGATATATTGCTACACCGTGATGCATAATTTACTTTGGTACTGAAGATAATGGCATACTCCATAGGTTACATGAACTGGGACCCTTTCAATAGTAGTATAGTACATAAGAACATAAAAAGAGCCATGCTGGATCAGACCAAGGTCCATCTAGTCCAGAATTCTGTTCACACAGTGACCAATCAGCTGCCCATGGGAAACCCAGAAGCAGGACATGAGTGCAACAGCACCCTCCCATCCATGTTCCCCAGCAACTGGAATACATAGGCATACTACCTCTGATATTGTAGTAGTAGTACTAGTAGTAATAGTAGTAGCGACAACAATGTTATACCTATTATTAAAAATGTTTCAGATCTTCTTCCATGTAGAGTGTAAAATGTTGTTCAGGGCTTTCCTGACTATTTGGCAACTCTACAGCTTTTTTTCATTGCCAAATAGTCAGGAAAGCCCTGAACAACTTTTGGCATCCTACATGGAAGAGGATTTGAAATGTCAATGTTTTTAATAATAGTGATAACATTGTTGTTGTTGTTGTTGTTACTATTGAAAGGGTCCCAGTTCATGTAACCCATGGAGCATGCCATTATCTTCAGTACCAAAATGTTTTGTCCAAATTTTGATTCAGAGTCTTTGGAATTAATGTTGTAGCTGATAATTAGAGGGAAAGGATATTAATTGTTCTTCATTTCCATAAATACTCCATTCATATGGGTAGATTTTGGTATTTCATTTTCATTCTCATTCATCCTTCTACCCCAGCCTGCCCCCACCCAGTATTGTGTTTTCAAAATACTTCTATCGCTATGGAGCAGCTTTAGTTTCCCCTCCTCCTCCTCCTCCTCCTCCTCCTCCTCCAGTAGGAAATGACACACAGAGCATATTTTCGCCCACTGGGGACCCTAGGACTTCTAGTTCCAGCCCAGGTAGCCAGTGAGAAAAAGACGCAACACACTTCTATGGGAATGGCCTCCACTACTGCTCTCCCATCAGTTCTGGTCCATCCTTATAGCTGGGAAACCTAGATTTCATTCATATGTCAAGGTTCATATTGTAGCTAGGTCCCCTGGAACATGATAAAGACTGTCATGGGTCTGTCTAAATCTATGTGGTTTAGGTGGCTGCTTTCTGAAATGAGGGACTTGGATTCTAGACTATTCTCTCTCCTTTTCCCATCTAAAATTTTTGTTGCTCAGCTTTTCCTAATGGAGGCCAGATTTACACCTTCCACCAATGGGGCCTGAACCCCATCTCCTGTTTATTACCATTGCATTGCTCTTTCACACTGAGCTATCAGCCAATTTTCACAGTGTTATCTCTTGTGCCCTTGCTGTTGTACTGAGCATTAAATCGTCTCCATGTGTTGCTTGTTCGTTCCGCTGCCTTACACAACACTTTTGTTTCCTTCACACAGACTCCAACACCAAAGTTCCAAATATGGTGCATGTTGAATCCCTAATACTATGGCAGGACTCAAACTCTTTCTGTGGGGAGTCTACCCGTTCCACCTGCAGGCCTCTTAACCACTGGACCATGGGAGGCTCTGATATAGGAGGCACTCTTGGAAACATGCTTGTGTCTTATGTGTGAAATGTGGCATAGGATGGTTTCACCAACATCATCATGGTGTTCTGGATGTTGCTGCCTCTTAATTCTATGCATGGGTAATGTGGATGCATTGCCAGCATCATTGTGATTGATAGGTGTTGTTTTTATGGGAGTAGCGTGACCATGTTTAGTGTGGCCTCTCTTTTAGAGAACAGTCCTGTATTTGAAGGGCTGCCAGAGGACTGCCATCTATTTGTAGGTGTCCTCTCTTGAAGAGCTGCCCTGTCCACTTCCAGTTTAAAGATAAAGAACCATAGCAACTGTTGCTTATCAGTAGTTAGCACCTGGACAGTGTACTGAACAGGCAGGCACACAAGTCACCTGGTTACTTGTGTGCCTGTATGGTGATGTTACTGTATTTCTATTTTTTAAATAATCATAATCATCATCATCATCTCTATGCAAATGTTATGCAAACCACTGTCTGCTTTTGTCCTCTTTTTGGGTGATGCATGTCCTCTTTTTTGGCAATTCACAAATGGTCACCCTATATGGGAGGAGCTGTCATTGCTATACTAATGTATTTCTACTGTGATTATCACACTTTCTGCTTTGCTTCTAGGAGTACACACAGGGTCATTATGATTACATAACAATGGCACAGATTTACACTGGCATAATGGACCTGCCCATCTCTGTTCTCCCATGGGTTGGGAAATTACCAGTGGCACCAAGTTTTGAGGTGCAAGGAGTGGGGACTCATACATGCAAAACTTAAAAGAGATTGAAATCCCTCATCTCATTATGAGCCAAGCCCAAACTCCACTGACATTCAGGCTTGACTTGTAATGAGCTCAATGGGATACTATCATACCCCATGCTGCAGTTCTACTCCTGCCAGTATTGGACCCAATCAACATAATAAGCCACATAGATTGTTGCTTGGAGCAATCACATACACTCATCTCAGCCCAAGAGCCATGTGAATATGCTCCAAGAAGGAAGGAACTGAAGATTCATTTTTATTCCCCAAAACTAATCCATGGACGCAAGCACAGAAAACTCCTTGGTCTAGAGCTGGTCAACAGGCAAATGGTTGCACACACCATGTGACTACTCCCCAGCCTTGCCACCATAGTCCAGGTCTGAGTATTGGGCCTGTGTGGGAAATAATAGTTTCTGAGGTAAATTTGTACCTGGGGCTGATAGGAATTTCAGTCCATTTTCCTGCCTGGGTTGAATAATGAAATATGAAAACATGTTTCAGCTTTGTAAACAGCATATTACAGTGGAGAAAAACAATTCTGTTTTAGGTCATGCCCTAGTTAAGTGCTAAAATAAATAGGTATTGATTTTGTGATATAGCCTATTTCAGTGGAGACTAGCAGAAGCAGTGTGGGCTGAGGCTGTACTATCCATTCTGTTGCCATAGTGCCTAGGCCAAAGCGCAGACAATTATTTTATTTCTTAAATGCAAAAGTACAGCTGCAATCCTATACTTGCGTACCTGAGATCAAGCCCCATAGAACTCCATGGGACTTACTCCTAAGTAGACATGTATAGATGTACACTTTTAAGGTTCATACAAGGAAAAACATTGTACATATCATACTGTTTATTCATGATATGTAGAATACTTATTAATTGATTGTGTTTCACCATATCTAAGTACACTTCACCTAATTTCTCATTCCCAATGTTCTTAATATTTATTTAGCTTCCGTGTCTAATTCTACATTAGTTTTTCTTTTATTAAGGGTGTCTTTTATTTTAAAGAGGATTCCTAGTTTTATATGGCTGCCCCTTGGCAGGGCTGGATCCAGCTTTTTGCAGGTCCTTTGGCAACAGCATATCAGTGGGACCCCTTTGGAACTGCCTGTTTGTCATTGGCCCTCCTTCTCCAGTAGCACTTCCCTCTTTAAAACTGAACACACCCAGGGAATGATATCATTCATATGGTTGGGCCAGGTGGGCAAGGTTTTTAAAACTAAATAGCTGGCATGAGGGGCACCAAGCTGGATCCAGATCATGGCATTAAGCTTTTGGGACCCTGCCATGGTCCCAACCAGAATCAGAACACACACACACACACACACGATGGGTGAAAAGCTCCCATTGGCTGATCATCAGGGTCATGGTAGAGACAAAGGTTAATGCCCCCTTTACACAATGGCCCTTATCCAGCTCACCCACCCACCCCCTGCACTGACAATGCAGGGTTGTTGTTGTTGTTGTGTGTTTTTTAAAAAACACACACCTTGCACTCCTGGCCAAACCCACAGACAGAACACACACACACTGGCTGATTTTGTGATATAGATCTGGTTTGGGACAGAGCAGGATCCAGAGAGCCCCAGGAAGTGGTAGGTGCCAAATGAGGTTGCCTTTTGGCTTTGGGCCTGTTTGTTTGCCCAGAGCCTGTTTGAAACATGAAGGATGGACCAATTTCTCACTTCATTGTGTGCACTTCAATGTGTAAGGCCTTGTGGAGCCTATTTGCCTGGGAAAACAGGATAGGAATACTTAAATAAATAGGTTAGGGAGAGGATCCCTGTGCTCTCATTTACTTCTGAAGTGCCTCCTTCTTGTATGCTCTTCACACTTGATGGTGTGTGCATGTATTTTGTAACCGAGTGCAAAATAACTGAGAACTGGCCTTTAGAATTCCAAAGAAGAGAGCTGATGTCCACTAGTGTGAGGTAGACAGGAAGAAGCCACAGTCATGACTGAGAGGAACCACCACGACCTCTGAGTCATGACTAAGTGATGACTGAGAGGAAGGGAGACCCATTGTCCTTACCGGTAGGAGCCATGAGGTAGTGGCAGAGACAACTGAAGCCAGCACTGTGGAAATGTATGGTTGCTAATTGGCTAGGAGCACCCAGCATGGGCACTGACATCAGCAGTTTACACCAGACAATGCAGTGCTGACTCAAGCCATCCCGAGGTCCACCCCAGGTTCTACCTTCTGTCTTCGTGTAAGAGTGAGGAGGGTTTCTGCTTCCTATCCTGGTCATACTAGCTCACTGGCCACCACTGCAACACTGTAGGGTCCTAATTTAAGGCATACCATGATCCTGAAATCAAAGAACTGCCTGATGTGTTGAAATCATTACAGGAAATTTGGTCCCTATCCTACCCCCACTGTTTCTTGTGTTGTGATCTGTATCACATTCACAAGCTGCAGCACATTGTTTACAACATGGAAGGAACAGAATGGCTGGCAAACAGGTTATGTTTTGACTCCTATTTCCCGTGTTGGTTCTCATGGGAGCTAAGCCTGGGAAACAGTATGAGCCTGTCACATGGTTTATGCTTTCTGGTGACATACTGACTTGTTTTTCTGTCTGGAGCCATTTTAGAGAGAAGCAGAACTTTTCTCTCTCTTCACTCTTTTCTTCTGACTTTTGCTTGCTGGACTTATGCAACCATGTAACGTCTTTGCTGGGTGGAGTAAAGCCAACCTTGCTCCACTGGAATAAATGCTTGCTATGCATTGTACTCTGCACATGGACTGTAACTAGGAATGTATACTCTGTAGAATATTACTTGTTAAAGTAAATAAACAGGTAGAATAGACCTGTGGAGTTACAGAGTTATTTCTTTGCTACATGGAATCTGCAAACAGGGGAGCTGGCAGCTGGAGTCAGATTACAGGAGCTGGCTGGCTGTTTGCAACCGAAACGCTGCACGCTGCGCAGAGAGAGAGGGAGAGAAAGATCTGAACTTCTGTGTGTGGATTTATGGGCGTCTACACATGGGAACAGGATTTTTTAATCTCCCATCTTGCACACACGGGGCTCTGCTGTCATTCCCGCCCCTTCAGGGTTATGGGCCCAGGATCGGGACCAGAATTCTGGACCAGAACCAGTGGAACCACCAGGCCCAGTTGGACCAGCGCCAGAACCGAGCGGAACCAGTTCGGGACCAGGTTGAGGGTCAATTCCAGCAGCAGCAGCAGGACCTGTTTTCCAACAGCTGTGTCAACAACTTCGACTCCGGGATTGCAGTGATTTATGGCAGAGGAGAAGGAGGACGTTAAAGCAGAAGAAGAATCTCCAGGGCCTTCGTCCGGTAAGGAGGGGGAAGAGGGGGATGTGTTCGCGGAACGCTTGCAGACTCTGTTTAAAGCCAAATACACAGAGGCAAGCGACGCAGAAGTTTCTGACGGGGAGGAAGAAATAAATCACCCGGGAACCATGGCAAAATCCTCCCTAAATCACCATCCCTAAATCCTCAGATAGTACCATCCCTAAATCCTCAGATAGTAGAAAAACTATCGGGTTCGAATTACGTGTTATGGAACTTCCAGATGCAGCATTATTTAACTCATGCGGGGCTCTGGAATGTAGTAACACAGGATGCAGTGGCAGTGGGAGACCAAGCATATGATGAATGGAAGGAAAGAGACGAAAAAGCGAAAGCAATACTTTGTTTATCTGTGGAAAGCTCGCAAATTCCATTTATTCAGTATCTTGACACTGCAAAACAGATCTGGGATACCCTAAGAAACACATATCAGATGCAGACGGCAGGAAGTAGAATTTTGCTTGCACGAAAGCTGTACAAGTTGAGCTTACAACCAGGTGGATCTATGCCAGAGCATCTGAGCACAATTCGGGACATGTTTAACAGGCTTAGAGCACAGGAAATGCAAATAGATCTCCTACATCAGGTCTCTATTCTGTTATCCAGTCTGGACTCTTCATATGATACAATTGTAACATTGATGGAAGGGCAACCAGATCAGAACCTGGCAATGGAATATGTGTCAGGCAAGCTTCTCTCTGAGTGGGAGAAATGGCAAGGGAAGAAAAACAATGCTGGACGTAAATCAGCAGATAGCTCGGCTGACGTGGGGCACAGCCAAGCTGGGAATTACAATAAGCTGGGAGTTACCCAGGCTACAGCTTTGAAAGTGAAAAAATGCTTTTCTTGTGGATCTACATCGCATCTGAAAAAAGACTGTACAAAGGGCAAACAGAAAAAGAAAAAAACCAAACAGGAAGCTACCAGTGCACCTGAGGAGGCATTTAAAACGGGCAAAAGTTTGATTGCTAGGGTGGGAGTTTCTGATAGTAACATTTGGATTTTGGACTCTGGGGCCAGTCATCACATGGCTAATTCTAGAGACATATTTCAATCTCTGGAAGAATGTGGAATTAATCAACATGTTGAATTAGCTGATGGAAAGAGGATCCAAGTGTCAGCTGCAGGAACAATCGACTTTGCTACTTTGGGTCAGCAGAGAGCACTGTTTGTTCAGGAACTGGATACAAATTTAATAAGTATCTCACAATTAGCTAATAATGGTTTTGAAATATGCTTTTCTGAGAGCAACTGTGTAATTTCACGAGAAGGGGTGGTCTGTGCAAGAAGTGATTTGCAGAATTCTCTGTATGCAAATTGTAAACCTCATGACAATTGTGTGCATATTTTCCATAAGAGGTTCGCGCATGCCAACTACAGAAGCATAGAAAAGATGCCAGGTCTGTGTGAGGGTATGAAAATGAAACCTTGTTTAAATTATGTGGAATGTGAAGTATGCAGTACAGCAAAGTCACACAGATCTAACATTCAGAAACACAGTGATAGAGTTAGCACAAGAATATTTGAGCTAGTACACTCTGACGTTGCTGGACCATTTGAAAACAGCTATGGGGGAAATAGGTACTACATGACACTTGTTGATGACTTTTCAAGATTTGGTTTTGTTTATCTTCTGCAGCATAAGTCTCAGGTTCAAGAGAGATTTGAATCATTTGTTAAATGGGGCTGGGAACAGATATAAACAATATCCAATAGGTGAATTGCTCACAGATGGTGGGGGAGAGTACATGAGTACAAAGTTCAAGAAATTCTTGGAAAGTGAGGGTATAGGGCACAAAGTCACTGCCCCATACTCCCCATTTCAAAATGGCGTTGCTGAGAGAAGGAACAGAACACTCCAGGAAATGATGAAGGCTCAATTAGCTGACTCACAGGTGGGAAACCGTTTCTGGGGGGATGCACTGTCAAATGCCAATTACCTGCTGAACAGGTTACCCAACACCACAACTGTGAAAACTCCATATGAAATGTTTCATGGGAGGAAACCAAAGATAGCACACGTGCACATTTTTGGGTGTAAATGTTTTGTTCATATACAGGCTCAAAACAGAACAAAGCTATCTCCAAGAAGCTTTGAATGTGTTCTGGTGGGGTGTGATGCACAAACAAAAGGGTACAGGTTGTGGTCACCACAACACAACAAGGTAATTCTGAGCAGGGATGTGATTTTTCATGAGCAAACAAATGAACAGAAACAGCTGGTGGAATTGCCAATGCATGCAATGTCTGAAACACAGCAGGAAGCTTCTGGGACAGAGCAAGCCACTGGGCAGATATCTGGGGAGCAGGAGGGAGGTGAACAATCTCTAAGGCGTTCAACCCGAGAACGAAAAACACCTGTTAGATATCAGAATGAATTCCAAAGTGGGAAAACTGTTGTACATAAAGCTTTCAAGATAGCTTTAGAACCACAAAGTTTTGAAGAAATCCAGAGCATGGAACCAAAAGTGAAAAATGATTGGTTTGAGGCCATGCAGGATGAAATCAATGCAATGCATGATAACAAAACTTGGAGTCTAGTATCTTTGCCTGTAGGGCGCAAGGCAATCACCTGTAAATGGGTGTACAAGGTGAAAACAAATCACCAGGGGCAGGTGGAAAGGTACAGGGCAAGACTCGTTGCGAGAGGGTTTGCACAAAAACATGGGGTAGATTTTGATTCCGTGTTTGCACCAACAACAAGGTATGCAACTGTCAGATTGTTGTTGAAATTGGCAGCACAAAGAAAAATGATGGCATTTCATTTTGATGTAAAAACTGCTTTCCTATATGGTGAATTACAGGAGGAAATCTGCATGCAGCAGCCAAAAGGTTTTGTAGAAAATCCCAGTCTTGTATGTCGTCTGCACAAGTCCATGTATGGGTTAAAGCAAGCAGCTAGATGCTGGAACCAAAAACTAGACAGAGTTTTGATTAGTTTGGGATTCAAACAAAGCAAGGCTGATCACTGTCTGTACACAAATCACACAGAACAGGGAAACTGGGTGTATTTGTTGGTCTTTGTTGATGATATATTGCTGATAACAGAATCAGTAAGTCAAAAAGACAAAATTGCACAAGAATTGCAAGCACACTTTGAACTGAAAGATCTAGGTTTGGTACAACATTATCTTGGAATGCAATTATCCCAAGATGAGGAAGGTTCTTTCTTGGTTGAACAAAGTGGAAAAATTCGGAAATTGCTGGAAATTCATGGATTGGAGGATTGTAACCCAGTTACCACTCCAATGACTCTTGAATATCAAAAGCACACAGATAACACTGAATTTGAGGATATTGGAAAATATCAAAGTGTTATTGGAAGCCTGCTATATTTGGCAAATGTGAGTAGGCCAGACATCAGCAATGCTGTAAACATACTTAGCAGGAAAACGCAAAATCCTTCTATGTATGATTGGCTAGCTGTGAAACATGTGTTAAGGTATTTAAAAGGTTCCATGAATTGCAAACTGAAATTGTCATCACACACAGAGGGAAGTTTTTGTGTGTACACTGATGCTGATTGGGGGTCTGCAACAGATAGGAAGTCTACAAGTGGGACTGTGATAATGTATGATAACAGTTTGATTGACTGGTACACTCGCAAACAATCTTGTGTGGCTGTATCTAGCGCAGAATCTGAATTCATCAGTTTATCTCAAGCATGTAATGAGATTGAATGGTTCAAACAATTGTTTGCTGATATGCACATACCAGTAGACAAGGCTGTTACAATTTTTGAAGACAACCAGGCTTGCATAAGCATGACTCTCAATGAAAAATGTAGGCCAAGAACCAAACACAATGATGTTTGTTACTCTCATGTAAAGGACTGTGTGAAAAAAGGATGGGTAACACTCAAGTACTGTGCAACAGGGGAAATGATGGCAGATCTTTTCACAAAACCATTGCCTGTAGTAAGACACAGGAAACTAATGATGGCACTAGGTCTCATTGAGTAAATGTAAACAAGATGTACTACAGCATGTGGGGGGATGTTGTGATCTGTATCACATTCACAAGCTGCAGCACATTGTTTACAACATGGAAGGAACAGAATGGCTGGCAAACAGGTTATGTTTTGTCTCCTATTTCCCGTGTTGGTTCTCATGGGAGCTAAGCCTGGGAAACAGTATGAGCCTGTCACATGGTTTATGCTTTCTGGTGATGTACTGACTTGTTTTTCTGTCTGGAGCCATTTTAGAGAGAAGCAGAACTGTTCTCTCTCTTCACTCTTTTCTTCTGACTTTTGCTTGCTGGACTTATGCAACCATGTAACGTCTTTGCTGGGTGGAGTAAAGCCAACCTTGCTCCACTGGAATAAATGCTTGCTATGCATTGTAACTCTGCACATGGGACTGTAACTAGGAATGTATACTCTGTAGAATATTACTTGCTAAAGTAAATAAACAGGTATAATAGACCTGTGGAGTTACAGAGTTATTTCTTTGCTACATGGAATCTGCAAACAGGGGAGCTGGCAGCTGGAGTCAGATTACCGGAGCTGGCTGGCTGTTTGCAACCGAAACGCTGCACGCTGCGCAGAGAGAGAGGGAGAGAAAGATCTGAGCTTCTGTGTGTGGATTTATGGGCGTCTACACACTGGGAACAGGATTTTTTAATCTCCCATCTCGCACACACGGGGCTCTGTTGTCATTCCCGCCCCTTCATCTTGATCCTCATTTTCCCCTTAGGGTTGTCAGCTGACAATGATACAGTGACAAGAGAAGCCAGAATTCTCTCCCCAACTACCATGCATCTCATAAAATAGAGCAGCCTCGTCAGGAGCTAGATTTTAGGTAGAGTAACCTGATGCTGCCTTGTGTCCCTGCCCTATTGTCCTCAGACCTCCAAACTTAAGTCATCTTTCCACTTGTTGCTTTCCCCCCACCCACCAGCCCTACTTTCTTCTTGGTCCCTCCATGCAGTCTTTATCAGTCACTATTTTCCCAGGTTCCTGCTTTTCATCCCATGTCCTGCAGCCATCCTATTGGTTGACCAGGCTCCCTAGCACACCTGCACCCCCCCCCCACACACACAGAGCAAGTGGCCCCCCCTTCTTTCTGTTTTTCAGCCCATTACTTACTCTGCATCTTTTTAGATTAGGTTAGACTTTAAATTAGATCACATTACACTTTTCTGTAGCCGTCTTGTCTAGGCTTTCTGAGCTTTAATTTTTCTACCACTTATTTATTGATTTTAAACATTTATAAACTGCAACCTCATCCCAAAAAAGATTTCAGGACATGAAGCTTCCCAATACCTAGCCTGTCCCTGCAAAGCTCCTTACTTCAGGGTGTATGTGAGATTTCAATCCCATCCACACTGACAATTTTCCTTTCATATACAAAACTATGAACATTCTGACAGCTTTGCTCCCTGAGCAGCTGGAATGTTCATGAACAAAACTCACCTGCTCAGCAATCAGAGGCTTCACTGCCATGAACACAATATAATATAATACAGTCATACATATGCTGGGGCCAATAATTGGCCACTTCCTTTGCCAAATATACTGCTCTGAATTGGTTTGTTTGTTGTTTTAGCTTGTTTATGACATGGGGGCTATTGTCCTACCCACTTTCCCCATGAAACACTGCTTCTTCCCTTGACAATCTGGCCTTCTTTAAAAAAGAAGAAGAAAGAATACATCATGATGGTTTTGGGATTTTCACTTCATTTCATTCTCCTTTCATTTAATACAGACTTGAGGCTCACAAATGAAGTTAGGCTGCTATAGTTTTCTTTTTAAATAATAAATCTGATTTTTTAAAAGATTTCTATAGAAAGTTGTGAGTTATAGAGACATCTGCTGCTAGCTCAACTCCACTAGTGAAAACTTGCAGAAGAAAGGGACAGGGTGAGAGGAAACCCCAAAGAGTACATTTCCATGAAATATACAGGACTAAATGCTCAGGTGCCAGAATGAACTGCAGGTATTTTTGTACCCACACATTTCTAGCTTTTAAAAATGTTGCTGGCAGACGGCCAGCCTTAAATCAGACATCTAATACTTGTAAGGTGGCAGCTGATAGAGGGTTTCAGCAACTTTTCAATTTTAACTTTACTTTTAAGGCTCCTGCAGGAAGTCTGTCTTCTCTGACAGCACAAATGCACTGGCGACATTTTCCTCTTTACACTTGATCACACCTGTTGACACTTATGTGCATTAACAAATCAACTAATGGACTTCTTTCCCTTCCGTGCTTTTTTTTTTTTTTTTCCTTTTCATTTGCATTAGTGCTGGGATTTTCTATGCATAGAGAATGAAGATAACACAGTCTGTGCCTTGGATAGGTGGTTTTTATTATGTGACATATTAATTCCTGTTCTTATTGTTAGGCAGCATGTACATCTGTCATGAGAAGCATTCTGTAAAACCTTTGGGCAGTAGTTAATTTGTAAATTGAAAACCTTTAGATCGTTCCTTCCACATACAAAAGAATAATGCCTCTTCATACAAGCCACTTTTTCTTTTCTTTTCTTTTAGTGATGCCCACATTATTAGGGAGTGGCTGAGCATGGTATCAAGTGCAGAAAGACTTTGGAGCATGCTTTTTTCCTGCATCAAGGGGCAGATCAGCCATCTGCTGTGTTGGAATGCTATCTCTCTACTATTACCCCTAGGTTGGTTGTACACTGGCTGTGCCTTAATCCAGAGTCAACCACATAATTCGCACTATGATACAGATCAGATGCATACCAGACTGGAGAAAGGTGTGACCCTTTGCACAATCACAATGATAACTCACTCACTCATTTATCGATTTAAAACTGTGGCAGAACACCACCAGCCCTACCCAAAGCTTTTCTGCAGGAAAAGGTGCCGAAAAGTGTGTAAAATGGGTCATTGCAGGTGTGAGATAAGCAGGCTGAGGGGAAGCATGGCCAAGGGGAAGTCTGTATGACTGCCTCTGCTTGCCCATGTAAATGCAAGCAGAGGAAAGGCTACAGCATGTAAGTCAGAGCAATGGCAGAAATAGGACAAACTGTCTGATGGGCAAAGAAAGTTCTGAAAGGACAAGCTTTGCCTCAGTTCATGTTTGGAGCAGCATGGCTGATCACTTCTCTGAGACTGGCTCACCCTTTAAGGCAGAGTCAGGAAACTTTTTTGTGTTGGGATCAGCAATGCCTCGGTTGAAAATCATCAGGATTTCCATTCCAGCAATGGGCGTGGTTTGAACCAAAACTGGGTGTGTACACACACACACGATTGAGGGGGTGGTGCTGGCCTCACACATTTCTGCAGGCCCCTTCACACATTCAGATGTAAACACCTGAGGAAGGTTATACAGACACATCCATCCTTGCATATACACATAGCCATCTACACTCAATCATTTACACTCACTCACAAGCCTGCTAGTCTTCTGCTGGTCTCTCTGTCTCTGTCTGTCTGTCTGTCTGTCTCTCTCTCTCTCTCTCTCTCTCTCTCTCTCTCTCCTTTTCTCCTCCAACCTCCATGTGAGCCTGACTGCTTGCCTTCTGGCCAGCATTTCTGTCTCTTTCATTCTCCCAGAAGCTACAGGAGAAAGAGAGAGAGAGAGAGAGAGAGAGAGAGAGAGATACTGGAGACAGGCTAGACTGATGTTGGCGGTTGGACATGCACCTGCCGGTCTCCCAATCAGCATCTCTTTTTATCTTGTTCCCCAGAGAGAGAGAGACATTGGTCAGGAGGCAGGCAAGCACATGCACAACAAGCATGGAGCATGGTAGCTAGAGAGTCTTTAGATGCACTCGGTGTTGTATTCCATTGTTGGCTTCAGAAGCTCCTGCATTTGCTTGACAGCCTGCCTCCAGTCTCTCTCTCATTCTTACTTTTGCAGAGGAGAGCAAGAGAAAGAGAGAGACTGGAGGCAGGCAGGCCATCAGTCAAACACAGGCGCTCAGAGAGCCAACCATGGTGTGCAGCAGCTGTAGCATTATCAGGTGTGGCCTGGAGAGGGACCTACGTACTCCAGATTCTGGGGGCTAGCAGTCTGTGTTTGGACCGAGGTCCCGAGGCTGCCCAAACCTGATTTAAGGCTTAGAGGACAAAAACATGTGGGACTAGTGAAACATGGATCCTACTCACATCAGGGTCCTGCCTATCTGGTCCATTAATACTGGCATCTTGCCCAAACCCTCGCCCCCATCCCTATATTTTCAGTGGTAGCAGTTTCTCGTGGGGATGGTTTGCTCGCTCGCTCCATCATATATATTGAGCAGCAA
Source organism: Shinisaurus crocodilurus (assembly GCA_021292165.1). Lineage (NCBI taxonomy): Eukaryota > Metazoa > Chordata > Lepidosauria > Squamata > Shinisauridae > Shinisaurus > Shinisaurus crocodilurus. The sequence goes on from CM037877.1 coordinate 164,804,433, forward strand.
TGGCTATGGAATTTGCTTAAGTAAACCTAAAGACTAGGATATTATTTGAGTTACTTGAACACATAGGTAGGTTGAAATCTAAACATTTGAATTCAGCAAATTCAGGGTTAACCATATAGAAGCAATGTAACTTTGTTTCTACGTGAATTGTTCATTCCAAATCTGATTTTCAATGTCTGTAGGCACAAAAGTGCCAGATGATTTCTATAGTCTTCCCTTCTATAGTTAGTCATCATAACAGCAGGCCTCCATTTCTTAGCACTGGCTTACTCACTAGGGCAGGCAACATATAGTAAAGACTTTATAGTTTACTCATCATTGCTTTTAATCCAGATAATATTAGGCACTTTTAAATCCCATTGACTTCAATAGGAGATGATAAGCACATGCTTACCTTTCATTAACTTTGGCTGGATCGTTTACTATTTGATTAAACTTTAATCAATTTGCATACCTCCTAAAGCACAATAGATATGTCATTTTATAGAGCATTATTTCTCTTGTGTGTGATAATTTCCCATTTAATACACATAATCTAAAATTCACATTACCACTGAAGTTTGAATGAATTCTGTTGTTTCTGAATTAATCGATGACTTAATATTACTTAGTTCTTTTAAGATAAACTGGAGGTTTATATTACATTTGACTTTGAGATTGTGTTTTTGAACTAATTAATAATCTTGCCAACTAATGAATTTGCCAATCTGGCTGAATTATAGTTGGACCCTTCTTGCTGTACTGGGAAACCCTCACTATACTGGAAAATTGAATGATTTTGTCCTACAATTAGAGATACGACTATTTTGAATTTGAATTCTATGTTATAATGATAATTTGGATGATTTTTAATATTTGTTAATAAACATATGAATTTGTTATATCTTGTACTTAAATGGGTTCTATTTAGAGAGTGATCCCATGACCCCTAGACATTGTCTAGGGGGGGCATAGCATAATTCAGATTCCCAGATCTGAGGTCAGAGACAGAGCTCCAACCTCAGAGCTGGGAATCTGTGTTCCAATCCCACTCCTCCCCCCTTGCAGCCAGTGTGGAAAGAACCATGTCGGCTCCCTCTCAGAGGTCAGGAAATCAACCTTGGAGAGGGGGTAAAGAGGGTAATCCGGTGGGTAGGGAGGGGAGGAGACTGAGGCTGCCAGGACACAATGTATCATGATAGCTGCTCCAGCCCCCTTCCCTCCCCACTGAAGTGCCTCAGCTAGATGGCCAAAAACAACAATCTAGCTAAAATGTGGAGCAGGAGGTCTTCTCCGCCACTCCTCTCGCTGTGCATTGGATGCCTCGTAAACCTCTGAGTTCAGGGGCTTATGAGCATTGAGGGCACAAACGATAGGAATTTGCAATTAGTGGTACCTTACGTTAACTTTGATATGTGTGTATATATATAGTCAGAGTTTCACATTAATTCAAACTGATAGTATAGATATAACTAAGAGTATGTCTACAAGACAGCATAAAAGGAAAGAGTCTGTGGAAATGGATGATATGACCTTAAATGCAGAAGATATTCGGAAAATCTTTGCTGCTGAATTTAAAATATTTAATGACTGATTTAAGGCATTTGAAGAAAAGGTAACTTCAAATTAGATGAAGTCAAAAGAAATATGGATAATAGATTTCAAGACTTTCTTTGGAACAAAAGTATGAACAACTAAAATTGAATGATGAGCGGCTGTTACAGAAAGTTAATTGCATTGAAGTAACTCAGAAAGTTCAAACTAATTTGAACAAAGAAATTCAAACGATACAGTCATTTTTAAGAATATGTGAAGGTTCTGTTGTGAGTACTGCTAAGGAGACCTCTTTATTAGAAGAACAAGTAGAGACTTTAGATAATAAAAACAGAAGACCTAATTTAAAAATTAGGAGCTTGACACAAAAAGCTGAAGGGGACAACTTTATTGTCTATATTAAATACTTGTTTGCATCTATATTGGGATCAGAATAGGATAATATTTTGATTGATAGTGCATATCGAATTAATTCTATTGTGACCACACACACAAAAAGAATCTAGATAGAGATATTTGGTGATTTTTCAAAATACTATTTCAAGAGACTTGATATTAAGGACAGTTAGAGATAATTCTGACTTTACGATAGATCATAATCAATTAATGTTTCTGGTTGACTTATCAACTATAACCCTTTTCAAATGGCATGAGTTAAGATTTCTTACTGATAGATTGAATAAAGAGAACATCCAATATAAATGGGGCTATCCCTTTAGGTTAGTATTTAGATACAATCAAAAATGGGTTGTTATTAAAAACTAAAGATTAAGCTCTCCTATTTATGAACACATTAGACTCTGAGGATGTTGAAGCTGACTAACGAACAGTGCCATCCAATGTGGCAGTCTGTAACCCTCCCAAATTGGAGGATTACAGGCATCCAATGGATGGATGCCCGTAATCCAAATACTCGCCCTCCAAAACACTTGGACAGCCAATTTCGGCTGCCTAAATGTTTTCCCCCAGCTCACGAGGAGAGGAGGCTGAGGCACTGCCTGGATTCTTTGTAGCATGGCGGTGCCTCAGTCCTCTCCGCCCCCCAGAATGCACCCCCCAGCACCGGCTCTGAAGTTGCAGCCAGCATGGAAAGAACTACACCGGCTGCAAGGGCAGAGGGAGTATGCTCCAAAGTTGGAGTCCCAGCTCCGACCTCAGCAGTGCTTTTCCAAGGTTGGAGCTGGGACTCCGACTTTTCCTATGGCTATCTAGACAGTGTCTAGTGGCCATAGGATTGCTCCCCAAATGATGAATTACAAGTGAGTTTAGTAAAAGGGAGAAATTCATTAATAGGGACACCTATAGAGGAAACCAAGAACTTTTCATCCTCAAATATGCAAAGATGAGAGTCCTTAACAATGAGCTATAATATTTCCAACATAGAGGACTTACTCCTTTGTTTTCTTTCCCCCCTCCCTTTTTATTATGTAAAGATAAGAAACTCTGAAAATAAAAGGTGTATCTGGCTGGTAATAACCAGCCAAAAATCAATCAATCAATAAATGCATAGTGTGAAGGACTGCCGACGGGTCCTTTCTTCAAGATGCGAGATCAAAGGTGCAAAACTGCCAGCCTTAGCTCTGCCGTCTTGACCTGATTCTCTCAGGGCCTTGCCCTTAGTCTATACACTGGATTTAGCACTGAACCACAGAGGAACCACACACACCTTGTGGGGTAAAACCAGGAAAGTTTATTTAACTCCTTTCCATAGCTTGGCTGTCCTTGGGCAATCAGGATGAACTTCATCTGGGCTAGGCAGAAGAGGGGTGGCTCATGACTAGAGGGCTTGGGCCGCATTTGCATGCAAATACCTGTGGCACAGGGACATCAAAGAGAAACTATGCATATTTGCAAGAGACTCTTGACCCTAGAGTCTTCAGAGGAACTATGTACATTTTGCATGAGGCTCCCAGCCTCTAACTGGGATTACACTTATTTACGTGTGTGTGTGTGTGTGTGTGTGTATGTGGTGCAGGAGACTCTGACGCTTTTCTTCACACATAATTACAAGTAAGTGCTCACTTTTATATTTTCTTATTAATTTGGGGATGTTTAATTAGAATATTTTCTATTTATCAATTTATTCATTTATTTATTTACAATAGTTTCCAAGGCAGTTTACCAGATAAAATAACCAATAAAACATCTTAAAACCAGTTAAATTTAAACCAACATAAAAATAATCACTAAAAACCACCAGCAAAACAACTCAACTCAGCTCTACAAAGCCTGGCAGAAGAAAAATGTTTTTGCCTGCCTCCAAAAGGGGGCACGAGTAAAGTTGAATGAGCTTCCCAGAGGAGTGCATTCCAAAATACCTGCGCCAACACTGAAAAGGTCCATCTCCTAGTGACTGCCAAACCAGAATCCATTTCAAAAAACATTTATTTATTTGTTACATTTATATCCTGCCTTTTCTCCAGGGAGCTCAAGGCAGCATATGTGATCCTCCTCCTTTCCATTTCATCCTCCCAATAACCCTGTGTGGTAGGTTAGGCTGAGTCTTGCCCAAAGTTACCCAGTGAGCTTTATGGCCAAGTGGGGACTAGAACCCAAGACCCTGTCCAACACTCTAACCCAGGGGTTTAGGACCTCAGGCCTAGGGGCCAGATCTGGCTTACATGGGGTCCAATCCAGCCCTCCAGGTTTCCACAAAAGGCCGCGCCCTCTCCCCTGGCCCCTTCTCTTCCCCCCTCCCCCAATCATTTGGTGTGGTGATATACCAGCTTTTGTGCAGGCCCCCCCCCCCCATTCTAAAGGGTTGAGAAATGCCTCTCCTAAGGCTTAGTTACTGGCATTAAGAGCTTTAAGGGAAATATGCCGGTATTCTTGGCATTGTGACCCCACGCCTTTTGTCTTTGGGCCTGCCCACCACCGGAATGTGATCCCCGAGAGCTTCTCCAAAGTGAAATTTGGCCCTTGGGCTGAAAGAGGTTCTGCACCCCTGTTCTAACCAATGCACCACACATGGAACTTTTAGCAAGTCCTTATTGACTGATCTCAAGATTCCTGGGTACTTATATGAGGGAAGCCACTCCTGGGGTGCTGTAAGGAGCCAATAAGCTCAAATCAGAGAATCTGGCAATGGGCCCCCAGTGTCTTAGTCTCAGCACACTTGGGACAGCTTGCAGGTGGAGAGAATATTGCCATGTCATCATCTATGAAAAGACCAAATAACCAGAATTCTGAAATCTACAAACTTGTTTTTAGAAAATGTCACTATTTACCTATGCAGGCAGTATTTGAAAATTATGGCATTTCAATCATTTATATTGACATATCTATCAACCAGTTATCTCCAAAGTAAAATGTCTCTGGTCTATATCCTACATGTAGTGAATACAGGATGGAATGTCGAATTCCTTCTACCCAGTTGGCTCCTGGATGTGAATTGCATCCACCTCTGGGATAGAATTGTGACAGCTTTTAACAGTCCACACTACAACAATTAGTGACAGGGAAAACATCATATCCCAAATGATATTGCAAGGGGAATTTATGTAGGCAGAAGGCAATTATCTAAATTGGATTTTGGAAAGGACACTGTGAATAATCATATGGAAAATGCCATGGGATCTTTCATAACCCTAGGTGGTCAGGACTTGTTCTTCAAAAATGTTAGCTTATGACAGATTGCTCTTAAAGTATCCACTAGTTTTTTCTTGACTTTTCATTTTTCTCTTGAATCAAAAACTGCTGTGGAGTGCAAGTATTTGAGCTGTAATTGGATAGTCTGGTACAAAGAAAATAAAGCCACCAATGCTCAACCCAAACTGTGGAATAACAGGATTATTTGAATAAATTATGCCAATTGGCATCCTTTGAAGAATCACAAGGCTAGCATTTGTCCAGGTCACTTAAACCACTTCTAACACTTCCCCTTCCTGAAGTCTGCATAGTTTTACTAATCACATTAAAAAATAATAATAATGAAAGAAGGCAGAAGACAAAACCAGTTCTGCAGTCCACTTTTTAAAATTGTAAGGAAGTACTACCATTGTTTTTCAACTTCTCTCGTCTATTTCTTTGTTGATGCTATTCAGCTTTTGACACAGATACTGTACTGTCACTCGGATCCAACCACAGAGATCCACATGTAGAGCCAGGCCTCTGTCTTGCTTCCTTTTCTGGTTCAAAAATTGGGTGAGTGGACTGAGGCAGATGCGCATCCAGATTTGTATCCACATATGTGTGTGACACCACACATGTTTTATTGTTAGTCAACCTGGTAGTATTCATACTTAAGTACAGGACATAAATCGTTTCTCATATACACATACACACACACACACACACACACACACGTGTAAAAAGGGGAATCCTGTTTGATTGCATGAGAATTTGAAGTAAGAGAAAATAGGTTGTTAATAGGTTGTTAATATCTTGTTATTTTGGAGGTTGAATCCAAACTGTCCTTACAGAATATTCTGTCATATCTGTTTTGAGTTTTTTTTGGGGGAACTGACATAATAAGCTTGCATCCACAAGTGTTGTTGTTGTTGTTGTTAAAATTTGCAAAAGCAGTCTCAAATTGTCTTACACACACAAATACTGAAATCCATAATTAATATAACAGGAAAACCCCACAAATTCAATATAAACCATAATCAGCACAACAATACAAATAAAAATAAATACCATAAAACATAACCTAAAAACAATACAATAAGAAGAGTGCTCATCCGCAATATCCCCCCACCCCATCCCATTAGCCACACCACAAAAGCAGCTCACAACAATTGGGCCATAACAAATGTCCACATGTCTGGGAACATAAATACATCTTCTTTGCCTGGCCCCAAAAAGATTATAGTGTCAGTGCCAGGCAAGCTTCCTTGGAGGGAGTGTTCCATAAACATGGGGCTATCACAGAAAAGGCCTGTTTCTGAACTGTCACACACACACACACACACACACACACACCCCTGAGCTTCTCTTGGAAGGGGCACACAGAGAAGGGCCTCTCAAGATGACCTCAGGGACTGGATACAGGGCTGGTGCAAGGCAGTTTGGTGCCCTAGGCAAGATCAGATATTTAGCGCCCCCCCTTCCCACTTGAGCCCTCCCTCCCTCCAGCCCTATGCCCATTATAAAATAAATTTCCCTCCCTAGGAACTGCCGAGCCCCATAGAAAAACTTTGTAGACTTTGAAACTTTTCCTTTGTGTGTTCACGCGGAAAGCAAAGAGGCAACATCAGCCCAGCTATGCCAGGAACTCCCAAGGGCCTTCTCCTACTCCATATATATGTAAAAGCCTGTATCTTCCTGCGGGCAGCACAAGGGATATGAAAAAAGGATGTGAGAGAGGTGTGGTGGTGCTACCTGTGAGGAATAGAGACAAAAGGGTGTCTTGCAGCCTGTCCTACCTCGCAGCGTGGAGGTGCAGAGACACCGGTTTGACTCATACATCTTCTGGGTTGCGGGGGGGGGGGTGATGCATGTAGTAGAAACATAGCAAAGAGAGAGCCTGAGGCAGAAAAAAGCCCACGGGGCTTTTTTCTGCCTCAACGGGCATAGGATTGCACATGGCTGGCTGGGGAATGCTGGGAGTTGTAGGACTCCCCCCACAAACATGTGTAGGAGGATTGCATCCTAAAAGCATTTAAAACCAAAACACAGAAACAGCATGGTAAATAATTAAAACATTGGAGCCCCAGCTAGTTTAAAATCCCTTTCCCTCCCTCCCTGGTTGCTGGAAATAACTGCTTTCAGGGGACGTTGAGCTGAGGAACGTGAGGCGCGTGCGGTGTTTGCAGGTGCATCCCCCACCCCAGGACGTGTTTGCAGGCGCATCCTTCCAAGGAGGTGTTTGCAGGTGCATCCTTCCCACAAAAATACAGCATGGTAAATAATTAAAACATTGGAGCCCGAGCTAGCTGAAAATACCTTTCCCTCCCTCCCTGGTTGCTGGAAATACCAGGAAAGTAACTGCTTTCAGGGGACGTTGAGCTGAGGAACCTGAGGCGCGCGCCAGAGGGAGGGAAGGCGAATGAGGTGTTTGTAGGTGCATTCTTCCCTTTGCCCACCAGCCTCCCATCATTGGCCCCTGCCTGCCTCACCCTCCTCCAGCCTGTCGCCTTCTCTGCCTCTTTTGATGCTGGTTGTGAGGAGGAGCCTGCCTGAAGCTTCAGCCAGCTTGGAGGCAGCTGGCTGAAGCTTCAGGCAGCTTGGAGACGGAGCCAGCTTGGAGACGGAGCCCTGGGGTGGAGGGAGGGGCGCGCTTCTTGTACCTCCTCTTCCCCATGTTTCTGGCGCCCCCATTTAGGGGGCAGTAGCCTAGTTCGCCTAATGGTAGCGCCGGTCCTGACTGGATAGATTCATACTAGGAGAGGCAGTCCTTGAGGGATTGGGCCCTGAATCATGTAGGGCTTCATAGTACTTTGTAGCACTTTCAATTTGGCCTGGAAACAAATTGGCAAGCAGTGCAGGTGAACTGGGACTGGACTGACATGTTCATATCGTTTAGTTCCAGTCAACAACCTGGCCACTGAATTCTGCACTAGCTGCAGTTTCCAAACCATCTTCAAAGGCAGCCCAGGTGTACAATGCATTGCAGTAATCTAACCTAGAGGTTACCAGAGTATAGACTACTGAGGCCAGGTTCTCCCCATCCAGATAGATTTAGCTGGGCTACCAGCCGATGCTGGTAGAAAGCCACCTGAGCCTCCAATGACAATGGAAGTGTTCATGACTCTGGATGGGCAAGCACAAAAATAACAGCATGCTAGTTTATGGCCTAAGTAGAAAAAGGACTCCACCCCCTGGACTTTTTCACAGCAAGAACAACTAGCCAATCATACCAGAAAGACAGGTTTCATAACCTGTCTCCTGATCTGGCTAAGTTCTTCTTAGGATGCAATGGAATATAGTGGGATTATGAAGGAGACTTGTGAAAAGGTATCAAGGGGAGTTCTACACATCCTAGCTGGGGATGAAATTCCTCCTTGATCATAGATTAAAACTCAGCTACATTCCAGTGGTGAAAATGGACATTTTGTTGAATGTTAAATATTTGTGGATGTCTTTTTCAGCTTCTAAAGATTTATTAATTCAGGGGTGTTTTTTTTTTGTTTTTTTTTAATGAAAAATGGATTTTCTTACAAATAATCTAAGAAAACTAAGATGGCCTTTCCCCCTGATATTTTCCCTTCCATATTATTTACATTTCAAAAATCCACTTAAGAGGTGTTTTCAGCAAAAGATTTAGATCCAAGTAGTCTGTTCAGTTCCACTTCATTAATGAGAACAAATGAAAGAATGAAGCTTGCTCTTTTCTAAGACCATCAAGCTGGGCTGAGATCCATTTATACAGTATTCATTCCATTCCTTGGCTTCAGACAAATACAATATTTTTGTAGCACTGGAAAATTTGCTCCACCTTAAAAAATGGCTTGGCTAATATTACTATTTTTATCCCAGATTCCTGGGCTGAATATTGTGCCATAAAATTTGTTAGCAAACTACCGAACTCTTTTAACAACACAAAAAGTCTTCAGAAAAATAAAATAAAGTCTTCTTTATTCATACGGTTTGTCCATTTGGATTCCCAATGTCCTCTGTATTGCTTCCAGCTTTCCCCATCATTTTATGTGTTATGTGGCTGAGACCACCTTGAAACTGACTCCCCACCCCCATCGTATTTAAATTACCTCTTTTGTATGTTTAGTTTTAGTTATCCAATCCGCATGGTAAAATACTCCTAGATACTTAATATCCTGTGGTTTTTAATCTATATTTAAACATCTTCTTGCCCACTGATCTTACAATATGTTCAGGGACATAAACTCTAACTCTCCTGAGTTTATTATGCATTTAGCTATGCTAAAAAAACCTCTGACCTGCTTTTCACAGATTCTAATGCTCTAAGGTACTGAATTTCAGGAACAAATAATTGTTAACCAATAACTGTGAGAAACCCTTCTTGCTGCATATACATGAATGGATGTCAATTTCCTTCAGCTTCATACATACTAATTTTCACACATTGATCATGAGCATTTTTGCCAGGACATTGCAAGTACTGGTTTTCTGGTTTCCATTTTATGATTTGACCAATGAGCCCACTTGAGGCAGTAATAATATCACTTAACATTTAGACTAAGAATGTGAACTGTAGATATGTATGGAAAAGGTCCCTGGTTTAAATCTCATGAGGCGTCCTTAGGCATGCCCCAGTTGCCTCAGACCCTCACCTGCAACATTGACTTAGGGTGCAATCCTACCAGAATAGGAACATAGAAGCTGCCTTATACGGAGTTAGACCATTGGTCCACCTAGCCTAGTATTGTCGATACTAACTGGCAGCGGCTCTCCAGGGTTTCAGGCAGGAGTTTTTCTGAAGATGCTAGGAATTGGACCTGGGACCTTCTGTATGCAAAGCAGGTGCTCTACCACTGAGCCACGGCTGCTGCTCCCCTGAAATGCCACCCTGCTAAAGAAGCCTCCAACCATGGAGACTTCCAAGAATCCTATGCCCTGCCTGCTGTAAATCCGGAAGCATTTCACACTAGGTGAGCCTCTGAGCCTGTCTAGTGAAGACCATTGGATCTGGTGGATCTACAGCCCCTCCCTTCCCTCCCACTGGCATGCCTCCATCCCTCCCCTTTCCCCCCTTCTCCGAGGTTACGATGCCGACCTCAGGTAAGGTAGCCACCGCAGAGCTTTCTGCAGGGGGTGGGGGAGGCTTGGAAGGGAAAATCCAGGGTCGGATCTCCTTCTCTGCTGTCAGAGCTCTGTCTCCAGCTGTGGAAGAGGGGGATTCGCAGCACCTTATGGTACCCCAGATGCTGCCTGGTGGCCACAGGATTGCTCTGTTATATGTTTATTTACTCGCTTTCTTACTAACACTCAGCACAACCCTATGTATCTTTATTTAGAAGTAAGCCCCATTAACGTCAGTGGGACCTACTCCAGTCCCAGATAATGTCTATAGGATTGCAGCCTTACTTATTCTAAGACAATTTCTACCCTGCTCAACTGAGCACCAAATTCTCAGAGTGGCCAGCACATGACTCAAAACACAGCAATAGTACATAAAACAGCAAAATAAAAATGGAGCAATAATATAAGCTGGGTTAACAACAGCAGCACTTAAAAACACGGCAACTAAGGCTCAGCACCAGGAGATGCTCCCTGAGGAAAGAGTTCCAGAGTTGCGGCACCACAGTGGAAAAGTACTTCTTCTCACCTGCCTTTACCGGATTGTTGTATGAGTGGCTTACATATTTGAATGGCCAACAAATGCATAGAAATACTGGGTGATAATACTAATGATAATAGCACTATACATCAATTCAGTGTTCCTTCAGTCTTGCAATCAGGCTAGTATAATTACCCCCGTGGCAGATGTGCAACTGAGGCGGAGAGAAAGGGCTTGCCCAAAAAACCACCGAGTGAGTTCAGTTCTGAAGTGAGATTTGAATTAGGGCTTCACAGCTCACTCTTTTAGATTCAGAGCTTGTGATGTGACACGGGCAGCCCCATTTGCTTAAACCTGGAGCCCAATGAACACAGCCAGCTAACCAAGCGGCAAAGGTTTTCTACCATGGTTTTGCTTAGATATCTGTATCAATGAAGACTTGATGGAACTTACTTCTGAGTAAGCATGGACAGGATTGTGCTGCACTTAGCCTTTTTACAAGTGGAGCAGTGAAAACATACTTGATAGAGACAAATAAAGAGGGGAACATGATTTCAGCACTCTTGGGACTCGGGGGACATATTTAACAAAATGGCATTTAGAAAAGATAAATTGCTTAGGGGCAAACTCTCTTAAGAAGGTTAGGGAGAAGCTGTGCCTGCTTCTAAGTATCTCATCTCCTTTGATAATGAACATAAGAAGGTTTTTAAAGTCCTGCTTTCTGCCCCCACTCTAGAGGCAGTTGGATTTGTCCATATGTGAGACACACTCCCAGAGCCAAAACTAACCCTGGGTTGACCCTTGTATACAGAAATACCTTGGATTGCAAGTAACTTGGTTTGAGAGCGTTTTGCAAGACAAGCAAATGTTTAAATATTTATTTAATTTTTTTGACTTGATATACAAGCGACGTCTTGCAATACAAGTACTGTAGTGCGGTTTAAATTAAAAATCTCTGTACACATTTTTTTGGGGGGGATTTCGTTTTGATATAAGAGTGTTTTGGATTACAAGCAAGTTTCCGGAACGAATTATGCTCTCAATCCAAGGCAGGACTGTATTTACCCAATACGCAGTGTAACATTGTGCTGATGGTGGATCAGTGTGTACACAAAGCCTGTGCTTGATCAAAAGAATATGAGAAGTGGGTTAGAACGTTGAAACATATTCTGAGGCACCAGAACCCTCTGATTAAAAGGCAGTACTATAAGGCATCTTTTTTTGGGGGGGGGCACTACAAACTTGTAAGGCAGGTCCCCTCCCACACACATACCATGATTCCATCCCATCCCATCGCATCCCGTATTTACAATCTCATGAGTCCTGAAAGAAAAGTTTCTGTTTTATCATTCTGAAATTACAGTTTCTACATTTCCGAAATTACACTACCGCCTACACTAGGCCTTTCCTACCTTGCCCCCAAACACAACACACACACCCATTTTGCTATTTTTGTTTAAAATAACATATAACCAGAAGTCCTGTATGGTTTCCTGACTATTTCATAACTTTTTGTTTGGTCCAAATAAAGGTCAATATTTTTTGTTAGTTTGTTTGTTTGCTTAAATTTTAATTGACCCAAGGAGGCTGCAAACATAAACCAATTCCCCCATAAAGCTTTTATTCTTCTGGCATATTTCATTGCAAAATCATGAATTATGTCCCAAAGGTCAATTTCTTTTGAAAGTTCAAACTCAAAATAGCTAGACAAAATAGCTAGATGGCTTCTGCTTCTTTTGAGTCTCTTTGTGTAACCTCCTTACATTTCTGGCTGCCTGATTTGAATTTATAAGCCAGACATAGCAGTATGGTGCGTGTGCAAGTGTGCGTGCATGCATGTGCACGCAGGTGAACTAAACATCTACTCACATGTATTATCTGGGGTCTGTAAGTCAGCAGTGCTGGATCCCACTTTCCCTGGGATCAATGTCCCCAATTATTAGGGCGCTTTGTCACTCCCGCCACCTATCCTTCCCGGTTGCCTATGTACAGGGAACTCTGGGACCGGTGGTTCTTGAGAGACCATGTCAGGAAGCACATATCTCTCTGTCTCTCAAAGTGCAACTTCTAGGTTAACTGTGCACACAAACATACTCTCTCTGTTCTGGGAAAGGACCTGTGCCAGTAGTTCACTGTTCAGAACGCTGCTTGTTCTGTTCTGAAAAATCTCAAAAGATCTGGACAGTAAGTACATAGATACTGGAAAATACATATTTAATGAAGAGAAGCCCAGGGCCCCAGGCCAAGGAGCAACTGCCATCAGCTCCTGAAATGACCATCACCGGCCTGATAGGGCTGTTGGGGCAGCCCCTCCCACACCTTCCCTGGGGCTATTTAAGACCTGTGTGCCCTGAGGGAAGGCAGAAGAGAAGCCCAGGCTGGGGAGCAACTGCCATCAGCTCCTGAAATGACCATCACCGGCCCGATAGGGCTGTTGGGGCAGCCCCTCCCCCGCCTTCCCTGGGGCTATTTACCGAATTTTTCGCTCCATAAGACGCACCGGACCATAAGACGCACTTACTGTATGGTACAAGAAATTTAAAAAAAAAAATCAGCTGAGAGGCGGGGGCTTCCCCCGCCCCACCCAGGAGTCCTCCGCTCTTCCGGACCAGCAGAGGAAAGTAAAAAAAAATAATATATATATATATATATATATATATATTACTATATTCACTCCATAGGACGCACAGACATTTCCACCTAGTTTTTTTGGGGGGGTAAAGTGTGTCTTATGGAGCGAAAAATACGGTAAGACCTGTGTGCCCTGAGGGAAGGCAGAAGAAAAGCCCAGGCCAGGGAGATTGTGGCAGCAGCTCCAGAAGAAACCTTCAGTTGGCCTGAGAGAACTGGTGTATATTTGGTTGGGGGTGGTGGTAAACATTTGTTTGGTTATTTAAACATTGTAAACCGCATTGGGTGCCTTAGCAGAAAGGCGGTATAGAAGTGTAATAAATAAATAAATAAATACATGAGCTACAATTTAGCCTCAGGTTCCCCCACCCCATTTTTGGCCCTGAGCACTATAGGGAACTTAGGATGGGAAGTACACTTCTCCCTTCCTTTACTTACTCCCCCCACCCCCCACATGCTCTGCCTCAGAGTACCATGTTATCAACACCTTGTACATGGAGGATAAGGCCTGGTGCTGTTCAGGTATTCTCCATAGGGAAGGAACTATGTGGGATTTCTTTCTGGGATTGCGTAGGCACACTACCCAGGCTCTTTGTTGATACGAAAGTACAGCACATTTATTAACATGCTTGTGTGATGCTACGACAGAAATAAGAACGAGTGATGAGGCAGCTGAAAGTGTGGTACATGGCATACGTAACAGTAATATGCATGCACGGTGGCATCACACAGTGATTCGTATTTGGAGACAAGAGTTTTGAGTGGGGCAGGATTTTCTGTCTATACCGGAGACAGGTGAAACTGCATCAACATTTTCCAGCTAGGTGATTGCAACAGTCTTAATACGAAGACCTCTATGTTCAGCAAATTGGGCAAATTTGAAGGAGAAGGTGTGTGTGTGTGGGGGGAAGCCTTCTGACAAGAAAGCAAGTTGCTTTTTTTTCATGGTTTTTTAAAAAAATGTTTCTGCAGCTTGCTAGTCTCACAGGCCTAGGGCAAGTTTAATTAAAGTCAATGAAGCAGTTTAAAGTGAAGAAAAAAATTAGGACAGCAAGAAAAACACAGTGGTTGTTTCCTAATTATGCTGAGGTCTTTTTCTAGAATGGATCCCTTCAAAAAAAAAAAAAACACCCAACGACACCTGAATGAAGCATCTGGAAGGAGGAACTTCCAGAGAAACAAAAATTATTTGCACAGTTAAAAAACAACAACCACAGTCCTCATGAATATGGAGGATTGTTTTTATCCTGAATGTAGCTTGTTGTCAACAGCTGAGCAAGATGAATGATTACAACCTCTGCACTGTATTTGCTTACTTGAATATGACGGGTGTCAGTATTTGTGCATGTTGACTATCACCACTCATGTAGTCATGTTGAAAACATGTGCATGAATGAGCCAGTATGGTGTGGTCGATGGAGTGTTGGACTGGGGGCGAGATCCATGTCCATATCCCTGCGCAGTCATGAACTTCACTAAGTGGCCCTGGGCCAGCCACTTTTTCTTAGCCTAACCTACCTCACAGACACAATGGGGGCAGGGCCGGCGCTACCGCTAGGCCAACTAGGCGGTTGCCTAGGGCGCGCGGCTGAAGAGGGCGCGGAAACGCTGCGCTCCTCTTCGCTGCCGCTGCGCCGCCCCCGCCAGGCCTCCGCCACCGCTGCGCCGCCCCCGCCAGGCCTCCGCCTCCCCACCCTCCTGCCTGCCGCCGCCGCACCTCCCCCCACCTGCCCGCTCGCTCGCTCGCCGCTGCGCTTCCCCCGCCCACCCACCTGCTCGCTCGCCCGCCCGCTCACCGCTGCGCCTCCCACCGCCATCGCCACCCCCCGTCACCCCCCAACCCCCCCGTCACCTACCTTCGTCGCGTCGCTTCCGGAGCCCCGCCCGCGTTGTTTTGGCGGGAGGAACCAGGGCAGAAAGGCTTAAACAGTCCCTGTTGCCATGGTTTCCCCCGGCAAAAAACAGCGCGGGGGTCCCATCGCGTCGCTTCAGGAGGAGGAGGAGGAGGAGGAGGCGGAGGCAGCAGCAGCAGCAGCAGCAGCCGCCGCCGCAGCCAGGGTGGGGGGGAAGGTAGGTTGGTGGTGGCGGCGCAGGTTTTTTTTTTTTCTGCTTTGGAGAGGGGGGGGCGCTAAATATTTTTTTGCCTGGGGCGCCAAACTGCCCTGCAGCGGTCCTGAATGGGGGGAATCGTGTAGAGCACTCTGAGCTCCTTGGAGGGATAAAAGTCTAAAATATCATAGAATCATAGAATAGTGGAGTTGGAAGGGGCCTGGCTATGAGGCAGGGCCGGCGCTACCACTAGGCCAACTAGGCAGCTGCCTAGGGCGGGTGGCTGAAGGGGGCGCACTCTGCTCCTGCCGGCCAACTCTTCCTCGCCGCCACCGGGACTGCTGGGCGACACGCTGCCCGCCTGCCGCTCGCGGAGCCCGGATCTGTCGGCGAGGCGGCCGGGCGGGACAGCTGCGGAGCCGGAGACGCCACCAGTCACACCAGGTCAGCGCGGGGGGATTGCGGGCAGACTCGGTGTTGCTTTCCTCGGCGGGGGGGGCGCCTCCGCCCGCCATCATGAGCCAGGGCGCCTCCGCCCGCTTCTCCTCCGGCTCGCCGCCCCGCCTGCTCTCCCACCTGCTCTCCCAGCGCTCGCCATCTAAGCCTCCGTCCCCGGGCAGGCGCAGGCCGCGCAGCCGACAGCGGGGCGGAAGGCGGAGGCTCCGTCCCTTCTTCCCGGCGCCTCCCGCGGGGATGCCCAAGTGGGGTCCTCGGCGGGTGCGGGGCAGGCGGCGAGGCTGGGCCCGAGCCCGGCTAGAGGAGGAGGAGAGGGGGCAGCCGCCGCCGCCTCGGGACCCTGCCTGCAGGGGGCGGTGCCGCCGCCACCTCACCTTGCCTCCAGAGTGCACGCCGCGGCTGCCCGGCCCACGACTCCGTGAGTAGCGTTCGCGCTCTGCCTCAGGGGTCTTGTCTTGTGCGGCGGTCTGATGCTCATGCTGGGGGTGCCCGATCCGGGCCCCGGCGCCAGAGTGCTCACAGCCCAGCCCGTGGGGGTGGACCCCGCGGGCTGCGGCATGGAGGAGGCGGCGGCATCGCATGGCCCAGCGCCCGGCCGGGCATCCTGGACGGGCCCCGCTGAGCGCGCTGCTGCTGGCCGAGATGCTGCTGCTGCTGCTGCTCCAGGCCCGCAGAGGGCTGCTGGCCGCGGGGGGGGGGGCGCTGGGCGAGCAGGCGTTTTAGGCTGCTTTGCTCCAGAGCCCGCCCCCCCCACCCAAGGGGGGGCGCTAAATACCTGACTTGGCCTAGGGCGCCAAACTGCCTTGGACCGGTCCTGCTATGAGGCCATCGAGTCCAACCCCCTGCTCAATGCAGGAGAACAGATATGGGCAGCCAGGCAGTCACCCATCCAAGCACTGACCCGGCTCATATACCTGCTTAGCTTCCTATTCTTCCAGCAGTCTGAGCCCAACAAAAGTTTATTGCCAATAGGGAAACCTCAAGGCACTGCATGCTCTGCGCCAGGAAAACCAAAACCAAAGACAATTGCACTGGAAAGGTTGGATTTTGTGGTCTGTACACATCACACAATTTAAGCACACTTGCATATACATGCTTATTCTGCTTTGTTAGTCATATGAAAGGGCAAAAAGCCATGTAACCACTGAAGCCTCACTCCCTGTGAAAGTTTGTACAGCCATCGTTTGGGCTTCTAAAATTTTACCAGGCATTGCCTACAGATTTTAAAGTACATATATGTTTGCAGCCATAAGGACTGGAAACTTGTTTGCATTTCAAATGTAAGCCGAGATTCTGAGGAAGCCACATTCCGCTTGCAATACCTGGTACTACACTCTATTATGGAACGTGGAGTACACTTAGCCTTGCCTTTGCCTATGATCCAAACATGTCATGTACGTGGCTGTACATTTCATTTAAACCAGTTTATGGCCCAGTCTTTGGAGACAGACATCCTAACAATGTCACAAACAGTGTGTTTGCAGTATTAGCAGCAGCAGACAAATATTCTAAAGCAAATGTTTTAGACTGGTGGTCCTGGTCCATTGGCAATGCTGATTATTATGTAAACACAGGGATGAAGAACTAGCAGAGAACCTGAGAAAAGATTCTGAGAAATTGTGCAAAGCAAGGAACTTACTACAGGACTAATTGCCCTAATTGTGTAACCCCAGAAGCTATTGAGAAAGTCCTGTATTATGCTTATTCCATCTCTCATTACCAGCAGGAGCTGCTAAACGGCAAGTCTGCCCAAATCCCAGGATTACAGTTACAGCAATGCCTCTAGGCAAGTGTAGCATCATGATCCCACCCCATTCAGGGACTGAGAGAATTAAAATAGTGGAGATGCAAAGACAACCAAGAGGCTGCAGTACTGCTTCATGTGTGTCCCTTGTCTACCAGTCCAGATCAGTGTTCTGTCCTGCTCCCGAGACATCCCAGTTCACTGAAAAGCACATCCATGTGGGAATTTCTTCATGCTTTGGTGCACAATTAGAACTGTGGGAAAGTAGCTAGAAGGAACAACTATGTTGTTGTGGAGCTGGATTTATTGTGCCAACCTAACACCTTCTGCTCTTTAGGCTGTGGAAATTTTGCACAGCCTACGATTTGCACCACCTCATAAGGTTGCACCCAATGTTCTCCCATTTTAATTTTCGGCCCAAAGTACTACATTTGGAGGACCAAAATATTTCCTGAAAACACCTCCATTGAGAGGATAGATGCCTTTTAAAAAATAAAATAAAATCCTGCTTTCCACAATTTGCTTCTCCAGTCAGCGGCAGCTGCTGCTTCAGTTTCTCCTTCCCAGAGTGATTCCAGCAAATCAGGGATCATGTTAGTGGATGTGATATGGTGAAAATGATATATAGTCAATCAGATTTGGGCTACATGGTGATATAACTGTAGTTTAAAACATGGCTTTCAGACTGAAAGAGATGCTTTCTGGATATCTACACCGCTGATCTTTGCCAATCAGGGATCACATAATGCAGGAGTGGGGGACCTCTTTCAGCCTGAGGGCTGAATTCAGAAGCTCTCGGGAACAGCGGTGGATGAGGCTGAAGGTAAAGGGTGTAGGCCAAAGGCAAAGGGGGTGGGGGCTAAAATACAACCCGCCCCAGCATATTGTAGTTTATAGCACTTACTGCCTTAGGAGAGGCGTTTCAACCTTTTAGAAGGGTGTGTGTGTGTGTGTGTGTGTACTGCACAAAAGCCAGGAAACAATCAGTGGTTGGGGAGAAGGGGGTGGAGCCTTGGAAGGGGGTGTGACCATCTGGGGAACTAGGAGGGCAGGATTTGGCCCCCAGGCCTGAAGTTCTCCACCCCTGACATAATGGGTGTTCACACATTACACTGAACGTGTACACAAATAGTATGCACACATGTTAAAATGGTTGTAAGAATCTAGCCCTCTTCAGGATTTCAAGCCCTCATGCAATGAGGGGAGAATAGGAACTTAAAGGTCCCAGCACCTCGGTCACATCCCCATCGCCTGGTTGTGCTGCCCTGCGTGCGTTAGAAAGCAAAGTCCTGCAGTGGGGAGCCTGCTCTACTCATGCGTGGTTTCGAACCCTGATCATGCAGGGGACTATTTTCAACACTGAAAAACCCTATTCATGAAAATCACTCTTTCAACTCAGTGCTAACGCTGACCTGGTTTGCATGACACGACAACCCATCGTGGGCAGCTAGCACGATGGGTTGCTGTATCACCCAAACCTGGTGCGTTTAGCACAGGGTGGCTTGATTTTTGCAAACAAGCCACCCTGGCAACCCAAATCATACCCACAATGGATTGTTGTGTGTCATCCAAACCCGGGAGACCGATTTTCGTCATGGCTTTTAAAAAAGTGCCACCAAGTCTTTGGGCAAGAGCGGCACAAAATGCAGTTGCTCCTCTTCTCGTGAACAAATGTGCTTCACGAAGTCTGCCTGGCAATATATTGTGCTGTGGCAGCCTGCGTCCCCCCCCTTTCTTTGGCAGTCTCCTCTCCCTGCCTCCCGTGGTCTTTCGCTGCTTCACCTGTTAGCAAAATAGGTTTTTTCTAGTCCATGTGAACCAGCTGTATATGTAATCTAAACAGCAACTTTGAAGGAGCTAGCATTCAAACCAGTAACGATGTTACAAGCCTACATGGGCTGAAGAAGAAGTTTAAGGAAATCACAACTCACAACAAGTGGTCGCTGTTGAGCTGTGCACCATGCCATTCTATGACAAGCTTGGTGCTAGGGATGTGACCGTGAGTCTCAGGGGGCTGAAAGGAGGCCAAAATCAGCCCGCTCGGCCCCCCAAGACTCACGCAACTTACCTTGCTGCCCGCTCGATCCAAGACGCGCCAGGGAAAGGAGCTTCCAGGTAGGGATGTACCCGAGTAGCCCGGCAGACAGGAGCAAGACGGGCTACTCGGCCACCCGTGCGGGCTTACCTGCAGGCTCTCCGGAGCCTGCCTCCCCGTCCGCTGGTCCTGTCGTGTCACTTCCGGCGCAGAGGAAGTGACGCGACGGGACCCTGCTCTGTCGCGCTGGACCCCCGCGCTCTGTTTTTGCCCTGGTTCCTCCTGCCAAAACAGAGTGTGGGTGGGGGTCCAGTGTGCCGGAGCAGTGGCTCCGGTGGTGGTGGAGGCAGCGGAGGCGGCGTGCAGGACCAGGTAGGCGGCGGGGGGCCGTGCATGGGGGTCCGGCAGTGGCAGCGGCTCGAGCGGCACGAGCGGCGCGGAGAACGCTCCACGCCACTCTGAAGAGCGAGATTGGGCCTCTGCCACTCGCGGGGGCCCGAGCCCGGAGCGAGCCTCCAGCCGACTCCAGGCTCAGCCCCACCACTACTTCCAGCAGGTCCCTGGCGCTTCTGTTTCCTGTTCCCTGGCGCTGCGTATTTAGCATAAAAACCAGGGCAACCCAGCTGGAAACGGCCGTGATTTGCTATTCGCGGCCATCTTAAGCTGGGTTGCCCTGGTTTTTACGCTAAAAATGCAACGCCAGGGAACCAGAAGTGACGCGACGCAGAACTCATTGCGTCACTTCCGGTTCCCTGGCACTGCGAGCACGGCGAGAGCGGGCAGGGGGTGCTCGGGAGCAGACACCCGCGAGCAGGTAAGCTCCCCACTCATTTACATCTCTAAATTCACCACGAATATCGGGGGGCTAGAGCGAAGCCGAAATCGGCCTCGCTCGCAGCCCCCCAATATTCGCAGGCTTACCTGCCATGCCGCTCGGTCCGCCACTGCTTGGTCCACGCCGTGCTGCCCACGTGGGCTCCATCACATCATTTCCGGCTGTGACGCGACGGGCCCTGCGCCGACGCGGCTGAACCCTGTTGCTGCAGTTTTGGTGTAGAAACCAGGGCAACGGCTTAAAATGGCCTGTTTTAAGCCCTGTTGCCCTGGTTTCTACGCCAAAACTGCAGCAACAGGGTTCAGCCGCGTCGGCGCAGGGCCCGTCGCGTCACAGCTGGTCAGCCGGAAGTAATGTGACAGGAGCCCGCGCAAGCGGCGCGGCAGATCTAGCAGCACGGAGAGCGTCCGGAGAGCCCCTCCGCGCTGCAGAGAATACGAGGATCGGGGGGCTCCGTGGCGTGGAGAGACGAATTGATAGCCCCCCCCCAAAAGGTACGAAATCCACCACTACTTTCTACACTAAGACTGGCAGCTGAAGAGCCCAGAGGACCAAGAAAAGAACCAGTGGAGGAGGAGCTGCCACTAACCAATGCTCAACAGGTGGCACATCTCCGTAACAAGTGTAAAACTGCAACTTGCAAGGGACTTGGTCAGAGCCACTGAACTGGCAGGGAATCACACATAGAGCCTTTTCAAGGAAATGAATGAGCAGGAACATAGAAGGGCCAGTGAGCATCTACTGGCTATCTGATCAACTTGGACAATAGGCAACAGCATCCGCACAATGGGCAAGTCAATGGGCAAAGGCATGGCATCCTCAGACCTCGTCTTTGAACATACGATGAAAGGAGTTATGGCAGAAGAAGCACTTATTTCTGCTGCAATTGACATTGCTCTAAAAGCCCTTAGTGATCACCATGATGACCAGCACAAGGTCCTTGAGCGCTGTCGCACAACACCTGCACTGGATTCCTTAATGGCTCTGATGGACCTGTACACTGCAGGTGGAGGTGAAGTGGCAGAACAGGGCTATGTAAGTAAGGAACCTTTTTCAGGCTGCTGGTGTGGGAAGGTTCAGTGATCTGAAGGGGATGCGAATGTTTGCTTCCATGGAAGGAGACCATGATGCCATGGTCACTGCAGCCATGGTGGGGAAGTTCACTGCGGACAGATATGTCATCTGTCGGTGGGTCACTACTGTGCACCAAAGCAGTGTGGACATCGATTCTGAACATAGATGCTTGGGATGATGCCAGATTTCATGGCACTTCCCACATGTCCTGGGCCACTTTTGAAATCATAGCATCTGAAATTGGACCTATAATCCATCGTTCAGATACAGTAATGCAAAAATCCACATCAGTAAAAAAAAGATGTTTTTTTCAGTAAAAAAAAGAACCTTCTACCAACTTGCTTTCAACATTGGGTACCTCCCCTTCAACACTACCTTGGGAGGTCTACTGCATGCAAAATATTCAGAGAGACGGTGCACATTGTGAACAAGCTCTACCTCACTGACGTCATAAAGCGGGGGACGATAGAAAGAACATGTGGGGCTTCAATGAATGGGGTTCCCTCAGGTGGCAGGGCCCTTGGATTCCTTGCATGTGTGCATTTTAGCTCCTCCCAGGTGGGGTTAGAATTTCTACAACCATAAATGCTTTTACAACATGGTCCTTCAGCCACTTGTGGACTCTAAAGGGAGATTTATGGATGTTTATGTAGGGGTTTTGGCAAGAAGTCATGACATGGCTATCTTCTGGAACTTGCCTTTGGCAGACAAGCTAGACATGGGCAGATTCTTCACCAGCTCCCCCCCCCGACTATGTTAAATGGCCTCCCCATGCACCCCCTCATTCTCAGAGACCAAGCTTCTGCACTTCAACCGTGGCTTGGGTGTTCTGTGGGTTGTTCTGCAAACAACCCTCACTGTGTAGCTTATTCACAGGATGGCTTAGTGTGACATACAAACTCGTCCACTGTGTGCCCAAAGAATCACATCCTGAAGCTAAAGATGTCTTGAAGTCCTTTTCACACACATCTAGCTGGATGGGATAGTGGAGGAGCCATGGGAAAAATAGCTCCCATGTAACAGAAGATAGTCCCTCCTCACAAATATATCAAACTGCTCCTAAAATTCAGCACCCTAAAATCTAGGATTGTAAAATTCAACGTCCTACAGTTTAGGTTTTCTTTTGGGCTTTATTCTTTTTCCCCGGTCTCCCCTTTTATACCCGTTGTACACACCACTGAACCATTTTGAAGGGGCATACATTGTGCAATAGCGGTTGCCTTTCTAATAAAATCTGCTTTTTGTAGCCGCCCGTATGTCCCTTTTGTTGAGTGCTGCACATTAAATAAAGCATGTAATATAACTTTTAGTATACTTACCCTTTCTTTTTCTTTTGGAAGATTTATTTAGTCTTCAAAATCCTTCTATCAAGGTTGTGGGCTTATGACCACCCAGGGGCCATCTTAAATTATGGCAGGTACATTAGGTCCTGTGCTTGTGAAACTCTGAATTGTCCCATCATTCTTCATTGTGGATCTAATGGGCATATTCTTGGTTGTGTGAAGCAGGAGCCTGCCTTGGCGAGCAGCAGTAAACTAAGCGTGAGCTTTGAGGGACTTTTTGCTGGAGTTCATGATGGGAATGAAGCGTTTACTGACACACTGAAATGTGCCTGGAAAAAGTTACCTTAAAAATAAATAAATACACCTGAGCAACTGACTAAACGCTCATGGCATTCATAGCCAGAAATTAAAGATCATTGCAAGAGCTCAGAGAAGCAACGGGGCTATTTCAGATCTGTCCTTGCAAGAAACGTGTGTTGCCGATCATGCCACTTTATTTGTGATGTGTGTGCTACTATTATATGGTTTTCAAATACACAGTGCTCCTCCAACACTCTCCTATGACCGCAGGCACAGGACAAATTACAGTCAGTTAATGAACCAGCCGATCTGTGTATTTACGATTCTCATTTTAATCAACGTGTGATCCTATTCCTTATTTGCTGTTCCCTGTTCAAATCTAGTCCCAAATCAAAAATGATTCATTCTCCAATGAAACTGAGAGGTGCAAATCCCAGAGTTACTGGTTGACCATACTGCACATATCCTCACTCATTCAGCCATTGTCCTGCCACTACTGCCTTGGGAGAAAAGTTGTCAACCAACCAGAATAAAAACAGTCTGGTCATTCAGTCATTCATTTTGCGTTCTTTTAATTATTCAGCTGCAATTTCAGCCCAACTCTCTGTTATGTCTGCTTAGTAGTGTTAAACGTATATTACAATCTACATGATAAACCACTACTACACATTTTAACAGCAGTTATATTAATATAAGGAAAGAAGTGGGGGAATGAGCAGACCAAATAAAAGGAATTTCTGTGTAAAATGTAGGATAGAGAGAGAGCCAGTGTGGCGTAGTGGTGAGAGTGTTGGACTGGGACTCGAGAGATCTGGGTTCTAGTCCCCGCTCGGCCATGAAGCTCACTGGGTGACTTTGAGCCAGGCACTGACTCTCAGCCTAACCTACCTCACAGGGTTGTTGTGAGGATAAAATGGAGAGGAGGATTATGTAAGCTGCCTTGGGTTCCTTGTATGAAAAAGGCAGGATATAAATATAATAAATAAATAAATAAATAAATAAATAAAATCACCACAACAAAATTATATCAAAAATCGGCATCTAGGGACCAAACTACATACTACTTTTACGGCATAGTTCTGGCCTCAAGTGCAGTGTGGGGTTTTTTTTGTTTTGTTTTACAAATTGCCAGCATTGGGGTGGGGTGGGAATCTGGACTGGGACCTTAGCGGGGGTGGTAGGAGCCCCTCAATCTACTGTCCCCTGCTGTGGTCCTGATTTATATTGGGGTCCCTGTGTTTGTCATTTGCATTGCCATAAAAAATTAACAGAAAAGAATGAATCCCCTTTTGGAAATGGAAATTGCAGGCATGGGGGTTTGAAATTGCAGGCATGGGGGTTGGGACTGCAGTAGGGGCAAAGGATTAAAGCCCTTCTACCTCTACGCTAGGGTCCTAATCCAGATCAGGCCTCCCACACTGGCAATTTCTAAAAAGCAACAACTCTGCACTCAAGGATAGAGCTACACCAAATGTGTCATTTGGTCATAAGCGTAATAAAACTCTGGAAGTATGTGTGTGTGTGGGAGAGTGGGGCTTAGTCTCATTATATAGTTTAGTCACTAGGTGGCACTGGACTTAATTGTACTTGGGTATAAACAGGAGTTTCCTGTTGCTGTTTCGTTCTTGTTTAAGAGAGACAATAAAGTTCTTCTTGACTGGTATGTCTGGTTACTAAGCCTTCCATTAGAGTATGGATACTAAAGATGTGCATCATATTCGGAGGGAGCCTGAAGCTTGAGCAGGTTTGGCCCCCTTGGGACTTTTTTTGGTGCTTCCCGAGGCAAAATGGGCTTCCTTCCAAAGCTACCACAACTGAAGCTGGGCCAGAATGAGAATAAAACAGCCTAGCCTGCTCTGGCAATCTCAGGCCGCCACGACGTGGGAGTAGCAGTGGCAGGCTAGTTTCCTCATGGCCTGAACCTTCAGAGTCTGAGAACAGTAGTGCGACCTCCTCTGGACATGGGGTGCGGCGGCCCCTGGGGTCTTTCTGGAGAACTAAGTCCTGGGGAGGTGGGAGCCTCATGACATCTTTCTGTTGCTGAGTCTTCTCCCTGAACCATTAACTCTGGAGCCTGTTCTTCTGAGGACAAGGGGGCAGAAAGGTCTGAGGATGAGGGCTTGGGGCCCTGGTCGATTATACTGTTATACCTGCAAATATCATCCCATTCTAACTAAGGGCGGTTTTTAAAATTTCCCATGATAGTCAATGGGAGGCATGAATCCTTGGATTTCTGAACCTTGGGTTTGGAACACAAGTTGAAGCGGAGTGCCTCCACATCCATCTGCAGAGAATTGGGCCATTTTCTGAAGTGCTGAATTGGGGTCCAAGTTGAATTTGGGGCCGGGTTGGTGCACACTTCTAATGGATACTAGTGATATTAAATATATAACCAGTTAACTGAGCAGAGACAGTGTGACCCAGTACCTCAGAAAGTAGAGGTAATTTGATTTAGGGACTCAAAACACTGCTGGACATTGGTTAGAACACTGGGTTAGAAAGTGGAACTCTTACAGGACTAGGCAGAGACAAATCTGAGAAAGCCGGTATTTGAAGTGTCCTGATCCCTCACATCGCCAGAGAGACATCACAGCAATATAGTCCAGACTCTCCTGCAAACCCAGAAGCAAAAAAAAAAAAAACCGGGACAATTTTTCTCCCAAATCCTGACAGGTTTCATGTCTTAGGGCTTCTCTACATGAGGAATTTATTGTGCGCTCGTGATCCCTCACTGACGGGAGTTTTCAGGTCCTTTACACGACATCGTCATCCTCCAGGGCATTTCCCATGTTTTCCAGCCGTTTTCGCAGCTTTTTTTTGGAGCAAGGAAAGTCAGGCACATCCTTGATGCCACCATGATTCGCTATCCAAGCCTTGTGTATATTGGCGATTCCGCTCTATGCCACAGCGCCACCTTGTGCTGGGTAATGGAACACATAGAAACATATGAAAAGGCAGAGAGGAACCCACCCCGAGGGGGGGGGAGGCCTTGTGTAAAAGGACATCCTTCCTCCCACAAAGAAAGTGGAAGAAGAAGCCCCAGTAAAACGCTGGGTTAAATGCCTCATGTAGAGAAGCCCTTAGTCCCCTCATATTAAACTTTTAAGGTGCTATTAAATTCCATTACATTTTTGTGTTTATTATGTTGGGAACAACCTGAAGTTATTAATGTACATTTGTCAACTTCACCAAAAGGTGTTTCATAATAACTAGCATAGGGTGTAGACTTGAGAATATAATGGAGGGAATTTCTCAGTCTGACTCACTGTGTTTCATTTTTACGTGTGCCAACCCCGCTGCTGATGGCCTTTTTAAAAAAAATATATAAAAATGTTCTTCAGAACAAAGAAACCAGATCCAGCTTGGCTTTGAAAGAGCTTAGTGGGTACCGGACCTGGTCTTCCCTGATCCAGTACAGAATACCACCCACTGTACCTATTAGGTTTGTAGAGCAAGAGCAATCGTATTTTGGTATGAAAGCTACCAATTTTCTACTATATACTGAGATTTGAAATCCTGAATTGGTTCCGTAATCAGAAAGCTTGCCTACTTTAAAGACGGGAGAAGTGTGAGGTGGTAAAATCAGTTATAATGATTTCCCCCTGTGAAACCACAAACAGTTAGGCTGAGCTGAAATTATTTTTCTTTGTTTTTGGAAAACATTCTTGGCATTTGGGGGGGGGGCACTTTCTTCTTAGAGAGCCAGGCTTGAGAAAATGTTAGCCTATTCAATTACATTACCCTCACTTGCTCTCATGCTCAATTGACTTTGTTTGCCCTCAGTGATTTTATGATCTCGCCATATCTGATTGGCTCTGTAGTACAGTGACACCATCCCATTCACTGTGTCTCACCTGAGGGGCAGCCCTCAGCTGCCCAAACCATTCACCTTTGTCATCACTCCAATCACATTATGCCCCATCCTAAAATGGATCACATTATGCCCCATCCACTCCTGGATCTAGCGCAAAGTTCTCATCACTACATTCAAAGGCTTCCATGGCCTTGTCTCCCCCTTTATCTCTCTCTTATATCCAAATACATCCCTGCCTGTGACCTTTGCACCTCCAGCTCTAGCACTCTCAGTCATCCAAAGACCTCCTGCTCTCTCAACAAGAATCCACCCTTTCTCCCTTGCTGTCCCATATGGTTGGAACTGCCTCCCAGAACACCTACTGGTTGCCACCTTCCTACTTGCTTCACATCCCTCCTCAAAGCTCATGTTTGCCATGAAAACATTGGCTCAGCACCGTAGCTTCCATGTCTTATTGTAACACAACCTCTCACTAAACTGAAGTATATATACCTGAAATAATCACACAGTTTCCCCCCTCTTCCCCTCTGCCTGCATTTCCCTCTTTCCCTTTGATGTTTCTCCTTGGTTGAACTTTAGATTGAAATGTAAGGCTTTTGGGCCAGATATCTGTCCTCTTAAAGTGTCATGCACACTGATGATGTTTTATCATCATCATCATCATCATCATCATCAACAACAACAACAACAATATAGTGACATCAACCCATTCATTGTTTGATCTTTGATTGACTTGACTCACCGATGTGATTAATCCGGTAAGAAGGTAGAAACAGTAACTGAAGGTGGCAAATGGCTTCAATGAAACTGCCACTGGCAGGGAGAACCATGGTATTGCTGACTGGGGAAATCTCAGAATCAAATGTGTTTTTTAAGGAAAAATTCAACCTTTCTGAAATAACTATTTTTGGACCTGAAAAATCTGAATGGAAGAATATTCAGCACAGCCCAAACAAAGATCTAGCCAGCAAGATCTTTCTAACAGCCATATCTTAAAGGACTCCTTTAACTCGGGAGGTACAAACACGAGTTTCCATCACCACAGCTATTCCCTGCATAGAAAGCCTCCATTCTTTCATTCTCAGTGTTTGGGAAGCAGCAGCACACAGGGTTAACTTCCTTTTGTGTAAAGGGACACCAGCATGCTACAGAGCAGTCTTGTTGGTAGTCACAGCACTCTGAAAATAGAATGCAAGTACTTTTACATGGCAATGGTGCATCTTTCTATGGGGAGGCATGAAATAGCATCTCCAAAAGTTTTGCTGATGCTCTGTGAGGTCATAGCATAAGTGCAAGGGAACCATTGGTGTCCATGTGAAGGCACTGCAATCCTTAAGCCTGAGGGGTCAAATGATTGGGCTGTAAACAAGCTAATATGACATGGTGCATGCATTCAGCTCTGATGTTGCAGTAATGATTGCTTTTATCATTTTCTTAGCCACTTTTTTTTTTCTTTTTGAAGAGAAAGCAGGATATACCTACAATTTCTTTTCAAAATATGCAGAGCCAACAAAAGCTGCTTCACTCAGCATACAGTGAATAGACTTCAGTTTCTGGCATCACTAGCTACACCAGTACCCCCTATGCTTGCACTGTGATAATGGCACTAGCAGATCAAGGGATGAACCCAATACAGTCTGTGTCTAATTTAAATGCCCTTATGCTTAAGCCCTGACATCTTTCCGTTTAGAAATTAACCACCACAATCCCCTCACCCCTCTTCTCCTCCCATGTTTCCATGGGAAAAATAAATAGAGATACAGATCAAATCGTAATGGCTTGTAGCATACAGGAACAGGATGTCATCGTCATCATCATTCATATATCGCCTTATTTGCTAAAAAGCCACCAAGGCAGGATACAACAATACCTCTGATCCTGGAGGTAGCCTATAGCCATCATGCCTAATAGCCATTGATAGCCTTCTCCTCCATGAATTTGTCCAATCCTCTTTTAAAGCCATCCAAATTGGTGGCCATCACTACATCTTGTGGAAGTGAATTCCATAGTTTAACTATGCACTGTGTGAAAAAGTACGTCTTTTTATCTGTCCTGAATCTCCCACCAATCAGCTTCATGGGATGACCATGGGTTCTAGTATTATGACAGAGGGAGAAAAATGTCTATCCACTTCCTCTACACCATGCATAATTTTGTACACCTCTATCATGTCTCCTCTTACTCGCCTTTTTTCTAAGCTAAACAATCCCAGCTGCTGTAACCTTTCCTCATAGGGAAGTTGCTCCAGCCCCTTGATCATCATTTTAGTTGTTCTTCTCTGCACTTTTTCCAATTCTACAATACCCTTTTTAGGTGTGGTGACCAGAACTGTACACAATATTCTAAGTGCGATCACACCATAGATTTGTATAAGGGCGGTATGATCTTGGCAGTTTTATTTCCAATTCCTTTCCTAATTATGCCTACATGGAGTTTGCCGTTTTCATAGCAGCCACACACTGGGTTGATATTTTCATCGAGCTGTCCGCCACAACCCCAGGTTTTCTTTCTTGTTCAGTCACCACTAGCTCAGATCCCATCAGCTTATACTTGAAGTTGGGGGGGTTTGCCCCAACATGCATCATGAACCGCATTTGCCATTTTGCTGCCCATTCTCCCAGTTTGGAGAGATCCTTTTGGAGCTCCTTACAATCCCTTTTTGTTTTAACCACTTGAAATAATTTGGTGTCATTAGAAAACTTGGCCACTTCACTGCTCACTCCTAATTCCAGAACATTTATGAATACATTGAAAAGCATAGATCCCAATACAGATCCTTGTGGGATCCCACTATTTACATCCCTCCATTGGGAGAATTTACCATTCATTCCTACTCTCTGCTTTCTGTTCTTTAACCAGTTACTGATGCATAAGAGGACCTCCCCTCGTACTCCACGACTGCTAAGTTTGCTCAGGAGTTTTTGGTGAGGAACTTTGCCTTTTGGAAGTCCAAATAAACAATATCTACTAGATCATCCCGTCCACATGTTTATTGACACTCTCCAAGAACCCTGAAAGGTTAGTGAGACAGGACTTACCTTTGCAGAAGCCATGTTGATTCTATCTCAGCAGGGCTTGTCCTTCTATATGCTTACTGTTTTTTTCTTTAATAATGCTTTCAACCAATTTACCTGGAACAGATGTTATGCTAACCGGCCTGTAATTTCCGGAATACCCCCTGGATCCCTTTTTAAAAATTGGTGTTACCTTGGGAAAAATTGGTGTTACATATATCCCTCCATTGGGAGAATTTACCATTTATTCCTACTTTCTGCTTTCTGTTCCCTTCTGTTCTGTTACCTGCTTTCTGTGGTCCCTTAAGATAGCCAGGTCATAAGCCATTTAAGGCTTTAAAGGTTAAAACTAATTGAGCCTGGAAAGCAATTGGTAACAAGTGCAGGTCTTTCAAGATAGGTGCAATATGGTCCCAAATACCTGGTAGCAACATAGTTGCCACATTTTGCACAAATTGAAGCTTCTGGACACATGTAGAGCACATTGCAATAGTCTAAGCATGAAGTAACGAAAACATGGACAACTCTTGCCTCATCAGTCTGACTTAGGAGGGGTTGCAGCTGGTGTACCAATTGTGCAAATGCACTCCTTGCCACTGCCACCACCTGAACATCCAGGGACAGCATAGGGTCAAAGAACACTCCCAAGCTATGGACCTGATCCTTCATGCGGAGCACAACCCCTTCTAGAACAGGCTGAATCCCCGTCCCTGAATCCAGCTTTCTACTGACCAACAACTCTGTCCTGTTTGGATTTAACCCCAGTTTGTTTACCCTCACCAAGTCCATTATTGAACCCAGACAATGTTCAAGGGTTTCAACTGCTTCCTTGGTGTTAGGTGACAAACAGTTATTGAGCTGGGTGTCATCAGCATATTGGTGGCACCTTACTCCAAAGCTCTGAACGACCTCTCCTAGTGGTTTCATGTAAATATTAAATAACTTGGGGTGGGAAGATAGAACTCTGTGGGACACCATAGGCCAGTGGCAGCGGTGTTGAACAGTAATCCCCCAACACCACCTTCTGGACACAGCCTAACAGAAAAGACTGGAACCACTGCAAAGCTCGACCCCCAAGGCCCAGTCTCACCAGGTGGTCCAAAAGAATGCCATGGCTGATGGTATCAAAAGCTGCTGTAGCAATAGTAATATTACATATTACATATTAAGGTAAACAATTGGGTTGGATGCACACTTGCCTTTCCACAAACGTAAAGGGACTGAGATTTACAGAAGGGATTGAGATCCAGCAGAGGTTCCTGATTTCTATTTGACTTTCACAAATCCCCATTTCCTCCCTATGCCCCGCCGCTAATGGTGCCACCTCCCACACTGTTCCAGAATGTCCCCCAACCTTCCAGAGCAGATTATCAGAAGGTACGGGGGGGGGGGGAGGAGCCAGTGAAAATCCTCTGCCCCTTCCTCCAGCAGGAGAGTCCTTACTCATGGGAACTTTTGAGCCAGCCCATTGTAACTTCTTCCACCCATCCACACATCACAGCCAGCCAGTAAGCAGCTACTGTGAGGGAACTGGATGCTTGGTTTGACTGAGAGGGGAAATGTTCATAATATGAGGTCTCTGTGCTATTGGCAGAAAGGGTACACAGAACTGTAGAGGGTATTAGAACTTGGCAATCTAGTGGGATGGGGAATCAGAATGCAAAATAGTTGAATGAAAAGATATAGAGTGAGTAGCAGACTGAGAAGCAGCAACCTGAGGCAAGGAGGCAGGGGAAAAAACCCCTCACATATGTCTCAGGGAGAGGAAGGATGTGTGTGTGTGTGTGTGTGTGTGTGTGTGTAGATTAAAGAGGCAGGAAATGTGGGAACAGCTGAATTCCACATACTACTGGCCATATTTAAACATCATGCTAAGCCATAGTTTCAAATTGGCTTGATTCAAACAAATCATAGCTAACATTAACCGCAATTAGTTTGTTCAGATGAAACAAGAAGCTGCGGTTAAGCTGAGGCTGAACCCTGACAAGACCAAGGTACTTCTGGTGGGAGACAAGGGGATGTTAGGGGATGTTGACCTGGTACTGAATGGGGTACATCTGCCCCTGAAGGACCAGGTCTGCAGCTTGGGGGTCATTCTAGACTCCCAGCTGTCCATGGAGGCTCAGGTGGCAGCTGTGAGCCGGGCAGCGCTGTATCAACTCCATATGATATGGCAGCTGCGCCCCTACCTTCCTAATCACCTGCTCCCATCAGTGGTTCATGCCTTGGTCTCCTCTCGCCTAGACTACTGTAATGCGCTCTATGTGGGGTTACCCTGGAAGAGGGTTCGGAAGCTACAGCTGGTACAGAACGTGGCGGCTCGCCTGGTTAAAGGCAGCCACCGGCGAGATAACATCACTCCGGTGCTCAAGGAGTTGCACTGGCTACCAGTTGCTTGCCGGGCCGAATTCAAGGTGTTGGTTTTGACCTTTAAAACCTTATACGGCTCCGGTCCAGCTTATCTCAAGGAGCGCCTCCAGCAGCATCAAGTAGGCCACTCAACAAGGTCTGCCACAGACGGCCTTCTCCTTGTCCCATCAGCCAGAGCAGCCAGGCTGGTGGGGACTAGGAAGAGGGCCTTCTCTGTGGCGGCCCCCACATTATGGAACTCCCTCCCCAGCGACCTTCGCCATGCCCCCTCCCTGATGAACTTCCGCCGCTCACTAAAAACATGGCTTTTCAGGCGGGAATATGGGGTGGGTTAGGATTTTTTAAAACACTGATATTGTTTTAATTGTGTTTTACCATGATTGTACATCGCCCAGGGTGGCCGGGTGGCCGGCCAGATGGGCGATTTAAAAATATAATAAAATAAAATAAAAATTCTTGGGGCCGCTTGTTCTCATTGCGCTAAATTCCTGCAGCTTGTTTTCCTCATGCCAAACTATGGTTTAGTGCGATGTTTGAACTGGGTCATTGATTCAAAATGATACATGTTTCCATACAAGTGTTACTACTCCTAACAAAGCTATGTACCAGCCTTGTGTTTAAAGCCTGCTGAGATATGTGGTTGCAGTGCTATTTGTAAAAGCAGCAGTGTTGTGTAGCAAATATGTGGGATCCACGCTTACTGTTAAATAAGAAGATGCTTTCTGTAATTCCTTCTGCTGAGAACAGGTACTCCTGTTTTATTTGAGAATGATTCTCCAAGTAGATAACTGGTGAATCCCCAATGGGAGCAAAAGCTTGATTCTGTCTGAGCACAGGTTACTGAATGTTCCACCATATAATAATTGATTTTGTGATACATCAAGAGGGAGTTCACTTGGAGATTATTGAACTTTTCACTTAGGGCCTCCGGCTGATCATGAATTGGGATCCCAAAGGTGAAGAGCCAGTGCGTGACATGTGCAGGGTTTAGCACTCAGAACAATCTTTGAACTTTTGAACAATTTCCTTTTGTTAATGTACTATGATAGATCTACCTCCACTAAGGTCTAGATGTGCATAGAGTCTCATTATGATGGCTGAGTTGTCTTTGGAGATAATCACCAAAGGAATGTTTTATAAAAATGAGGGGAGGGGGGCAGGAATATGCCTAGAAAACCTGATATATATTTTTTAAAAATCTGTTGTTTTAGCAAAGAGGTTTTGGATGCTGATAGGAAAGTCACTATAGCTATAGGGCACATTTAATTGCCTTTTAGAAACTTCTTTTAATCCTATAATAGCAAAAAATTAAATCAGTGCTGACATTTTTTTTTGTTGCCAGAAGAAGGTAGTAAAAGGGTAAAGAAATAATTGTTAGTTCTGAGAATATAATTAGCAACTTTAATGCTTTAATCTAAAAAAATGCATATTTTGAGCCAGGGTGAATGATTAAAGAAAAGATATTGAAAGCCTTTGAAAAAAAAAATCCACTGTTTGTTTTTTAATTGTAACTTATGATCACTATAATTAGCTCATTTAGTACATTTATAATATAAACAAAATATGGCTATACAGAGGTTCTGTGATATATTTCAGGGCAATTAAGAGCAATATTGTAACCCTAGGTACTATAAAGACTTAAAAAAAAAAATTAGGGTTGTCATGGTTCCCTACATGTATTCAGTTAAAAATGAATGGAAGATAAAGGAAAGATAAAACACCTGCAAATCTGCAGCCAGGACCCTTGCACCTAACTTGCATTAATGGACTTTCCCCCACAGAATCTGACTTTCCTGTCTTCCCTTTCTCTCCACTGCATTGCTTCCCCACCCCCACCCCAAGTCAGGGCACCCTCTAGAATGGCATGGAAATGGCACAAGAGGGGACTCAAAAGGAAGGAATGGATTAAAATCATGTATGAGGAGAGTGCCTTCAGCTTGTACAAGATCATCTTTTGATCTAACTTAGTGAGAGAATATTCTTCCAAGCATACAGGTGTGGTGGACTTCCTTTCTTTGGGATTTCCTCAACTTTCCTTATGAAGCACTTTAAAAAACAAGGTGCACACTGCACAGTAAGAAATGGGCTGCCATTTAGGTAGAGTAGTGGAACTGCATCTGCCCTCATCCCACTGTCCCCACTGTTTTGTAGATCAAGCGATTCTACCCCAGGAATACCTATATTTATGGCCAATTTAGAATCATAGTAGAGTTGGAAGGGGCATTCTACATCTGTAACTATTGCTATTAAATGGCCTTATGTACAAGGTTTGCTTTGCACGTTAAAAGCACAAATCCCTTTTCTAAAAAAATGGTGGCTGACCCTTGTTGATTACATTTTTATAGTTATATTGTAAGGTATAAAAATAACCACAATGAAAGCATTAAATTCTACAGCTGTGCATGGAAAAAACTATTTGCCTCAGAACTTGCCTTATTGGATTAGATAGGCTCAGATTGATCTTGGCTGGGATTGACATTGCACTTTGCCTCAGTTCTCAGTTGGACACTCACCTCCCATCATTACCTGAAACCTCAATGTCTTCCCCGTTGACTACAATGGAAAAAAAATCAACAAATGCCTATACCGTTTTATGATTTGCCTAGAATTGGATGAAATTTATAGGCATAGTAGCTCCTTCTGAGGGGATGAAGCCCAACAAATTTCAGATTCATGAGTTCAGGGCGTTCTGTGCCAGGCACCTTTAAATATGAGGGTTGGGGTTTTTTTTTTAAAGCTTGATGCTCTTCCCTGTGGTTTTGTGGGTAATATGCATGAACATGACACAGAATGTAAAGTGTATCCAACCTGAGTATATCTAAGAGCCGCTCTTCAAACTTCGATGGGGATTATGCCCCTTTCTTAATTCTCTTTGCCCCACCCCTACTCAAATATGAACATGATTTTGGGCTCAGGCTGCCCCCAAAACACCATATTCCCTGGGCTTCTGGACAAGATGCTAAGCCCAACATTCATGCGACAAATGACCAGCATGTCAGCTAGATTGTAGGTGGCCTTGAATGTATCCCAAGCCATACAGACTGCTGGCCAGATATACAGTGCAGGTTGAAGGGTCACTTGCCTCCATGAAAGCTTTTACATTTTTCACAGTTCTGAAAATAAGATGATGATGAGGAGTATAGTGTTGCTCAAAGTACTCCACATGCATTAGCTCAGTAAATGGCCATTCAGCATTTGTCCCTGTATTACTGATGGGGCTGAGAAAATCTTGGCTTGGTGTTTTGCCACAGGATCCCCAAAAGGGATTTGCAAAGGTTCTTTGAGGGATTTTCTGACCATAATAAATACTCCTCCAGGAAGTCAAAGCCAAACATGTTTATTGTAAAGTTAAGCCTGAAGTACAACAGTGCTACTCCCAGTTCCCTGATGGAAATCCCACCCCTTGGCAGCACAGTCACTGTTCAACCAACCCGAATGCTAGGTCCAGCAGCTCTCCGCCTGGGTATTGGCTCTCCATGTTGGGCTTCTGCAAGGCTCTCTGCACAGCATCCTCTGCTTCTGCTTCTGCTCCTCCTCCTCACTCCTTCCAGTTCTTCAGTACTTCACACACAACCAACCACCACCTCTCAGTCTGCACTTGCTCTTCTTAAATAGCACCAAGATTCTTGGATTGCAGATCTCGTGCTTCATTGCTAGCACCTGTGCTGTTTGCATTGTCATCCCTCTGGCCAGCAGCCAGGTCACGTGCTGGTGAGTTGCTCTTGATTGCATCAGCTTGGCAAGCAGCCAAGTAATCAAGGCCGGTTGCTGATTCTTAAAGCAAACCTACTTTCTTAAAGCAAACCCAGAGCATAGAGGCAGAACTCTGTACAACACTCCTGTACTCCTCGCCATCTTCCGCGACTCCCAGTACACTTGCCTATGACCACTTGGGAACTTCCTAGCTCACATCTCACATTCTTTGCCGTAGTATTCCATCAGCTCTCTCTATATGATAGAGGAATGACTGAGGCCCTTTCCCCATGTTAAAACATTCCTTAATCCAAGTAACCTGCCCAGTGTGTGAGGGACAGAATGGCCATGCATTTTTTTATAAATTATTATTCTATAGTGTATTGGTGTCATATATGTTGGGGTTGAGCTTGTCTCTGTGCCTCTATTAGGTTCAGCAGACAACCCCAGGTTCTTTAATTTGGCCTTCGTTGTGTGGTCATTCACAATATGATTGTTCTGCTCTACTCACTCAGGGGAACTCACTCTTGAACACCAATCTTTAATGATGTGGTCCTTTTAGTCTAGTGTCTTTTTATTATCTGCTTGCTTATAGCTGAAGGAAGAAAAGAAAGAGGGTGAGTCACAGATATTACAGCTGCCGCTGTAACATCTGTTGTTTCCATATCAGTTACTGCCACAGCTACTGCCTGACCCCGATCACTACCATGACTTGCTGCCCACTATTAAACTCTGAAAGGTCCTGTCCTCTCAGGTGTTAGTTCAGGCTTGAAATGCCGAGCTGTCTGTCATACTCTCAGTGGCTGTCTTGATTTTTAAAGAAGGAACACAACACGATTAAGGTAGATGGGTAGACAGTAGCAGGGCTATTTTAGTATCCATTCCAGGGATTAAAAAGAAGAAGAAGAATGAAATATTTAATGGGAGTAAACATAAAAATAGTGATAGACTTAGATATTTTGGATAGAAATATCTAGTTTTGAATTCCTCAGCATTTTGGTATACGTCAAAAAAGAGGAACACAACTGAGCTACAATATATGGAGCTAGCCTGCATTGAGCAAATCTTGTCAACTTCCTTCTCTGGCAGTGACAGAAATATTCTGAGAGTGATGGCATTTGGAGTAAGATGATCCCACTCAAGGGTAAGATCCCTCAGAAGCCTGTATGAAATGGGCATAGTCTCTTGGGCATGCTTCTTCGCCTGGTGCCTCTGCAAGAGCAAATGAAGTTAGACCCAGCTAGCATATTTCCTCCTAGATTGGTACCCCTGAATTATCAGGTAGGCCATAATGGTAAATATGTCTCTTGAGGTACTGGGCCCAGTACACAGGCCTGGGATCAGTATGTGGCATTCTTGGACAGCTGTCAGGACCCCAATGCCACTGATGCCTGCCCAGGGCACCTCTTAAAAAGTGTCTGGGTCTGGGAGCCACCATTTTAATTTCCCACAATGCCCTGGGGTGATGCTATCTCAGGGTCATTGAGGGAATTTTCCCCCCGGTCCCATTTCCAGCCTTTCCTAAGGATGTCTAAATAGTACCATAAGTGAACCAAGAGTTTTTGCTCTATATCCTGTAGAGTTCAAATGGAAGACATTTAAGCACATGCATAACTCCCCTATTGAATTCAAAGGAACCAGGTCACAGCAAGATCAAGCTGCTGACCACCAGACAGGGATGGACAAATCTGTTTCTCTCGGTTTCTCATTTTCCCAGTCTTAAATTCACCTCATCCTGAACTTTGAGAAATTTTCTTTTAAAAGTTTGCGTAAACATTTATACATCTATCTGCGCACATATCTCCCAATGCATTCATTTGTTATTATGCAATTTTGTATAATATGTACAATTTTTGCAAGCATTTTTCCCCTAATGCAATGCATTTGAATGTTATTTGCACTAATACACATATTTTTGCAACCACTTTCCCCACAATATATGTACTTTTGAATGCAATATTTAATTACAAAATCTGCAGAAGTGTGAATTTTGAAGGAGAACTGAGTTTTGGTTCACATATTTGCTAGAAAGTGTGAAATTAGGTAAGTTCGCATTAAAATGTGAATTTATTTATTTATTTATTTATTATATTTATACCCCGCCTTTTTTCCTGCAAGGAACTCAAGGCGGCTTACATAATCCTCCTCTTCTCCATTTTATCCTCACAACAACCCTGTGAGGTAGGTTAGGCTGAGAGTCAGTGACTGGCCCAAAGTCACCCAGTGAGCTTCATGGCCGAGCGGGGACTAGAACCCGGATCTCCAGAGTCCCCAGTTCACATATTCAAAAGAATATTCAAAATATTCAAAATTCAAAAGAATTTCTCCCCTATCCGAACCACCGGATGACACCAGGTTGCATCATTTGGCCATTCAGGCAGCACCCTCTTACTCTCCATATGTTGTCACCAGGCTTTGGCCACAATCTACCAAACACCACTCTGTATTCCAAAGCTCCTTCCCTGTAGAGTCTCAAGGTCTGATCTTCAGAAGAAATGAGAAACCAGATGTAGTAATGTAGCTTTTCAGCTTGCAAGGGCTTTACTTAAAAGGAGGGCAGCTCATCGTGCATAAACGAACAGATGCACATAGCTGCCTCTCCATTCAGTGCAATTGCAGAACACATATGCAGCAGTTTCATATGGGTACTGGTGCACAGATGAGCATCTGGATGAGTGGCATGTAATGCCCTGGTCCTCTCTGCTTTGTTATTGGAGGTGAGAGCACTTTCTACACACACACACACACACACACACACTGGAAAAACAATATTTGCAATTGACTGGCATTGTAACTTCGTTTGCAAAACTTAAGTATTTTTCTTTACAAAAAATAAGTACATTAGAATGTAGTTTAAAGAAATGAAAACAAGTAATAATAATATAGGCAAGAGTCAGCCAAAGACGAGCAATTTTAAATTTCATTCAGTTCAAGAGGAGGAGATTTAAGCACATGTGTAACTGTCCCATGAAATTCACAGTGCTTAATTCTGTAATATGCTCTACTCTAAAATATTTCCATTCAAAAAGAAGTGCATTCATCACCATTTCCTCCCATTTTGTTTTTTGTTTGAAAATGGGGGAGAGCTTCAACATTTCCATTATCTTTTCAGAGCACTACGTTGCTAGCAAATGCCAAATGTCAAATAGCTTATAATAAATGGTAGTCAATGGTATCGACAAGTAATGAGGTTGCCAAGTGTGAATTAGATGTAGAAACAAATGAAACAAATGTGTTAATTCCACAAATAATTTTATTTTAGCTCAAGGGAAAAGCAGCTGCCTTTTGAACTTATGAACTTGCAGTTAGAGAAGCAAGCTTTATCATGAGATTAACATGTGCTCTCAGTGTTCTTGTTGTGATAGATAGATAGAGGAGAGGAGAGCTGAGGTGGATTGTTGAACGATGCACAGGTCAGATTATTATAGTGGCAGAAGACCTAGAATATGTATTTTGATAAATATGATAAGCATGATATTTAACCAAGGGAATCCATGGGTAAGCAGCCTTTTTTTCTAGGAAGGGTCATTGATCCACAGGAAGCACAAAAAGAGGAAGAACAACTCTTTTTCATTTCCTCTTCCTCTTTTGGCACTTCTCCATAAGATGCAGAGCTATGCTCACTGTTCCTAATGATGCTGACCTTCATTAGGCAATTTTACCAGTTCTTTCCCATAACTCTCCCTGGATCCAGAATACAACTGGGAATTAAGTAAGATCAATTACTGATTGGTTGAGGGAAAACACCATGTGGCTTAAGCCTTATAATATAGAACTCTGCTGTGTGAACCTTCCCCCCCCCAATAAACATTCTGTCACTACAGAGCCTTATGTATTAGCAGTAAAAATGAAAAAGGAAATTAGAAACACAACTGACGCCGCCCATCATAGTTCATAAAGGCCTACATTTCTGCCAGTATATTAAAACTAACAGCTTGTCAAGATGATGATCAGAAATAGTCTAGACGAGCGTCCCTTTCTTTGATCTTTCCTGTATAGGCCATAAATATTTTCTCCTGTGCCCATGCAGTCTTATGTCTAAAACACTGAAATGCAAAACTCTTTCCCACAATCACTGCCTGCTGAAATATAACTTAGGTTTGCTTCCAGTCAGCAACCTCATCACTAGATGGAATTGTCCGTTTCTAAGAAAAGACACTTATTCTGTGGTGTCAAGCAAAGATGAGCCAAAAGAGTCAACGGTAAAGCTTCTTGAAATTCACCTGCACTGACTATGGCACCTTTGTGTTTCTAGGAACTGTATGTTGGCTTGCAAGGCACAATGCGTTTCTTGTACATACACTTACCTTTTGTTTCTGCAACTCTCTGGCCCCAGCACATGCAAAAGTTTGAATTTCCTGTTGGCTCGGAGGTGAGATTTATAACTTTTATTAAGGTTGCTTTTCATTGTGAGTTTACTGGGCAGAGAGCCTGCAGGGTTTCTTTTATTTTTATTTTTTTCCTCAGTGTGCATAAGTTGTTTTTTTTTTTAAGGACTTAATTGCTTGAATTTACCAGAGCGGTTTAAGGCTGCGGTCTGCTGCGATACCATTAGCCCCTAAAATTGCCAGGTGCCGGGCTT
The DNA here is from genome assembly GCA_021292165.1 of Shinisaurus crocodilurus. Classification (NCBI taxonomy): domain Eukaryota; kingdom Metazoa; phylum Chordata; class Lepidosauria; order Squamata; family Shinisauridae; genus Shinisaurus; species Shinisaurus crocodilurus. The sequence goes on from CM037877.1 coordinate 164,844,985, forward strand.
CCCCTGGGGGACCAGTCATCTCCAAGCCAGATAGGTTTTGACCTGTTGAACTCCCACAACATTTTTGGGTTGTTTTTCCCTTCTATACTAGGCAAGTGGAATTGGGGGTCATCAGACACATATATTGCAATTGGTTGGTGTTTTTGGGACTCTGGGTCTTTTTTCAGGGAAGTCTCGTTTTCTGGCGGCGCACTGCCGAATTTAGAATTGTCACTGAATTTCACGGAAAGCAAAAGGTCAAGGTGAATGTGGAGGTTTCTGCCTGGATAAAACATCTGAGAAACTTTATCGAACAGAGTTTTGATAAGAGCAAGGACTTGAGTTTCCCCCCTTAAAAGTCAAATATTCTGTTCATTGGGTTGGATGCAGACTAGGGATTAAATCCAATGTCACACTAGCAGAAATCCTTCTCTCCTTCTTGTTCTCCCCTGAAGCACTCCACATTGCCTGAAAATCTGCTGGGGGGGGCCCTCCCAGCCATCCAGAGAGATTTTGTGGGCACACGGGGGGTGCAAGGGGGATCCCCCCAGTTCCGCTGATGGAAGCAGAATGACAGTATTGGGTCCAACCCAAGGTTAGCCATACTTTAGTCTCATTGAAGTCAATGAGACAAGTTAGTTATGATTTCAATTGGACTGAATCATAACTAACTTAGCCTGGAGCCAGCCCAGTAAGAATAGTGAAAATTCTCAGGGAGTTCTACAGAGTGCTAGATCAGAATTTCAGTTCTTCTTCTGATGCAGTCTGATGTTGTCTAATAAATTGATGACAACACCTTCATTCTTAAGAAAATCAACTGTGAGTAGTGGGATGTATGGCTGATAGGTGGAGCAACATAATGAGCAGTGCCATCGCAAGAACTGAATGGACACCTACTATGATAACAGCTAGTTCTCCCACTGCTCTGTTTTTAGCTTTCACATCTCCACTAAGGAGAGCAAGGAAGAACAGTTATTTATCTATTTACTACATTTCTATACTGCCCAATGGCCAAAGTTCTCAGGGTGGTTCACAAACATTAACACCCAGAAAAACAACCTGATAAAATATATAAAACCTTTAAAAATGATAACAGAATAAAACCTAAATAAAAGCGAGAATAAAAGCCAGCAGCCGCGTAAAGATCTAAAGACACAACAACACATTTAAAAACAACACTGAAGGGCTAAAAAGCCTGTGAAAATGAAAAAAAGGTCTTCACTTGGCGCTGAAAAGACCACAATGTAGGTGTCAGGTGAGCCTCTCTGGGCAGGGCATTCCACAATTGGGATGCCACCACTGAAAAGGCCCTCTCCTTAGTAGCCACCCGCTTCACCTCATTTGGCAGCGGCACCCAGAGAAGGGCTTCTGAAGATAACCTTAGGGTCCCGCCAGATATATAAAGCTTCCTGTTCTTCACAGGCAATATAATTCTGTAGCTTCTGAAAAAAACCCCACATAGTGCTGGGACATTATCCAATATAGCCACTAAGGTATCAGCAGTGGGCCCTACCATCGTGCTGGGGCCCTGGCAGCTGCCCAATGATGCCAGGGCTGATGTCAGCCCTGCCCCTCAGTTTTTAATCCCCCCCCCAAAAAGACACTTAGCATTCTGTGGTTATGGGCATGCACAATCCACATAGAGCTGTATTGGGGTGTGTGTGTGTGTCAGGTTTTGTTTGTTTGCCTCCTTAGGGTTTTTTCCCTAATGATTTGTTGCACTTTTGCAAACCTAGGGGTTTGCTCAAACACTCAGATACCTATCTTTTGCTTCTCAGAGGCCTTGTTTTGGCTGCAGTCCTCTCGGCACACACTGGCTGAGTTAATTATTAGAGGGAGTAATCATGTAGGAGTGATAATGTGCTAGAATAATGTTAGGTTTGGGCTAACTGTCACATTATGAGGATAGCCATTCCAAATTTCATCCATTCTCATGGGCATCCGCAGGAAGGGGAAAGGAGGGGCAATTGACACACACACACACCCGCGGATGAGCCATCATCTCCAGTTTCCCTGCTTTCAATGTAAAAAAAGCAAGTCTCTAGCCCTCTAGCAAAATGTGCAGCCACTATTCTGCCTATTCATTTTGTGAGAAACTAGCCAGCTCCCACCTTTTAGTGTTTTTAGCCAATGAAGTCACGGCAACTGGTCAACATACCCACTGCCTGCGCATGTTAACCCTTCTGGGTGTGTTAAGCTTTTTTGCTGTCTCCCCTGTTAGGAAGTAAGTGTAGGCCTTAGAAATCCAGGAGTTTCCTGTAGCTGGGTTTGGGCAGTAGTGTGCCTACCAAAAAACCAAAGGTAGCAACAAAGACAGGGGTTCATGATCTTTCTAAGTCAGGCCTTGTTAATATTTTTTTCTGAGCTTATAAACATTAAAAAAAAAATGCCTTGGCAATGTGTACAGATAAAGTCCATCAATTGAATAAATAAATAAATAAATAAATAAATATACCCATATAGCAGAAAGCAGGGCTGTGGCTGAGAAAGTGTGGGTTACACAAGTCCTGCAAAGTAGCCCAGTGTTGTTATTCCCATTTTGTGGTGGAGGGGTGTGTGTTAGAGTAATGTATGACAACTCTGCAGCATAGTCCAGTGTTGTTGGTTATTTAGGGAAATGCAGATGCAGGGCTGTGAAATTGATTATAGCAGCAGCGCAATTCATTAAGGGTTGGAGCAGGTTGTTGTGATATATATATATATATATATATATATATATAGAGAGAGAGAGAGAGAGAGAGAGAGATCTTTTAGAAAACCTGCCATTTTTAGCTCTTGCAGGAGTCCCAAGTGGAACCCCTCCCCATCTCTCTCCTAGTGTTGGCCTTAGAGTTGAGACCACGTGCCACACAGCTCCACAGAAGTTAGTGTCTTCTCATGTATTGTAGAAAGAAACCTCTTGTGAAGGTACCTGCATCTATTACGTTTTGCCTGTAGAGCAGAATCCAACAGTTGGCTGCAAGCTGAGCAGGAGACCCCATCCCCCCTCCAATATTAACTATGCCCATCAACCTTGTAAAGGCCTTTGGCATAAAGGGCTAAAGGGAGTCACGGAAAGAACTGAGGGTTTCAGCTGTGGGTGGAAAGATATTGTCTGGTCACCAGATCTACCCATTGAAACAACAGAGGGGTAGACCTGGTATACAAATTTCTCAGAGGCTAGATCGACCTATCTTGGTAGACTTTGTGCCCAGGCCTTATAGCTGCTCAGTCACCAGATCTACCAGAAATGGTAGACCTGTTCTCTGACACTATGAGGGCTTTAAAAAAAAAAAAGTTAAAAAAAAGTGCAACCAACCAGACACAAAATGTACAGTTCAAGGAAAAATAGGCAATTCCAAAAGAATGTTGCTGTAGTTCAACATTCAAGCTGTGCAAAAGTTGTATGGTTAGGTGATGTAAAAAGTGACTGATAACAATGTGAAAAGTAAAGTGAGTAGTCCAGGCTCCTCTAGAACCCTAAAAGCTGATCAAGCATACTCATTTCTCCTTCCACTCCTAGAGACGCCCTGCACAGATTCTTCTGCTACGCTCTAGAGCTGCCTTCCCCAGCCTGGTGCCCTTCAGATGTTTTGGACTTCAACTCCAATCAGCCCCAGCCAGCATGGCCAGTGGCCCGGAATGCTGGGATTGTAGTCGAAAACATCTGGAGGACACCAGGTTGAGGAGGACTGTTCTAGAGAGTGCTCACCAATGTTTCCAAGATGAAAACACAGGCTTTCCCTGGCTTGGCTTGTAATTAAATTAATCATGCTGCTCTATCTTACTGCTCCTTATATTGCTCTGTACTATTACTGTAATCAGAATTGTTTTTAATATTGCATTTTAAATGAGATTTTAATATTTACATGTGAACTGCAGCTTAGGGATGTTGTTATTATATTTAGTGGTATATAAGTATCACAAATAAAATGAAATGAAATGAAATAAATGAAGGAAATCATTCTAGGACAAATCATGTGAAATTGTCAATGTCTTATGATAAAAGCAGTGATGCCATAAAATACATGATATGAGATTCTTAAGACAGCTGTACAGTATTTATGCATTTGGGTTCCCCCCCCCCTCTTTTGTTCCTGGGTGTGTGTGTTTTTATCCCTCATTCCAAATAAAGTTTTGTTGGTGTTCATGATGCTTCTTGAATATAGCACTCTTCTGCATTAGTGCTGTTCATTTCCCAGGATCTTCTGCTACTCTGTGTAAACTTCTAAATGTCATGGAATGTGATGCAAAGCAACAAAGAGCACACTCAAGGAAAGTGCACAGGTGTGTTGTAGTGGTGCATGCTATGTGTGTGAATTACAACCACACCTGCTGTGGAGCTCTGCGCCCACCTCTGGAAAAATTTCCTGCAGACTCCCATGAGTGCATCAGTTCTAAAATGCAATGGGATTTGGTACCTTTTGTTAAACTCTTTATGAAAACCACTAATTTAACTTGTTGTCATCTTAGTACTTGCAAAACAACAGAATTATATGGCACCTAAAAGAGTAAAACTGACTACTGCATGCAGCAAATGCATCTGTGACAAAGCAAGATCTAGTTCAGGAATATTCATGCCCTCCGCCGCCATTGTCAAGCCCCATTATCAAGTTAAATCCTTCTCTGTACTAAGGAAGAGTTAAGCATGTGCTTTGTTTCCTCACTTAAACCAATGGTGTTTAGAAATGCTTAACCTTGGCTGGATGAAGTCTATAGTCTTTAAGATGCCCCAAGACGTCTGTTAGCAATAAAAATAGTGGTATTACTACTAATACTAAAATAATAATAATAAATTCTGCTCTTTTTACTATTAATGGAATTTCCAATAGATGGCAACCGTATAGTCACGCAAGCTAAAAATCAGATGATAATTAATAGCAAATGTATTAAGGCAATTGTGTTTTGATGCAGCCACCATTGCAGTTGAAGAATAAATTGGAATATTTTTGTGTATATTGTTTTTAATCCTCCACTTTTAAGTCCATTTGTTAAAGTGATAAATGGGGGTATCTTTTCTAAACAAAAGATATGTAAATGCTGTATCATGATTTAAATTATGATAAAACCTCAACCACAAAAAAGACATTAACTTGTGAAAAAAATGTAAAAATACATTGCTTTACAAGTCTATAATGGTAATGTGATGTTGATGTAGTTAAGGATGTCAGAAGGGAGACAATGACCTTAAAAGTTTAACCCAGCAGACACATTAATATTGATTGATTTTAAGACACTGAATAGCAAGACTATATCTATATATATCCTGAATATTGAATTGATGGAAAATTTGAGAGGAAGCATAGAGTATTTTAGTCTTATAATGGTTTAGACCTAATAACAGGCACATGTTTTAAACACAGCCATTTGTGTGACATGAAATTGGATAAAAGATTACTGTAAATTTATCAGACTGTAAACCTATTTCTCATAAAAAGCGGTGATATTTGACAAAGCTAGGAAATCATTCTTGGCTAAGCCACAAGTACACCACTTTCCTATGAAATGTCACCAATACAAACTTGCTTAGTTCAAGAAAATGTTGCAATTACAGTAATACCTTGGATTGCAAGCATAATTTGTTCCGTAACCGTGCTTGTAATCCAAAACACTCTTATATCAAAGCGAGTCTCTGGTGGGCGTGAGCGGGGCCGATTTCGGCCCGCTACGCCCACTCGAGGCGGTTACATCCCTACCTTGTATTGCAAGACATTGCTTGTTTATCAAGTCAAAATTTATTAAAAAAATTTGCTTGTCTTGCAAAATGCTCTCAGACCAAGTTACTTGCAATCCAAGGTATTACTGTAATTCAGATAGGTGTTTGACCTTGTATATGAAAAAAACAAAAACCGTTCAAAATGCCGCTGGTGACCAGTGTATAAAATAACTCTGTCCAAAGATGCCAGAATAAATTTGTTAGTATTTGTGGTTCTACAGAATTCTTTGTTGTTTTTGCTGCAATAGACTTAACAAAGCTACCTGTGGTAATTCTGTCACACACACACACAAAAGGGCTCTTTTCGTGGAAAACGTTTTGAATAATAGCCCTGCCAGGCTGTAGCTCAGGGCTACCCTGTGAGGGACTAACATCTGGCGATGATATGGCGATGGCAGGGTGAAGTGCCATTACAGGAGAAGGAGAGATAGATTCATAATACCCATCTTACCTTCCAATCACCCTGCCAACCAAGGGAACTTGGAGAACGAACCAGACCACCCGCAGAACCTCTCCTTGCTCCTATGTAATGCCAGGTCAGTTAAAAACAAAACAAACATCATCTATGACCTCCTCTTAGATGAGGAGGCTGACCTGGCATGCTTCACAGAGACCTGGCTGGGAGATTATAGTGGCCCGACATGGGTCCAGGCTCTCCCAGCTGGGTACTGTGTTAGTGAGCAGGTGAGGGAAAGTGGGCTGGGGGCGGTGGAGTGGCTGTGATCTATAAAGACAATATACAGGCCTGTGGCTCACGCTGGCTCAGCTTGTCCGAGCGTGAAAAGCTAAGCAGGGTCAGGCCTAGTTATTACTTGGATGGGAGACCCCTCCTCTAGTTTCCTGCATTGGGCAGGGGGTTGGACTCTATAGCCTTGTAGGCTCCTTCCAACTCTATGATCTATGATTCTATGAATCTATGAACCTGTCCAGACTTCCTGTTCGGGAGCTGAATCACATTGAGTGTGTGTACCTAAGCCTGAAGACCAAGGATAGACTAGGGATTCTGTTAGTGTACCGGCCACCCCGCTGCCTAACAGACTCCCTGGCCGAGCTCACGGAGCTGGTCTCGGAGTTGGTGCTGGACTCACCCAGGCTTTTGGTTTTGGGCGATTTCAACATCCCATTTGGGACCTGTTTGTCTGGTGCAGCTTGGGAGTTCATGGCGACCATGACAAACATGGGCCTATCCCAATTGGTCTCTGGTCCTACCCATTTAGCAGGTCACACCCTCGATGCTATTTTCAGCTCCGAACACACAGATCTGTGGGCGGAGGTGATAAATACCTCTGTGTTGTCATGGACAGATCATTTTCTGGTTAGGGCTAGTATCACGGCTACTATCTGCCCCTGCAGGGGTGGCGGACCTATTAAAATGGTCCTCCCTCGAAGGCTGATGGATCCTCATAGAGGGGTCTATGGCTGGTATCGTTGACGGTCCTGTTGAAACCCTAGTTGACAGATGGAATCAAGACCTAACTAGGGCTATTGACACGATCGCCCCCAAACGTCCTCTCCGGCCCGCTTCTAACGGGGCACCCTGGTATACAGAAGATCTCAGGGAGCTGAAGTGGAAAGGACGGCGACTGGAGCGCCGATGGCGGAAAACTCAACTCATATCTGACAAGACACGACATAGAGAACATCTTCGCTCCTATGGGGTGGCAATACGGGTAGCGAAGAAAGCTTTCTTCTCTGCACGCATTGCGTCTGCGAATTCGCGTCCAGCTGAACTATTCAGGGTGGTGAGGGGTCCAACACAGACAACTTCCCCCCTGAACCCGCTTTTAGAGTCTACAGTTGTTTGCTGTGATGCCTTTAATCATTTCACAGATAAAATCTCTCGGATAAAAGCCAACTTGGACACCCACGTTGTAGCAGTGGCAGACAATGGAGTGTCCAGTAACTCCACAAGTAGGATTACACTGGATCAGTACCGAGGACATGGACAAGCTGCTTGGTCGAGTGAGGAGGACCACATGCCCTCTCGATCCCTGTCCTTCCTGGTTGGTCGTCCAGGGAGGAGATGAAGTTAGACGACAGTTACAACTTATTATTAATGCATCTCTCCAGGGAGGGAACCTTCCATCATGTTTAAAAGAGGCGGTGGTACGGCCGCTTCTTAAAAAGCCCTCCCTGGATCCCTTGGACTATAACAACTATAGACCAGTATCAAATCTCCCATTTTTGGGCAAGGTGATTGAGAGGGCGGTTGCCTTCCAACTCCAAGCAGACTTGGATGACATCGATTTTCTAGACCCATTTCAAACTGGCTTCAGAGCTATGGTCGCCTTAGTGGATGATCTATGCCTGAGTACCGACAGGGGGAATGTATCCATGTTGGTGCTTTTGGACCTCTCAGCGGCTTTCGATACCATCGACCATGGTATCCTTCTGGAACGCCTGAGGGGATTGGGAATTGGGGGCACTGTGCTCCAGCATGTTCCAGATGGTGATGCTTGGGGATAGCTGCTCCTCAAAAAAGGAGCTGCTATGTGGTGTGCCACAAGGTGCCATTCTGTCCCCAATGCTATTTAATATTTACATGAAACCGCTGGGAGAGATCATCCGGAGGCATGGGGCGGGGTGTTATCAGTATGCTGATGACACCCAAATATATTTCTCTATGCCTTCGGTAACAGCATCAGCTAAGGATAGTGTGTCTCCTCTGAATGAATGCTTGGAGGCAGTAATGGGCTGGATGAGGAAAAACAAACTGAAGCTGAATCCAGACAAAACGGAGGTGCTTGCTGTCAAAGGCCACAACCTGGGTTTGGAGGTGTGTCAACCAGTTCTGGATGGGGTTACACTCCCCCTGAAAGACTGTATAGAGCAGGTACAGTGTTTGCAGCCTGTGGGTGCTTCTGGACCCGTCGCTTCAAATGACAGCTCAGATAGATGCGACGGCTAAGAGTGCCTACTATCAGCTCCGGCTGATATGCCAGCTGCGCCCCTTCCTAGAGTTGGAAGACCTAAAGACGGTAGTGCACGCGCTGGTAACTTCGAGGCTTGACTTCTGCAATGCGCTGTACATAGGGCTACCTTTGGACCTAGTTTGGAAACTTCAATTGGTGCAAAATATGGCAGCCAGATTGGTCACTGGTACATCTAGAGGTGCCCATATTACACCAGCTTTAAAAGCATTACACTGGCTGCCAATCAGTTTCTGGGCAAAATATAAAGTGTTGGTTATTACCTTTAAAGCCCTACATGGTTTGGGTCCGGGTTACCTGCAGGATCGCCTTCTCCCGTACAATCCGCCCCACACACTTAGGTCCTCTGGGAGGAATTTACTCCAGTCAGCAAGACTAGGCTGGCGAGTAGTATCCAGAGGACCTTCTCTTCTGCTGCTCCCAGACTGTGGAATGGCCTGTCGGAGGAGACTCGTCAACTAGATAGTCTCTTGGTTTTTAAAAAGGCCATAAAGACTGACCTCTTCCGACAGGCCTACCCAGTGGAATTTTAAGAGTTTTTAGGATACTTTTAAAGGTTTTAAAGAATATTTTAATAATATTTACTATGTTTTTAACTAGTTATGTATTTTATATTTACGGTTGTTCCCGCCTCGATCTGAGTGGAGAGGCGAGTAAGAAATTAATAATAATAATAATCGCTCTTCCTTCTGATGGTGTTACTATGACAGATAATTCTGGGCATTAGATTCCCTTATAGAAGAGATACTAACCCCATACTCTCACAAAAGGTTTGGGATCTTTGGCAGGGGTAAAGGCGTGCGCAGCTGGGTGAAGTGCACGCTTTGCCCTTTAACACACACACACACACACACACACTGACGTCAGAAACAAAAGAGTCGTTTATTAAAGATGAAATATAGAGCAGGTACAGTGTCTTACTCTTGGTGATACAGTCAACCCAATGGTTTAAGGCAGAAAAATACCCTTACACTATTGTTCAAACATACTCTACATTCTTGGAGAGGGAAGAGTCCTTGTTTTCCCTAGTAGCCTACAGATAGAAAGGGGAGGGTGGAAGAAAGACTTCTGTCTAGAAGGATAGTTAGAGAAAGAAGTTCCGGTCACTACCTTGTCTGTTGACGGTCCCTGCAGTGGATTCCCCAATGGCAATCCTGTGGAGGCAGGGGGTGATCAAGAGGTCTGTGTCTAAGCGTGCTTGGACAACTTAGGATGACTCTCTCAACTCTCTCCTGACACCCCCCCCCCTTACTCAAACCTCAATTCTTATACCTTTCCCTGAGTCCCTGGCTACATGAGGGGGCAAGGGTTCCTTTTGTTCCCCTGATGGTCTTAATCACTGCTAATCGCTCTGTCTTTTGTGTGCCTATGGCCCTTGATGGGTTCCATAGGAAAACCTTTTGTGTGTTCTCTTACTTGATGAGCTTAAGTCTCTAGTTGAATCCTTCTATTGGGGCAAGCCAACTTCTTGCAGGGCTTATTCTAAGGTTCTTTTCAGGAAAAGTCTCTCCTGTGCCTTGAGGCCATGTGCGTTAATCTGATCATCGCAAGACTCTCAGCCACTGCCCATTCATTTGTCAGGCTCTCAGTCATTCCCCATTCAAGCCTTCATTTGCATCCTGTGCGCCAGTCCAGTTGCTGAGGCTGTTCATTTCTCACAAATCCAAGCTTACTCAGGCTCCTATTTGGGGCCTGCTGTGGTCTTCCTTGTGAGCCACAGTCACATAACCAGATGATGATAACTATATCTCCTCATAACAATGATTCTTTATCTTTATATTGGACTTGGACTGGACAGCCCTTCAAGTAGAGGACACCTTCAAAACAGAGACAATTCTCTGACAGTCCTTTAAATATAGGACTGTTCTCTATTGGTGTATTTCATACCTTTGGGGGGGGTGCCTCGCCTCAACTCGCAGCCCCCCCAATGCCCGGATTCTCCGTGCCGCTCGAGCAGCCACGCCTAGAAGTGGGAGCGAGCCTTGCAGCGGCTGCCTAACTAATTCTTCGAGCTAGTCGATTTTCCTTCTCCCTCTTCCACAGACCTGACAGGAGAACACAATTGAGCTGCGAATCAGCAAGATCTTTTGCTCGAGGCTCGAGAGATAGCTCCCTTCTAACTCTGAATATTATAAACCCTAGCTAGCTCCCCATGTCCTTCAGCAAGAAGTTCTCACACAAAGAAATGTAGTAACAGTGATTGAAATGCAAAACCTAAGTCTCAGCAGGTGGTCAAACACAGGTAAAACCTGTTTAAGATTGAAATGCTAATTTGAGAACAGCAGGTGGTCAAACACAGGTAAAACCTGTTTAAGATTGAAATGCTAATTGGAGAACAACAGCTCTTGCTCGGGTTTGTAATGCAGATGTGCTTAGAGCACCTTTTTATGCTCGCAAAAAATCATTAAGTATGCTGAGTGAACAGAACAGAGCTATCTCGATGTAAAAAAAGCCTTCGAGTTAAATTAGCACATCCCTAGCCACGCCGGCAAACAGCCATTTTAAGCCCTGTTGCTCTGGTTTCTACGCAAAAGACGCGGCGCGTGGTTCCATCATGTTGGCGCAGGGTCCCGTCGCGTCACTTCCGGCCAGCCGGAAATGGTGCGATGGGACCCTGCGCTGGCGGCGCGGCAGCTCGTGCGGAGAGGCAAGTGGGAACCGGGTAAGGACCGCAAGTCTTGGGGGGGGGGCGAGCAGGGCTGATTTCGGCCTCATTACGGCCCCCCAAGCCGAGCAGTATCATGATAACATCCCTACTGTTCTCTGTAAAATAGTACACCTGGCTAGGCTTGTATAATCGAGCCTCGCCGGCAGAATGAGGCCGAAATTGGCCCCGCTCACGCCCGGCAAGGCCTTACCTTTTCTTCGGGGCGGCTTGCCCTCTCCACAGAGAGCCTCCCGCGCAGTCTGTTCCGTCCTGTCACGTCACTTCCGGGACTGGAAATGACACGACAGAACCCTGTGCAGGCGCCCTGGACCCCTGTGGTGCGTTCTGCGCCTGCGCAGGGTCCCGTCGCATCATTTCCGGTCTTGGAAGTGACGGACGGGGCCAGAGAAGCCCGATCGAGCGGCGTGGAGAACCTCTCCATGCCGCTCGGAAGATCGGGTCGGGTCGGTGCCCCACGGAGAATCAGGTTGGGGACGCCACCCGGCCTTGGATGCATCGCTACACCTGGCCACCCTATGTTCTCTCTAGTAACTCTTCCCTGTTTTATTGTATTTTAAGTATATTGTAAGGCACCTCGAGGATTTTGGTTAGTAGTTGGAATATACAGAAATACATAATAAATATAATAGTACTATAAGTGATAAACATTCCAAAGCAGTTAATTGCAAAATATCCCCCCCATTATTCATATGAGCACAAAGAAAATGCACCTCTGAACAGTATAATTACAGTTGATTTTTCGTAATATGTCCTGACAAAACGAGTCGAGTGTGCTTTGTCTCTGTTTATTAAGGTTGCAGTCAAAGGGAACTGAGATTTAGGGTATAGAAATGTTGTGCCCCATCATGCGAGGATGATACCAGGCTGAGGCTCTCACTCCTCTTTCTTTGCCAATGGTCAGACATGGGCAGTCAGTTCAGCTGTCACGTTAACAGCAAGATGTATTTGACCGTTTGGGTAGAATTCTGATCTGTAGCTGGTGGACACTGCTTTTGGATGGTTCACATGTATGTTTTTTTATGTATTTAACTTACATATTACATTTGTATCCTTCCCTTCTAGCAAGAAGTTTAGGATGGTGTACATCAGGAAATCCCATTTCATCCACTGTGCCCAGTGCAATAGGTTAGGCGCAAACAGTAGTATCCAACGTTTTTCAGACTCGAGACTTTTAGCCCCAACCTGCAACATGGGACCCAGGTACATGTCCATCTTTTTCTTTGTTATTTCCTCTCTCTGTGTCTTTCTCCTCTCCTCTTAATGGAAACAACTCTTAAAGAAACAAGACAACCAAATAGAGATGTTGCTGTCATCCAACCCACCCTAGGCTGAGGTGCAAGCTAGTTGTTTGAATCAAGCCAACCCTTGAAGAGCAATGGTCTGAGAGATAATTCCTATTCAGTCATTCTACAACTGGGGGAGCGGGGATTTAACACACGAGGAGTATGAGCACACTAGGCCCACTCCCTCTGTCAACATGTTTGTCACCGTCTACTCATGGAGGGCAACTTTCTGAAGAGTTGATTTGAGAATGCTGATTTCCCAGCATTCTCTCTTGAAGAGAGCCTCCGTGAATGCAGGTGGGGAAGTGCGAATCAGCAACACTCACTCAAGCTCATTGAAGTTCTCCAGATTCAATCTTGAAGCTCATTCCAACTCGAGTCCATATCAGATTGCGAGGTTTGTTTGTTTTTCTTTTCGCATGAAAATCCGTCCATATTTTCATGCATATTTTTCTGGATGTACACATCAATTGTGCACACCTTTGAAATGTGTGCATTCTTCTTCCATTGATGAAAGTGTATTTGTGTGCATGTTTTAGAAGTATGCATTTTCTCATGCACATTTTTCAAATGTATGCATGCCGGTAAACACATTTTTTGGGGGGTCCACGAATCACATTGTGAGATTGGAAATGTATGGACTTTGACTGCAGACTGCGGCTGAGTCTGTGTTCCGGTCCGAAAGCAGCGAATTGGGTAAATCCTGATCAAAAACAAACTGAAATAAATTTCTGATACATCTCTAGGCTCTCCTCTTCAGAAAGTCTTCCTCCACAAATAGAGGGTGATGAATGTGATGACGGAGGGGGCAGGGGTAGCACACGCGTTTAGGCCCCCAGTTGTATAATGCCTGAATAGGGCTATAGTCTATTTCCCAAGGCTACGCAATCAGCTTCATGACTTAATGGGAGTTTAAATCCAGTCCCTCCAGTCCAAATCCAACAATTTATCTAGTGACGCAAACTGTCTTGCCTGCTCATGACTTGCATGTGTAAATGACTGCCTGCTTGTGCTAAAGGGACAAACAGGAAGTGTTGGAAGCTTCTGTGAGGACTGCCTCACTGTCTCATCATCACATTCAAATGACAACTACACACAGGAAAACATTGCTAAAGATTCTTGCTTAATTTGACACTTGGTGTGGTCATAAAACCAAATTAAGGCTTTGTGACAAAATGTGATTGAAGCATGTCACAGTAACATGTGCCACTTGACTGACAGCCAGCGTGGTGGGGGTTTTTTCCACACTTAAATTCAAATACCAGTGCAAGGCGCAATTATTATGGTAGATTCAAATGCAACTTGTACTATTAAGTCATGTCATTTGGAAGCTAGACATCAATCCCAAAATAATTATTTGAATTTCTTTGGGGCTGATACAGTTCCAAATATTTTGTTTTCAGTATTAGTCCTTAAATTAAACTTTTCCATAGTTGATTTTGAGTGGAAAAACGAGACCATCAGGATATAATCTGAGGGCTAGATGAAGACACACATTGATGAATTTCACATTCACTGGGACACTTTTGTTAAATGGTAGCTTTTGGGGTGGATGTGTGTGTGTGTGTGTGTGTGTGTGTGGATCAGCATTTTGATCAAGCCACATAGGAACAGGGTTTTTAATCCTTTCCCCTCACACTGCATTCACAGACAAAAACCTCTTCTCACACTCAAGCTGCTATTTGCCATAGGAGGAAAACTGCTATCAATAGCAAGGTCTTCCCACAGCAAATAGTAGCTGGGTGTGTGTGTGCAATTTTAGGGTTGTGGTGCAGGGTGAAAAGGGTGATCTCCTCTCTGCATGCTATAGTCCCAGTACTGAACTCCTTCTCCCACAGCTGCTATTTAATAACAAAAACAGATGTGTAAACTGCAGTTAAGCATTTCATGTATCGTCTAATTTGGTCCTGAGCTTGACAAGGCTAAATATACACATAGGAATTTAGTGCAGCGCTTTCTCTTACCTAGGGAGGATACCAATGGAAGAAACAATGGAGCCTGGGACCTAATCCTAGAATCTCTTACTCATACTTTACTAATTGGAGTACAGGTTGTAGGTTGACCAAACTATTCTATGATTGAGAGAATGCAAACCTCTCACAGCTGACAGATCAAACTAGGACATGCTAACTTAGGAGACTATTTCTGAAAAGCCCACTCTCCACTGGATAGGTAAGTCCTTAGCAATGCTACCAATGTGAAGGTAGTCAGGATTGATTTATTTCCTTTTTACTCTAAATCTCATTTCAGAGGATGATTAACAGAGGGAGATATGTAAATGGTAAAGTCTCGATCAAGGGAGCTGCTGTCAGGATATCATCTAGATAAATTAGAAAATGAATGCTCAGGTTTCTGCAAAAGAAGACTAATGACATTAAGTCTAGATGAAATAGAAAGGCAACAGTGCACAGGCTGAAAATCATAAAACTACCAGACTGGCCTGCTAGTAAATCTTCAGGAACATTTTTGTGCAAGAAACGTACCAGGAATGTTCCTGAATAATAATAATAATGATAATGATAATGATAATAATAATAATAATAATAATAATAATAATAATAAGCAGCCTTGGTTTTGTTTTGTTTTTTTAATCTTTCAAATAGTTTGAGTGATGTGCAATCTATTACTACTCTCTACCCATAAAAGGGTGAGCTGTCAGGTGAGGAAACTAGAGAGTTCTAGAACGTTTATCTGTGGTGCGTTTTAGGCACCTTCCCCCTCAGAAACAGAAGAGGAGATAAGCTTTCTGGGCAGAGGGAAGGGAACTATTTTCTAGCTGAAGGTTTACCACGCTTTTCTCTAAAGCCACTAGAATAGGAGGAATAAATTGGTTCTGTCCAAGGAACTGCCTCTTTCTCCTAAGCCCAGAGGAGCCAAGTAGAGGGAATGGTTCCAACAGCAAAAGAGCCTGTGAGCTCCTATAGATGGCTACAGTTTTTAAATAGATAGATAGACAGACAGACAGATAGACAGATAGACAGATAAAGCCTCAGGAGCTCATAGAAGCTTGAAGGGTTCCCCATGTGTGTGTGAACTTGTGAGGGCTATGCTGGTAAGAGCTGATCAGAGTTGTAGGCCAAAATATCTGGAGGGCCACAAGCTGCCCACCCTTGCCCTAGGGCAGTGTTTCTCAACCTTTTTCCGACTGTGGCCCACTTCCGACCTTGTTTCCTTCCAGTGGCCCCCCTGTCCTACTGGTAGAAAGGTAGCTACAGTAATACCTTGGATTGCAAGTAACTTGGTCTGAGAGCATTTTGCAAGACAAGCAATTAAAAAAAATTTTTTTAACTTGATAAACGAGCAAGGTCTTGTCATAGGGATGTAACCGCTTGCCTCAAGCGGGTGTAGCGGGCCGAAATCGGCCCCACTCACGCCCGCCAGAGACTCGCTTTGATATAAGAGTGTTTTGGATTACAAGCACGGTTCCGGAACAAATTATGCTTGCAATATTGCAATAATTATGCTTGCAATATTACTGTATTTAAATGTTTTGTTTGGCAACCGGGAGTGATGCGACAGGACCCCGCGCTGCATTTTTAATGTAAAAACCAGGGAAACCCAGCTTAAAACGGCCAGCAATAGCAAATCGTGGCCATTTTAAGCTAGGTTGCCCTGGTTTTTATGCCAAAAATGCAGCCTGGGGTCCAGTTGCTTCACTTCCTGGCAGCCAGAAGTGACGCAATGGGCTCCTTGCTGCCGCCGCAAGGAATCAAACGATGGGGGGGGGGGTGCTCACCAAGAACAAGGCTAGCAGCCCCCAATGCCGTCGCAGAGTGCACTTGGCGATCCATCCACTGGGAAGCACGGTCACTTCTCTGTTCACTTCACTTCTCTGTTTTCTTTTCTCGGTCACTTCTCTGTTTTCTTCACTTCTCTCTGTGGCCCCCTAATCTTGTGCTGTGCCCCCCCTTTTACGTGATTTTCACCTGTGGCCCCCTTGGAATATCCTGGGGGGCCCTGGGGGCCATATGGCCCCAGGTTGAGAACCCCTGCCCTAGGGGATATCCCCTGTGGCTGCTTCTGTACACACAAGCCTTGTCAGTGAATTACTCTGCAGCAGCAATGATCAAACTTCCTCCCCCCCCCGCATGAACCACTTGAAAATTGCTGTGGGTCTCAGTGGACTACTTAATAAACCTATTTTTGTTCTAAAAATCAAAGCACATGCATAATTCATATTTTGATATCATTTTTTTCCCTTCAATCGGCACCAACATCATTGGGCACTAAGAAGGGTCCTTTTAACTGGTAATTGTTTAGGGGGAAATGGGTAGACTGCACCAGTGCCATATTATGTCAGTCAGTCAGTCTGTCAGTCAGTTTATTATGGTTGTAGACCTGCAGGAGTGCCATATTATGAAAAACACACAGGCCCTATGCCAGGGCCTTGTTAGTTTGTTTGATAGTTTGGTCCTGGCCCAAACAGTCTCAATTTCCATCATAAGAAAAAACAAATGGAGTGCAGGACTAAGGCAAAATATTAATCTAGTTCGTATGATTGCGGCTGGTGAAATAAGTCACGGAGGTTTATTTTCCCTGCCTCATGTGCCAGTCGCATGCTGGTGGGGATTAGCATAATTAGCCTTGGCAGCGCTGCTTGCTCTGTCGTGCAATCCTCCTGGCTAGGGTGGCTTGTTCCCATAGGTTACAAGCCACCCAGAACCCATGGGCTGTTGTAGGGTTCTGTGTGGTTTGTTACCCACAGTAACAAGCCACCTTGGCTAGGTTCACATGACATGACAAGCCACACTGCCGAGGGTAATTATGCTAATCCTCCTGGCATGCGACCGGCACGTGCAGGGTGGTTAACAAGTGATCGTGGCTTATTAACCACCCTGCAATCATGTAAACTGGGCCATTCTCAGCAGTTCCACAACATTTCCACAGACAACCTGAATGGAAGTTGTGGACTGCCAGTGGTCCATGACACAGTCTGAGAGAGAGAGAGAGAGAGAGAGAGAGAGAGAGAGAAATCCATTCCTGACAAAAACCACACATTCTGAAGAAGTTTCTTCAGCTTACCACTTACCTTAGTCTTATAAGAATAGTATATAAATGTTTGTAACCAATGCACTTACCTGCTGCAAATGCCAAGGTGGAGCTAGGCCAGCCTTACCCAACCTGCTGCCCCCCAGATGTTTTGAACTATAACTCCCAGCATTCCATTGGTAATGTTGGCTAGGAGTGATAGGCAGTCCAAAACAGCTGGAAGGCACCAGGTTGGGGGCTAGGCCATCTACAGCAACATAGTCTGGTGATTATAATCTGGAAGCTGCCTCTTTCTGAACAGAGGCCTTGAGAAAAAGAAAGTGAGGAGCAGGGAAGAAACTATTACAAAGGAAAGTTCAATCAGGTAACTGTATGCAACAACAACAAAAATTCAGTCACTTGTATTACGAGTTGGCCTTAGGGACTATAAATAAAATTTGTCAAGCAGCTTTTCTACATTTTAGCTGTCCTTTGCCCAGTAGGTGTGCTGCACTTTAGATAAATAGAGGGCTTCTGTCTTTAGGGCTGTCAATCTTAAAGTTGTGCAAGCTCTATACTCAGTTAATTTTTTTAAAAGCAGAAATTGGTATGTTAATAGCACTTAGCACATGGATACTGCTTTGTACATCTTCAAAGCACTTTGAAAATATTAGCTAGGTACGTTGTCTATGGCCGCTTCCACACTGGGCATTTAGTGTGGAATCACCATGCCTATGTCAGCTACATTTTACAGGTGGTCCATGTGACATCAGTATCCATTTGTAATCCTCCTGTATTTTCCCAGTACTTCTCTCTTTCTTCTTACTGCAGAATGTCTGACATTTCTGAGAAGGATATAAGAGTGGTGCAGTCTCCACAGGTGTACGACTCTTAGCGTGACTCTTTCATCTTTTTTTAAGAGGTGTGGTTTTGATATGGGAAGTGATGTATCAAGTAGTTCAGCACACATTCATTATAACCTTTGTGGTGGTAGTATTTTATAATCCCTTTAATTTTTTTTAGTCAGCCATTTGATTAGTGCTAAAACACTTTTCTGCCTATATTAACATATTTCAAATATTTCTGAAATACTGCTTAAATGAGTGTCACAGTGCTATAACACTAATTTTAAAAAGAAATGAAAAAAACTTTCTGGTCATCACCAATGTGTTTTGCAATGTCCCGTGCCCCCCCCCCCCATTAAACACTTCCAATGTACACTTCCAGTCCAAAACATACATTAAACACTTTGTTTTTTGACATTTGGTGGGTAGTAATGAATAATCATACTTAAATGAATAAGTGCTTAATGCTCAATAAATTATGGATTTTTACTTTTTCTTTTTCTTTTTTGGTAAGGATCACTTGGATTTCCCCCCTTCTTCTTCAAAGGGCCACTCAGGTGAATTGCACCTTCCCCTTCCCCACTCACAGCAGCTATGTCACACCTACTGATGTGGACAGAGCATAGCAGGAGGAACATACAAAAAATGTGGAATATCCTTGATAGTGTGGATAGTCAATTGCAATTCTGCTTGTAGCTTACAGCAGAAGAGCAATGATTTATTAGTGGTAGGAGTCACCCGTCTGGAAGCAGCCTATGAGTGGATCTGCTGATGAACTGTCTTTACCCAGACAGGAGTCGGTCATCAAAGACTAGATGTTTTTCCTATCTCTGTGATAGAGAATTGCACCCCTAGAAAGGAAAATAAATATTACAGAGAAGCTAGCCTGGTAGCATTTGTTCTGACAACAGTTTATTGAAGTGGCTTTCAAATTTCTCTTAGTGAGGACTACCTTGTTGAAGGTGTTGGATTTGATTTACACAATGCTATCCGTGGTGTATCATTTTCTCTCCACTTTTTTGTTAGTTTAGCTTCTGGTGGTTTATTTATTTATGATGTGGTTGTGTAAGTATTCTATAACAGGAACAAACCATGACCTAACATAGAACTGTTCATCCCCTTCTTATGTTGTTAGATGAGATACCAGGTTCCTCAATCTTGAGCAGTACCCTACCTACTGTGAGATAGCATAGTTGTTGAGAGATTGTGATTGGTCCAGGGTCACCCAATACGTTTCACAGCTGAGCAAGAATTTGAACGAACACAGATTTCTCTGGTCTAAGAGAATATGCTGTCTATTACATTACATGGGTTTCAGGGGCTATGTGCCTTTAAAATCCTATAGCTACTCAGTGTTGGACCCTTCTATACTGTGGGCAAACCCATTAACTAATAAATAAAAAAATATTTACAAGAATATGATAATATGGCTTCCAAAAGGCTTAATTCAAATTTAATATGTGTCACTGCTAAATGGATTTTAATTTTGGAAAATAAAGGGTGCAATTCCCCTAAGCACACTTCCTTAGAAACAAGTTCCACTGACATCAGTGGGCCTTGCTTCCAGGTAAATACATTTAGGATCTGGTTGTAACTGTTAGTTCAGTCACTTTTCTCAATTCAGCTACTAATAAATTATAGTCTATGATTGCCGAGCCATCCATGAGTACCTTATGGCTCCAGAATGTCACATTTTCCAATATATTTAAAGACAAGTACAACCATTAACACACACATTTTGGGATGTTCATTTGTAGTTTTCTTAATATGGTCCAAGCCCTACATGATGAATAGCCCAATCTTATGAAGGCAAACTAGTCAGATAAGAACACTTTAGAATGAACATGTTGTTGTGAATATTAAGTGATAACATTAATACAGTTAATGGGCAAAGTCAACCCTCCCTGATATGACATTTTTGTCATTCTGGAAGAAAGAGGCCATTTACATCGTGGCTTCTGTCATAGCTGTTGTGTTTTTTTAAAATTCTTCATTACTAAACAGCACCTTTGAGTCATCAACATCAGCTGTGGGTTGGGTTTGTTGTTGTTGTTGTTTTGAATGATCTGTCCCTAAGCATAACTGCAAAAAACTTATGCCATTTACACATCATCACACATTCTGACCTTGAATAGGGATCCACCTGCATTTCTTCTTGTGAAAGTTTGTAACTCACTAAAGATGCATTCACTTCCTTGCAATGTTCATTATGTTTTCAGTGCAAACATCTCTCATCTTGACCACCTGTGCCCAAAGCTCCTCCACTACTTTAACTTAAACAACAACAGTAGACCGATAAAAAATTTCTATGTCCATACTCAGAGCCATAGTCCACGTGTTGATCTTGAGTTATAACTTGTCCACAACTTTTATTTAATTACAGGCATAATCAAAGTGTGTGTGTGTGTGTGTGTGTGTGTGAGAGAGAGAGAGAGAGAGAAGACCACTACTTACCATTCCAGTTCACCACATTTAATGTTGGCTCCTCAGATGGTCGGCTCAAGTCTTAGCCTCCTATTCTGTTGTCGCCATTCACACAGTATCCCAGTATACGGATACTTGGTCTCAACTGGGCTTAGCATGGTTTCCATATCAAGAAGTTTTCCCGAATCTCCTGGAATGGTCCCAGCCAACCGCAATGCTCCCAATAATCAGCAATTTGACTTCATTATAATGGGTCTTAAATCCCTCCCCTTTGTTCCTTACCCACTAAAGTTGTGATGATTGTGTGCAGTATACATTCTAAGTATGCTGATCCCTGGCAAATCTGGATGGTATGAAAGAATCCCTTCCTGGGCCCAATAGCATGACTGGGACATCCCTGAAATAGGGAGAGCGGGTCACCCTGCCCGCCCAGCCAAACCGAGGCCAGGCCACATGAGGCAAGGCCTTATATAGGCTTCTCCCCAAATCTCACCACTCAAGTCATGTGAGATGTGAATATTGTTGCCTTGATTTAATTTTAAAAACAAAACAAAATGTGACCTTTGGCACAGACATATCCTCAAAGAGATGAACATTTGCTCATTTAAGTACTGGGGATGGGGTGGTGGTTTCTAAATAAACACTTACCACTGAGGCCCTAAGCCAGTTAAAAGCAGTTATAACCAAGTTCTATTGGTAGTAAGTACCCATGGAAAAAGTTAATGTGGCCAGTCTGATTGCTTTTACTGTGACCTAATCACAGTGAATCTTAGCTGGATTGGAAGCTGAGAGTGCAATCCTATGTATGAGTGGGTTGTTAGGGAGGGGCATGTCAAACTCTTCTTGATCCATGGGTTCCATTTATTTATTTATGTATTTATTTAATTTATTTATTCCCTGCCTTTTTTCCTGCAAGGAACCCAAGGCGGCTTACATAATCCTCCTCCTCCTCTCCATTTTATCCTCACAACAACCCTGTGAGGTAGGTTAGGCTGAGACTCAGTGACTGGCCCAAAGTCACCCAATGAGTTTCATGGCTGAGCGGGGACTCGAACCCGGATCTCCTGAGTCCCAGTACAACACTCTCACCACTACGCCACACTGGCTCTTGCCATTAAACAGGCAGAGGCAAAATTACATTTGAACAATAGTTGTATTTGGACTCAGCCAAATTACAGCATTGGCTTTGACATCCAAGAGACAGCTCCTTTCTGAGCCAACCCGCAATCTTCGTCCAAAGTCTAGGGAGCAGAGCCCTTCTGTCCCACATAATAGGTAAAGTCAGGGTTTCCCTTAACCAGAGCTTATGGGTTTCCCTTAACCAGATGGAATCCTCTGTCTCAGGTGGCAGAGCAGGAGGCGTGGTGAATTGTGTGCTTCCTCTGCCAGGAAGGCTCCCTGCTGTTGTGTCACTGGAGCGAGGTGGCAGCTCTAGCAGGTGTAGAATCGCACCAGCACTGCTTGCCCACTGCGGCAAATGCAGCAGCAGGATAGCATCTGGCAGGGCTCTCCAGAGCAGCCACTCGCCCTCTGTTTCACTCTGAGGACTCCCTCAGAATAAGCCAGAAGGCAGACAGGCAGGCTTTCTGGAGCAGCCACCTGCCCTCTATTTTGCTCTGAGGGGATCCTCAGAGAGTGAAACAGAGGATGGGCAGCTGCTTTGGAGGAGCCACCCTCCCTCTGGTTCACTCTAAGTACCTTCTCAGAGCAAGCCAGAGGGCAGGCAGACTCGCTTCAGAAAGCAGTCCAGACTCAAATGCCTTGCTCTGAGGAGCTCCTTCCTTAGAGCCAGGCATTGCCTGGCTGGAGAGGTGTCCAAGGTGATTACCTGTGTTGCAGGCAATTTCTCGGGGCACATCTCCTCCAGAGCAGCTGCCCATACTCCAGAGCGCCTGCCCGGTCTTCTATTTAGCCAGAACTAATGGAGGACACGTGGCTGCTCTGAAGGAGAGGTTTTCTGGGAGCACATGTGATCTTCTAGGAAACTTCTCAAGGCAGTCTCAATGCCTGGCTCTGAAGAAGGATGCCCTCAGAGGTAGGCATTTGAGACTGGGTAGCTCTCTGCAGAGCCATGCCAGCTGCTTTCTCTAGCTGATGTAGCTCTCCAGAGACCCCATCCTCTAGCTTGCTCTGAGGGAGTACTCAGAACGAGGCATAGAACAGGCAGGCAGTGGCTGTGTGTGTGTGTATGTGTTGCGGTGGCTAGGGGAGGTCGTGGAGGCAGCACAGTGGTGCCTGTTCTCCCCTCTCAGGTGGCAGGAGAGCTTGTGCCATCACTGCCTTTAAGAAGGCCTCTCCATGTGGATACAAAAAAGGCCAGGGGGGCTGCATGTGGCCCATGGGCTATGTGTTACCCACCCTTGCCCAAATGGGATTGGAAGTAATGATTTCCAAAAGGATGCTCTTTTCATGCACATCCTTGAAGTGGAGCTGTGTGGTACATGATGTAAATAAGCTGGGTAGGAAAAAATCTTGTACAATTAGTAGTAGTATAAAACATGCCTTTTACATTACTGTTGAACATGTTACAGGAATGAATACTTATATGCTTTGAATTATATTGCTAGATTTGTTTCTAGCTGTCTTTTGTTACATGATTTTTCCCCCCAGTGCCACATGGTTAAGTTCTCCTGCACATCTTCTCAGCACAATGGCTAGCAACCTGCTTCAGAAAATTACCCATTAAAATTTTATCCATTTTGAGACAGTATGAGGAAATGCCATCAGAAAATTAGATTTTTTCTTTGACATCAGGCGCCCACTCAGCAATCCAATCCCATGTGTTTCTACTGAGACATTAGGATTTGATATAATTTTGGGCAGAAACATTTTAAAATGAAACAATTGAATTTTCTAGATGGTCTTAGGGACCACTTAGCTTAAGAGAATACACTTCAAAATCAAAAGCCTTTCAATCATTTGAAATATTATTTGGATGGTATTTGCTTTATTGTGTAGTAGCAGTTTGAATTTGTATTGAAGGTTTGACTGGCTCGTGTACACACAGATGATGTATGAAATTATTATTTCATATTTTTCTGGTGTTTGCGTTGCAGGTGACATGTAGCTGACAGGAATCAGGAGATATGGGATGCACAGTTGAAGCTGTCGATGCCACAGCATCCTATTTTATTAAAAGGTTTAAGGTTAGTCTGGATTTGTTTAACATATACAGCATGGAACAACAAAATAGGAATAGCTTAGAAAAGGAACATGGGAAATTATAAAAGAGTAGGAGCAATCCACAAAGCATAGCTATTGTTCTGCCTGCATTTGTTTTCCATGAGGCTACTCTGGTTCACACAGTTGTGTTCAATACTTGATGACTGTTGCAACAAGTGATGAATTGCACACGTGAATGAGATGGAATTTCCATATTTTCTCACTAGAGCATTACACCTTCCAATTAAAATATGGGCCAGAGAAGCTCATCTACCCTTCTGCCTGCACAGTCTCTGATGCCTGAATCCATTCCCCTTTTAAACCAGGCTTACTGGTTGGGTTGGCAGTAGCAGCAGCGATGGTGGCAGCGGCGCCGGCACCCTTGCTGTGGTGAGAGGAAAGGAGGGTCTGGTGTTCCTCTATCCCCATAAGGCAGTGTTCTCCAACCTTGGGTCCCCAGATGTTTTTGGCCTACAACTCCCAGCATGCCCCAGCCAGCTTCGCTGGCTGGGGCATGCTGGGAGTTGTAGGCCAAAAACATCTGGGGACCCAAGGTTGGAGAACACTGCCATAAGGAGTCAAGAGATTTCCCCCTCTCCTCTCTGTTAGTGCTGGTGGTGGCATGCTCCATAGGCATCAGTGGCCTTTGGAAAATGGACGCAGTACACCAGCACTGGCCAAAGAGGGGAGGGAGAGATCTCCCTCCTTCTCTCTTACCGCAGCCAACATTCCACTGTGCCCCTGCTAGCCTGGCCAGTAAGTGTAGTTTTAAGGGAAGGAGGGTTGACATAGGGAGGACAAATCAGTCTATTTCTGTTCCACGTGTTCGCTTGTAAGTCAGTTCTACTCCATTTCCAAATTAATCTATGATTTTTAAAAAAAAACTCACAAGAAAACGGGCATTTAAATACACATTAAATATGCATTTCTAAATGTAATACTGTTTCCCCTCAAAATATGTTTTTCTAAATGTATCTTCTCTTAAAATACACCTTTTAAATTTGTTTTCTCTTAAAATACATGTTTTAAAATATATTTCAATACTTTTTTTTTTTTTTTAATGCCGAGAACTATTTTGGAACATTTGGGAAGTATGAAATTAGGTGGGTAACTATGTATTGATCCACACATTACTTCAGGAAGTGCTGATCAGGTCTCGTACTCTGAATTCATGAAGATCGAATATCTCAAACATCCCTAGTTTGAAGGATCGGGCATAGGTAGGATGGAAAGAGGCTGGATGTGAGGTCAGGGGTTTCTAGGACACGGGAAGGCTGCGCCAAATTCAACGTGACTCAGAAATGAGCCATGCCATTTCTGGACTTTTTGGGAAATGGGTCAGCTCATTTCTGAGACAATCGTAAGTGAACAGGCAGGGTAGGGAGGCTGAGGGAGGCTGAGGGGCTGCCCATCTATATCATATTTCACAAATGCTTAGACACCGTGAGCCAGTCTGGACATGATTGTTGCCGTCAGGATAACCAGCCATATTGTTAAGCAGAATCCACTGTGGCCATTGGGCCCACCATCACACGGCAGATTTCCCTGCCTCTCTCCAGTTGCTGATGTTGGCGTGAATTGCTGGTGGGGAAAGTCATTTAGAAATGGCCTCAGTTCACGCAGTGAGTTCTTCTGAGGTGATAAAAACAATGTTTCGACTGGCTCTGTGCTGCAAGTCAGTGGCTGAGTGATCATCACATATTGAGAACATAAAAACACAAAGCATGAGAAGATCCCTGCTGGGTCAAACAGAAGATCCATCTAGTCTAGCATCCTGTTACCAACAGAGCTCAGTCAGAGAGGCCCCTGCTCTCTCAGGATATGGTTCATCTTTAAATAAGGGTGGCCGGGTGACCGGCCAGATGGGCGATTAACAAATCATCCCAGTTTGCAGGACACTGAATAATGGGCTCAAGTTACAGGAACCTAGATTCCACCTAAACATGGAAAAAATTCCTGAGGGTCAGAGCAATAAGACAATGGAACCAACTACCTAGGGAGGTGGTGGGCTCTCCCACTCTGGATGCATTCAAGGGGCAGCTGGACAGCCATCTGTCAGGGATGCTTTGACCTGGATTCCTGCATTGAGCAGGGGATTGGACTCGATGGCCTTGTAGGCCCCTTGCAACTCTACTTTTCTATGATTCTATGATTCTGTGAAATATAATAAATAAATAAAATAAAATAAAATAAAATAAATCAGACTTGGACTGGACCACCCTTCCAATAGGGGAAGCTTTCACATAAAAAGGACTCTCCTCTGACAACCTTTCAAATAGAGGATATTGCCCTCTCTAACGTAGGACAGCTGACCTGACCACCCTAACTACACACCAAGCAATATTGTTCCATGAACTCCCATTTATTTTAGGGCAAATTCATACATGCACGCATACCACTTTAATTATAAAAATAAATACGTAAAATACCACTTTTTCTATATGCAGGGCTTTTGGCCTTGATAGCTAAATGGAGCGTTCATGTTCGGAGGCATATACCCTTGAATAACATTTACTGGGGACCAAAACAGGGGAGCCCCATTGTTGCTCAATGCCCTGCTCGTGCAAGGGAGAGCAGGAGCCTTGGTGCTGGCTGGGAGAACTGAGCAGGCATGCAGGTCATCTGGTCAGTCTTCCCCATTTATGGCGAGATGCATTGCATTTCTATATAAATTATAGTTATTATTTCTAAATTTGCATCTACACATAAAAGTTAACATATGCAAATGTTATGCAAATTGGTGTTCTCTTTTGTCCTCTTTTTTGGTGATGCATTTCCTCTTTTTTGTATACGTGGACACCTTATGTAATGCATATCATTAGAGTTTTATGTACAGATTATAAAATGTATAGCATAATACAGAGATGGGCAACATGCAACCCATAGGTAGTGGGTTGCTTCTGAACTATTTTCAACCCTGGAGGCCCTCATTAGAACCTTAGAAACTGGAAACGTCCCAAAAAAGCTTCTAGTCCTTGTCATTGCAGGTTTTTGTTCGAAAATATGATGGCAAAAACTGTTGAAGAACATGAAACAAGGAAGCAACTGTTACCGGAAAAAACAGAAGCCCAGATCAACCATTTTCCATTCTCTTAAGTTTCAAAGAATGAATGCTTAAATTATTTCTCCCAATCATTTTTGTACAAGCCAACTCAGTTATGTTAGAAGGCAAGAATATATGAATATGAGCAACTTGTTCACCATCTCTAGCTTGGTATCTGAGAGATTCAGGCAGACTGCTATGTGAGTAGTGTTAATTACATGCAATTAAATATGCAAATTAAAATGCTACATAAATGTTTAATAATAATAACAAGCATAAAATTATATGCAGCCCTCCAGCTTATGACATAGTTTCAGAGTTGCTCTTAGTGCCGAACATGTTGCTCACTCCAGTGCCATGCTTCCTCACTGAAAAGCAGTTCTAACTAAGCATTGTTTTTGATGTGTAAGGATTCTCCTTATGCTACTTGCACTTATGCAATGTCTACAATATCACTGCATTGGATTTTTTTTTTAATACATGTCTGCTATTGGAACCGCTTGTTCATGAGATGGTAGATTTAGTGGTTAGAGTGATGACAAAGTAATGGTCTGGGAGTGGTTACTCAGCATCCCTAGCTGGTAAGCAACTGGCCCAGCCCTTGAGGAATAATGGATAAAATGATGGATTGGGATCAGAATGACTTCCTTATTATTTATTTACAGGATTCATATACTGCTCCATATTTAGACAGATTCTGGTACAGTGAACAGTAAAAAGATAAAAGAGATAAAAGAATAAAAACAATGCATTAAAAACAGAATAACATTAAAACCATGGCTGGTCAGCAAGGAAGGCTTCCAAAAACAAAGACATCTTCAGCAGGCGCCGAAAACAACACAGTGTCGGAGCCTGCCTGACCTCCAGAGGTAGGGAGTTCCATAGAATTGGAGCCACCACACTGAAGGCTCTTCTCCTGGTGGACTCCAATTGGGCCACAGGTCCATGTGGAACCACCAGGAGAATGTCCTCCAATGACATCAGTGACCGAGCAGGTTGGTAAGGGAGAAGGTCTCCTGGTCCCAAGCTTTGTACACTAGTACCAGAACCTTAAACATGGCCTGGTCGCAAATAGGCAGCCAGTGCAGTTCCTTCAGCAACTGAGTTGCATGCTGGAAACTGGACTTCAAATCCTCTGTCAGCAAAGAAACTTGTTGGGGACACCTTGGACCACTTTCTCTCAGCCTAACCTAGCTTATAGGGCTGTTGTGAGAAAATAATGGATCTGTCCTAGGATGATCTCATGGGAGGAAGCAGAGGATACAAACAGGATAAATAGACATTTTCTCTGGTACAGGGTTTAAGGATGGACAGTTTTATCAATCCGGCTCTAGCTGAAATTTTCCTTTTGTTGAGGTCAAGCTTATTCTATCCTGCTTCTGCATGAACTTGCCGTTGTTGTTTAAAAAAATCTCCGTATGGAAATCATAACTTTTGGGGGTGCATTTTTCCTCTCTTCATTAATGTATGCATTTTGTGTGCATTTTTAAACATATGAAGTTGTTTACAAATGAAAGGCCTGGGAAGGATGGATTGGGTAAATCTGTGAACAAACAAAACCTGATGGAGTGAATTTCTCAGCCATCCCTAGCATGGTTCCAATTGGCCTAGGCCGCAAAGTCTAGGAACACACAAAGCACATTCTGGGAAACATAATTGCACAAAGTCCATGTTAAAAACCACACCATCCAAAAAGGTTTTTTTAAAAAAATGATGGCTTCATTTCCACACAGTCCCAGCAACCCCACAGGGTATCTTTGGGCAGCTGATGGAGCCCCAGTGTCCTAGTAGGGCCAACCTCCGACACCTGTCCTGGGCATCTAAAATTTTTCTGGCATTCAGTACCAGGCAGCCAAACAGCCACCATTTTAATTCCCCATAATACCCTAGAATGATGCAACATTGACAACATTGTAGGAAAGGGCAACCAAATAGTGTCAATTAGAGGAGTGTCAAAGGCAGTAGGTAAGCCTGCTGTGTTACTCTACTGCCTCGGCCCACCGGTATAGGAAAGAGCACTATATTAATAGCCCCTCAAGCCTAGAGCTTGCCATGTTCCAACATCGCCCAGGGTGGCCGGGTGACCGGCCAGATGGGCGATTAATAAATATAATAAATAAAATAATAAAAATAAATATGTTCATTTCTCCTGGGATTTTTAAAGGCTAGGGGAGATAAACATAAAGCCCACTTTTAAACCAGACATCAACAATTGATATACAAAAAAAGGGGGGGGGAGAAGGGAAATAAACCACATGCCTTTTCTCACAGACTACCCCTTTATTTGGTTACATGAGATGGAGTGTATGCTTGATATGGGCTAAGAGCAAACAGAACACAGGCTTTGCTTTTGTGTATAATATGGATTGCAAAAAGCACGAATGCAACAAGAGCTTGGAGAAAGCAGTTTGGAAACATTATTAGAATACTGCAGCATTATTGTCTGTTCCCACCTATACTTCTGAATTTCATCCTCTATTGGACTTCAATTTGACTAACCTCTATCATCTTTCAATCTGTCTGCTTCAATGATGTATTTTATGCTGACAACCTTGCTATTAGCATCTTCCATTTCTAGTTATTGCTGAAGTAATATTTAGGGTATTATTGCTCTTATAGGATTCTCTTTAAAAATGAACATGTGAATTCACTCTTTAAAATATTTTTTTTTTCATGATCGTCCGATGTGGTTGCTCTAGCAACACCATCCAGTAGAGCCAATGGGGCAGACTTTGTAAGAGATAATACAGGCTCAGTTCAGAATTGGCAGGAGCAGGGTGTTAACTGTACTATTCTGACCAGAAGGCCTTGTGTGCACTTATTTAACTGGTGCCTCTTGATGTCTGCCTCCATTGCTATTCATTATTAACATGGGGAAGAACTGTACATCCTCCCAATTTTCTTTGGTGAAGTTCTTTATTAAGTATGGAAACTGAGAGTTGTGGACATTGGAATGCTTTTATGATGAAGTTTAGAGGAGATCAACAGACCTGGGAAGGCGTCCAAGGCCAGCGGAACTGAGAGAAATGGAAGTTGAGAAGGAAGTGGACGCAGAGACAATCAAGGCGTTAGATGCAGCCTGAACTACTATTGATGTAAGCATTTAAGTAAGTCAGCAATCCACTCATCGACCTCAACTACTTCCCTTCCAAAACCAACAGCCCACATATCTTCAGCTTCATCCTGATTAGAAAGGCACTTTTGCCTGCTCCAATTAAGGTAGTTTTCTTTGGCAGTGTCTTACGTAGCCACCCATTGGTTTCACGTCAGCAAGCAATTAACTATTATTTCCACAAAACACATGCCTCAAAAGATCTAGTTCATGATGATTTGTTGTACATCACAGCTTGAGTCAATATTGAAGGGACATTGCAACTGGTTTAAAAAGTAAACATGCAACTACTAAATGGGAGGTTTAAAAGTACCAAGCTGTGTATTTCCCCATATTGAGCTGAGCAGCCAAGGACTGCTTCCAAAATTAGAAATAATTTGCATTTTTAAGTCTAGACATGAGTTCTTTAGCTTATTTGGATGAAGGAGCTATTGTGCTTTATTATTAGTCAAACTAAACTTCCCTGGGCTCAATCTGAAATGGGTCAACCTAAATTGCCCCTCATTCAGATAGGGCTTGTGTTGGAGCCAGTGTGGCATAGTGGTGAGGGTGTTGGACTGGGACTCGGGAGATCCGGGTTCTAGTTCCCCGCTCGGCCATGAAACTCACTGGGTGACTTTGGGCCAGTCACTGACTCTCAGCCTAACCTACCTCACAGGGTTGTTGTGAGGACAAAATGGAGAGGAGGAGGATTATGTAAGCCGCCTTGGAGGAAAAAAGGTGGGGTATAAATATAATAAATAAATATTATAAATAAATAAATAAATAATATTAGTTCATTGCAGCCACAGGCCCATTATGAGGTCCAGGTCTTGTTGAAGCAGTTCTGATTATGTTATCAGGAACATGACAAATCCCAGAGGCCTTCCCTTTCACAATCCCCTTATGAGATATGCCTTCCAATGAATAAGAGAGGTCTAGAGACTTCTCCAACTGCCTCATCCCCCCACTGCTGCCCCCTTCCCTCCCCCACAATCTTACCTGTCAGTGACAAAAAGGGTTGCTGCTGCCGCCGCCTTGAATTGGCACTACAACCATGCAGTAACTGCACAAGGATTGATGGGAACAATAGCCTCCCAGGGCGTCTGGATCCATAGTAATAGGAGTACCCCAAAACTCTGGAAAGTACCAAGAAACTCTGGAGTAGTATAATAGCCAATTATCCTAAGGTGCGCTACTTTACAGAGGACAGTCCTCTTGTAAAGCTGTCAGAGGGAAGTGCTCTCTTTTAAGGTGTCCTCCATTTGAAGAGGTGTCCAGTCCAAGTCTGGTTTAAAGTCAAAGACCCATAAGGAGGGAGACCAGCACGGGACTTGAAGTTGCCCATCATCAACAGTTAGCACCTGGACAGCAGACTGAGCAAGCATGCAGGACACCTAGCCAGTCTTCTCCACTATGGTACAAAGTATTGCATTTAAATTATAGCTGTTATTTCTACATTTGTTCCTCCTATACATATAAATCTGCATATGCAAATACTATGTAAATGCATAAATAATGTGGAAGTGGCCACCCTACCCCCAGTGCTGTTGCAGGGCCCTAATTAAAGTCGCAGGAGCAGCCTTTCTCATAGTTACCCCTGCTTCTGCTAGGTAGGCATCAACAGAAAAGGGAGCGGGAAGCGCAATCCAATGAGGCTGCCTATAACCCTCCGAACTCGGCGGGTTATGGGCATCCCATGGACGGCAGGAAGAGTGCAGAGGTGAAGGTTGCGTTTGTGCTTCTCCTGCCATGCAAAACACTTAGACAATTTTGGCCATCTAAATTTTTTGTCCCAGAGCGTGAGGAGAGGAGGCTGATGCACTGCCAGGATACTACGTACGCCTCCTCCTCTTCCTGCCCCTCCTCCCCTACAAAACTGCAGCTCTGAGGTCGCTCTTGTGACCTTGGAGCCACAGCCAGCATGGCTCTTTCCGCACGGGCTGCAAGGGTGGAGGGAGGGCGCCGCGCTTCGGGCTCGGAATCCCAGCTCCAACCTTGGAGCGTGTTTCCTAGGTCGGAGCTGGGACTCCAAATTCTCCTATGGCCATCTAGACTCTGTCTAGCAGCCATATGATTGGGCCCAAATTTAATTTGTTGAACTTTGTCTGAACTGTGTTGAATGCTGGGCCTGACTCATAATTAGCCCAGAAGAACTTCTGAATCAGGGAAGTTCATTCTCCAAACTCGCCAATTTCAAACTTTCGGTGCAACAATACTTATTACATTTTTCAAGTCTTCTGGAGCTGTGCAGGTCCTTAATGGCTTTTTAATGCAATAACCAAAACGTTGACTTAGTACCTGGCATCATTCAGTAATTTCAATAAACAGTTCAAATCATCATTCCATTTACTTTCTGATGGCTCGTAGAGGTTTATGTGAAGCAAATAGTTTTGCTGGCACATTTGATTTTATATTAAGTGTCTGATGTGTTCTAGTGCAGTAAAACCATATCAGAATTGTGATGTATGTATCCTTCTCGGTTAGGGTGCTTCCAGATGGCATGGTTTCCCTCAGGTGGCCATGAACTGACTTTGCAATTGCCGCAAGGAAGCCAGATTGCACTATGGCAAGGAGCCTGATGCTGCAGCAGGGGAGCCAGATGGCAACTTGATACAATCCCTCCTAAGATCTCGTGGCTGATGTTAGAGCTGTGCATGTGGCTTGGGATGAGATCCTGAACCGGCTGATCCGGACAAGCTGTGAGTCCCTCCTTCCATAAACTTTTGTAGTTATTCCTGTGAACATGGATCTCCACTGTCCTCTGCTTCTTTTTACTTCTCCTCTGCTACCCCTGCTCCCCGTTCCATATTGCTGTGTATTGCCACTGACTTGGGAATTGCATTGTGCTGTAAGCATCTGTCAAGCATGTTGTCTGTAAAGATGATAGCACCTGCTGTGGGTGCCATTAAGTTTATTGACATACGTTCTAAGTTTGTGGTAGAACAGGAAGTTACCAAGGAGTGCCTGGAATCTCAAACTTCTACTTCATCTGCTTTGGTGGTCAACTCAGTGGTTTTGCTGAGACAAAGGGCCGGTTCACACGACCCAGGCTGCCGGCGGGGGAGGAACCACGGGGACGTCCGCGGGGTCCGGCGGGGCACCGCACACGACCGGCGCCCCGCGCGCCTGGGCAGACCCCATAGTCCCCGCACCGCAGTGCGGGCCTCCCGGCGGTAGGGGGTGAGGCCCGGGATGCCCAGAGGGGCCGTTTGCCCCTACAGGCTGGAGCGGCGGCGGCTCCGGCTGCTCCGGGCTGCCGTCTCTGTGGGGACCCCGCGGGACGGCCGCCCGCTGTTCCGACTGGCATGGTGACCACGCGCGGTAGGGGCTTACCCCTCTACCGACCATGGTCACTTTGCAAGCGTCCCATGCGCGGCTCTCCCGCGGGGGCACCCCCGGTCGGCGTGCACACGACACGGGAACCGCGGGGGACTTGCGGTTCCCGTGTCATGCGAACAAGCCCAAAGACAACCAAGTAATCTGACTAAAACCCTTTCATATCTCTAGCTATTCTTGACCTTCCATGGAACCTCACCACTGCAGGGCCCATGACGAGGCTGAGCAGCACTCACTAGATGTTCTCTAAAGACATATGGTATTACACGGGATTTAGTGATGCAAACATATCCATGTCACCTCTCTGTTTCTTTCCACATCCACATCGATGCACATGTAGCTCTTTAAAAACACACACACCAAAAAGCAGTGCAAGATTTTCTTGCTCTAAGCAAATGAATGCCTTGCCACTCAAGAGGAATACTGCAATTCTTTTTCTTTAAGCTCTACTGGCAGGGCTGGCATCGTGGGCTGGTACAGTTGGGCACCTGCCAACCAAGGGCCCAGACCAAGCAGAATCCCCTGAACCACCACCTCCTCCTCCTCCTCCTCCTCCTCCTCCTCCTCACCATTGCAACTTGCTTGTTCACCTGCCTCTTCCTTTGTTCCAGACAACAGTGGTAGCTGAAAGGAAGAGCTGTAGATGCCACTATCTGCTTACTCATTGGCTGTCTGCCTGGCAAGCAAGCAGGTGGTAGCAATGATGGGGAAAAAGAGGAGGATCAGCAACAACAAGTAGTAACAATGCTGCTGAGAAGCTAGACTCATTGAGGGAGAGGAGCCCAGTGAGCGTGCCACCTTGCCCAAGGGTCCTGTCTGCTGAGGTAAGACAGCTATCTGTGAACATGCTCACACAACAGCTGCATGCACTTCTGGCTTCAGTCTGTTGTGTACAACTGGAAGTGCCAGATGAGCATAGACAAGACAGTACCTTTTGCTTGGGAGTATACGCTCTATACCGAACCGATGGCTGAAAGCAGGAAGGAAATCTTGAACTGATCTCAGAATGCTCCCTGTCAACCATGTGAGTTAAAAGGATCTTCCAGAGGCCTGACTGGCCTCTGGTCTACCTAACTAAGTACCTGATACTCTGACTGGGAATTGCTTTCCAAGGTTTAAGGCATAGACCTTATAAGGGATCTCCTTCTCCTTTTTCTATTCCAGATCTCTCTGGGGTGTTTGTCAGTATTATGGCACTGAACCTCAACACAGCGGTTTTCTTGCAGAGTTTTCTTTTAGAGCAAGTCATGTATGCCATTTGTTTAAAAGGGGTTAATTACTGGTTACCTTATGGTTTTCAAGCCTTGATATTTTTAAAGCTGGAGATGTCGAGAATGAAACCCTGGACCTGCTACCTGTGCTCTGCCACTAAATTGCCACTGTGGCCAAAGCTAGGGTTAATTCACAATATAATATTATTGAGCACATTTAGGGTGCAATCCTATGCATGTTTAGACAGAAAAAAGGCCCACAACTCCCAGCATGCCCCAGCCAGCTATGCTCCCCCCCCCCGTCTAAACTTGCATAGAATTGTGCCTTTACCTGCTTAACCTGGATAGCAGGGAGCCTTATTCAGCAAAACTGTGGCAGCTCAAGTTTAAATTTCCAGCTAAGGACAAGAAAAGTAACAAAAAGTTAGAGAAATTGCTAGCCAATAAGAATCCATTATGGCTTAAATATAGGTCCAAAAGATAAAAGAGCTTTGCTCCACTACTACACTGACATGTAGTGGAAAAATTCAAGCCCAATATCCTGCACTAATCATAATTGGACATTGGAAAGGTGAAAGAGGTATGTGGGGGAAATACACACAGAGCAAAGACAATAGGTTTGGGTCCTTTCCCCCCATCTCTCATCATTTGAGCTATGCCTTCAAAAGAAAGAACAGAATCAGTTTTAAAATATTGCATTTTTGTTTTAGTTTCATTGCGCCTGTTGAAATTCATTCTTTCAGCCTCTCTTTCCCTCTCTTGTGTTTTCTCCAGTACCACAGAGAAAGCAAAGTTAATAACAAAGGAAAGGCCAACTTTTAAAAAATGTATTTGTTGTCAATTGTAATTCAGCTATTAAATGGACTCTCATCATATTGGGAATTGTGCTCAATTTTACATTTTTTAAAGTGTGTGTGTGGTATATAATGTGAGCTGGCAAAAATATTTTATTTAGCAAAGTTGTGTGAGCGGTTATAAGGGATCTCCTCCTTTTTCTATTCCAGAACTCTCTGGGGTGTTTGTCAATTTTATGGCACTGAACCTCAACACAGTGGTTTTCTTGCAGAGTTTTCTAGAGCAAGTGATATATGCCACTTGTTTAAAAGGGGTTCATTACTGGTGACCTTCTTCTTTTCTGGTCTTTTTCCAGTTCTGAAAACAATTAGCACAGTGTAACTAAAGATAAGCACTATCCTCACTGACATCAGTGGAACTGTTACGCATTTGCTTAAATCTTTCTCACTGAAAGTAGTGGTGCCTAAAAGTGTTTTAAGATGCTCGGTGACCCTTTAACCTCTTGTACAAACCCCCAGTACCACACTGGGGTTGTCCAGCCAGAATGCCACTTTCCCCCAAACTGTGTACACTACACATGGGCCATTTCTGAAGAGGAACAGGAAATAAATTCCCCTGAACGGTACTGTGGCACTAGCCCTGAACTGTCATAGATAGCTTGATTACATGCAATGCAGGAGGGGAAGATTTGCTCGGGTGCAGGAGGACCTGTCGATGATACCTGTCTGAATTCCTAATTCTACCCGCTTTCCTAAGAAAGAGAATTGTGAAAAAGGAAAGCCAGAGGTTTTCCTTACAGCTTATTTCACGCTTTACCATGGAGCCTTGATGCAGTCAACACAAGCTGCAGCATGGAGCAACTGATGGAGAATGGATGGCATGTAAGTATGGCATTTCCCTCCAGAGTGTTAGGCAAATGTTCAGCAGGGGTGCAAACTCCACATTGGTGTGTCCCAGCTTGTATAAAGACGTCACATTCATGACAATGATGCCTGCCGATTGAACTACTGCACAAGCCAGGGCCACTGCTTTCTTTTAGTAAGGGGGATATTTGTTTATGGAAGGAGATTTTTATGTTTTTAATGAAGGAGGATTCAAAACTTCTGATCTTCAACCTGCAGTCCGATGTGGTACAGTCCAGTAACAGAAACATCATGAGAAATTGTTGGTCATGTGGATTGTCTGTTAGGCTGGTTGACTCTAAAGGTGTGTGTGGAGGTGAGAGGATGGGAATGGGTGCAGGGTGGAAGTAACGAAGAAGGTAATCAACATGACAGGCTTCTGACTGCATCTCTATGACCTGGTTCAGATGACACAACAGTCCACTGTGGGCACCACAGTGCATACCATCTGCCATTATGAATATGCAAGCCCCAGTCGGAGTTCCTGTGGTTTGTTGTGTCATCTAAACTCAGGCAGAGGGGATTATTTGAGGGTTAAACAATCCTCGCATAACCCATGGTCTGTTTTAGGGTTATGCAAGGGTTGTTTAACTCTAAAATAATCCCGTCTCTGCCTGGGTTTAGATGACACAACACAACAAACCACAGGAACCCCGACTGGGGCTTGCATATTCATAATAGCAGACGGCATGCACTGTGGTGCCTATGGTGGACCCATGGTGGACTGTTGTGTCATGCGAACAGGCCCTATGACTCTTTGAGGGCAGATAAGAAAGGGTGGGTTAGGGCAGCAAGATACTTCTTCCTAAGACATTCTGGTGAGCCACTTGCAAGTGCTAACCCCAAAGCAGCATTGTGGACACATCCATTAGCATTCAAGTTTGTTAGAGGATTTAATCAAAAGGATAGAAAGTTATATGTGCCAAAAGATGTTCATTATCTTAAACCACTATTCCTTATTCTGAAATACAGCTGCACAAAACATGGCCCTCAATGTAAAGTCCTATAGCATAAAGTTCAGCTTTAATGGCATAAATGGCAGCACTCTGCAAAGTTCCCCCCCCATTTTTTGGAGTTTTGATTTAGCAACATGACCAGTGTGCCCATATCCCTAACTGGTTCTGAATTCTAATTGTGTAAAGTATTTTTTCCCCTTATAATCTAGTTCATTAGTGTGTGTGTGAGAGAGATGGGGGATGTTTCCTCATGTAAAGAGCTTTATACCAACCTTTTGTCTTCCTTCTGTTATTCCCAGCTTACTTTTAATTATTGTTCTATCACAATTTCATCTTCTGGATTTGGCTTTCAAACATTCCTGAGCTTTGCCACAATAAAGTGCCTGTGTTAAGTTCCTTTCATCAGATGAGTTCATGATTTTTGACATTATTTATACTACCCCAATTCTAGTAAAAATAAACCTGATTTATCTTCTGGGACCAAGGTAAAATTCAGAGAGCTGGTGTCAATATTAGACTGCTTGTCTACATTTAAAGCAGAAATAATGTATTGTTTGGAAAGTTGCCTTGTTGCATTAAGTATATTAATGAGTTATCCCAACAGCTCTGAAAGACTTCATAGTAATTGCTGTGGATTCCACTGACGTTTCCTTGTAGAGGCCAGCTTGATTCATTTAAAATAAAACCACCAGTCAATGAATACAACCATAGGTCTCTGGTATATTTGTAGGCCAGTAATTCTACTGTGAGCTTATTCTTCTCCATGTTTGACACTGCTGGAAGCTCCTCATTGTGGGCAGCCAGAAACTTTTCAGAATGCTGTACTGGCTGTATCATTTCAAAAAGCTACAATTCTTTTTCCAGAGACACTTTCGCCAGAGGAAGATGGGGGTGGGGTGAAACCAAATATATGAACCATTGATATGGTTAGGAAGTGTTCACCCAGATCTGTGCATTCAGCCTTTTATAAGCTCCAGACACAACAGTGTTCTGGTCCACATCACAGGATCTTCTCACTTCGCAATTACCAGCAGAGAGGTGGCCTGAAGATTTTCCGCCTGCTCTTTAGCTTTTGGACCTAAGCGATAGTTTCAAGCTCAGTTTTGTCGTTCGTGAGGCAGTTAGGGATGGGGAAGATTTTGCACTTTTGGACTGATACGTGAATCAAAACTCAGTTATCCGTCAAAATTTGCACTTCTCTGAATTTTGCAGTGGAGTTGCATCATTTTTCAATCAAAATATGCATACAACATTTTGTAATAGAAAAATACATACAAAATTTTGCAGTCCAGAAATGCTTACAAAAATGTGTATACTAGGAGAAATGCGCAGGAAAATATGTACAGATTTTCATGCAAACATTAAAAAAAAATCTGAAAGTTTGGGACAAACTGAAGTTAAGAAATGAAAAAAAAAACAAGGGAAACCAAAATTCACGGATTCACCCATCTCTGCATTATACTATACCTCTCTCAACAAGGCAAAGCTTACATCCAAGCTATGCAAGGAATATGGATGAGCATTAAGGTTGAAGAAAGTTCCTTTTAAAATCTTTTTTAGAGCCCCCCCCTTTACTATGAAGTCTTAATGCATCTTAAGCCTAGAAGGCAATCATTTATTTATTTATTTGCACCCTACCTTTCTACCCCCCCTCCCAAAAAAATGACACTCAAGGTGGCTAAGCCTATGGCAGTCTAAAATAACAATTGGTAGAGAGACTATTGGTACTTAATCAGGGCCGGTGCAAGGCAGTTTGGTGCAGTTTGGTGCCCTAGGTGAGATCAGATATTTAGTTCCCCCCCTTCCCACTTGAGCCCCCCTCCCTATTTCTGGTGCCCCCTTTAGCCCTGCGCCCTAGGCAGCTGCCTAGTTGGCCTAATGGTAGCACCGGCCTTGGTACTTAAAACCTCTGCTGAGCTATATTGAGTGACTGGCATTTTTTTTTCTTGTCAGATCATTAACAGGTTTAGCTGTAGTAGGTCCATCTGACAGCAGTGGCTTTCTTTTCCTTCTATCTTGTCAAGCTAGTGAAGCCACGATGCATTTAACAGGTTGGATCCAGACATAGTCATACTTAGAGTAGACCCATGGATTTCACTGGGTGTTAAGTTAGTCATGAGTAACATAAGCCCCACTGATTTGAATGAGTCTCTCTATGTACGACTAAGTCTATCAAACCCATAAAAATTATTTTAAAATGTACACATGCATACATATGTCATCTGTCCCCCCCGCCCCCAGTTTGTTTTGAACTTGGCTTGGCACATAGTGCTATTTCCCCCACCCTTATGAAACCAAAAGTGCTGGTTTGTTTTTTGTTTACTCAACTTTTGTGCCACAATAAAAATATTTTGGACCTTCACAGTGTTGAGTATTTTGTGTACATCAAGTGGTAACAATGCCTATTAAATCCATTTCAATTCCAGGTTGTAACACAACAAAATGGGGAAAAGTCAAAGGGGGGGGTGAATACTTGTGCAAGGCACTGTAGCTGCAGCTGTAGCCAGGTAAGTGAGGGAAAGGTGGTGGAAGAGGAGTGTGGGAGGAGGAATTCGTTTCTGAATTCTGGGATTACACTCCAAATCAGACAAGATATACCCCCAGAATATATGGTTCAGAATATGGGCATGCTTTACAAGCACACCAAATTCATATTTCAAGCTGGTTCATTATGAAATTAGGTGACATCACTAAAATATTCACATTGTACAAACATATCATTTATCTAACAAAGATATTGCAGACCCCCAGCTTTCTGGTGCAACTGATTGGTTGGGCAAATCTATTTTTTATAAATCACTTAGATAAAACACATAATTCTCCCTTGATCAGTAGACTATAGCATTTTATCATTCTGAAAACTTTTGTTTCCTTCATGGGTTATTACTTCATCTGAACTGCATTTAACATCTTTTAGCTCAGGACTCCAGAAATCAAAGGCCCTCCATCTGATTATGCTGTTCCTCATAATTCATTTTTTCTTTCAAACTTAGTAGCATTGTATATTTGGACATTCAGTTTTAGTCCTTTCATCCAGTTAGTCATCTGATTAATAAGAGGACCATGATCAGGACTTCCTCCTTTATTAAAAAAGAATATGTTGATTTCCTGAAAGTACTGTAATAAATAGGTTTCATCTTATTTTACAAATGATGAATAACTTGTGAATGACGTAGGTTCAGGGACGATCAAAACATTAGGGTCTGGTTTGAGGATCACCAAACATGCTTCTGTGTGCCAGTCACAAGTTCCACATGGGTCTGGAACTTGTGACATCTGCTGATCATGTGGCCCAATACAGGCCTGTGGCTTATGCTGGCTCAGCTTGTCTGAGCGTGGAAAGCTAAGCAGGGTCAGGCCTGGTTATTACTTGGATGGGAGACCCCTCCTCTAGTTTCCTGCATTGAGCAGGGGGTTGGACTCGATGGCCTTGTAGGCTCCTTCCAACTCTATGATCTATGAAATCTATGAAATCTGTGGGTAGCCTCCACGCCAATGCTGGTTCCTGCCAGGGAAGTCTCAGTTGTGTCACACGTAGCACTTTGAATTTTCAAAATGTCTTATAGAGCAATCCTACCAGATTGGGGGAAGGAGAATCTATGATACTATGAAGTGGAGGAACCACCAAATCCAAAGCCCTACCATGCTTGTGCCAACAGGGCAGAAAGTGGAAGGGGACATCTGGAGGGGAGATATGTTCACCAGCTCCCAGGGTTAGCATACTTCTCTTCCCCATGCCAGGGGCATGTCCGGGAAAGAGGAAGGCTTTGGATTGTTGAGGCAGATCTCCTTCTCTGCCTGTGGACCTCCCTCTAGAAGGAAAAGACTGCTTGCTGAAGGACAGACAAGGAGCTCATGTAGCTGGAAGGAGTTCATGACTTCAGGAGGGTGTATGTGGAGGAGCAGGAGGGGAACGCCACCTGATTCTGCTGTGTCCCTTCTAGTTCTTCCTTCGTGCTGTTGGTGGCAGAATGCAGTTTAGTTTGTTTTTTAGAAGCAGCACATAGAACGCCCTCCTCCCTTACACAAAGCATCCATTATATATTAACCTGTCACATAAGAGGCTGATCAGGTGACCTTTGAGAGCTCTTCTAGCCCTACATTTCAATGACTATATCAGTGATGGCAAACTTATGGCACGCGTGCCACAGCTGGCACGCAGGGACCTCTCTGTGGGCACTCGAGCCATTGGTCGCCAGATCGCGAAAAGACCGTCCCCTTGCATCAGGTTTCCATAGTAACTCCTCTCCACTCATCCCTCGCTGGCCTCCACAGGCAGGCACACTCCAACATCTCCACCCCCAGAAGCGGACTGTGCAGGCACCCAGCCCTCTTTCTAACTGAACAGACAGCTCAGAAGCACAGCGCGCGCGCGCCTGAATCTTTGGGCGCCCGGTGAAGAGCCATGCCCTGAGACAGAGCGGGGCGCGATTAGCTAGTGCCCCCTCCTCCTTCCTGCCAAATTTAAGGCACTTTGAAATAAATAAGTTGGTTTTGTGTTGCAGTTTGGGCACTCGGGCTCAAAAAGGTTCGCCATCACTGGACTATATGAAGCATGTTCTTAGGTGTTTTCCTGGATGAGAA
Source organism: Shinisaurus crocodilurus (assembly GCA_021292165.1). Classification (NCBI taxonomy): domain Eukaryota; kingdom Metazoa; phylum Chordata; class Lepidosauria; order Squamata; family Shinisauridae; genus Shinisaurus; species Shinisaurus crocodilurus. The sequence continues at coordinate 164,886,860 of CM037877.1, forward strand.
AAAAAGAATGGTTTAGCGGCGCTGTTCCCCCCCACCCCTTTATTTGTTTTCCCTATGTCAAAAAAACTGAATTTCTTAATACATATAAATATATATTCATAATGATAATCTCGTGATAGACCTCTTGTCGCATGGCCTTAGTCTGTGCTTTGTACTCATTTAAGTGAATTTCCATTTGCATGGAAAAATAATCTCTCTTTTTCTCATCTGTTACATTATTGATTTCTTTCTTTCAGATAGTTATCTGCAGCAGTGCTCACAAATACATTCATAGTTTAATATTGTCACCAGGAGTTGATTTCCTATAGACTATTGACCATAAACCATGACAAATTTAGGATCTATTTCTTTTTCTTCTTAAAAGTTCACTGAAAACTCAGAAAATCATTTTTTTTTTTTACCATATTGGGAGCTTTTTCTTTGTTCACTGATGCTCCATCTATCTAAACTATTTGACCTAAACCTTGATGAAATGGCCTGTTTGCATTATCTGGTTGACTGTGTTCTTCTAGGAAGGTACAGTTGGATTACACATTCGGAGGTGACATAATAAACTACAGAATCTGTGTATAGTGGCAAATTCATAAGACTAAACGTGCTAAGCGTAGCTTCATACTTCGGATTGTAGGTCAATATAATTTATACTTTGCTGACAGAATTTCCACTGCTGTCAGAATGCTACCTGTCACTGGTGAAATTGGAGGGGGGTTGGGCAATTGTGGAGGGATTGAAATGGGAGGGGGGACAAAACTCACTGCTTCCCCCTGGAGCTGTACTTGGCAGCCATCAACAGGAAGCTGCCATTCCCTCTCCCTTAAAGTCCACTGGCCAGATGCTACATGATGATGTAGGGTAGTTCCGACGGGGACTTTTGTGGCAAGAATGGACACTGCTTGGAATACCCCTGCAAGTCACACACGTGCTGTTTCCACCTCACGTAGCACAGGCATAAGCAAATCCTCCATCACTAAGACTACTTCATGGTATGGTCCTGGAGAAAAGAACTGGTGCACAACTGAGGCCATGTCACACTTTAAAATAAATTTGGCTATTTATTCTGGTGGGGACTCGCATACTGGAACTAAGTCCTTGGGCCTATGGAATTGGGGAACTTATACTAGGCCAGGCCCAGAGGCCCTCCAGTTGTTGTTGGACTACAGCTCACATCATCGATGACCACAGGCCCTGCTGGCTGGGGCTGATGGGAATTGGAATCCAATAACATCTGAGGGGCCACAAGATCCTACCCCCGTACTAGGCCTTGGCCATGCACCTGAGAAGAATGGGGCAAACAGAAGCACTGAATGTCCTTGACCAAAGACTGCAGACAAGGAAGAATGTGTGAATAATTATATTGAAGGGCAGCATATAAATCTATTAAATACATAAATAAATGTGGGAAAGGATAGGGAGTTTCCACAAGGAAACAGAAGCATTATGGGAAAGATATCTTTAATGAATAATTAATTATATTTGGGCTGGTTCAAGCAGTTGGGAAGTTGTTAGACAATGCTAGGAATAATTCCACATTCCTGATGCCATATGGCAGGGATGGGGAACCTATGGCCCATGGAGGTTCCCCATGTGGCCCACAGAGGCTCCCTCCTAGCCCCTACTCTACCCTACCCTACCCAAGCACCTCCCCCTCCACCCTGGAGACTAGCAGAAAGAGGAATCCCCACTGTTATCTCCAATCAGTGAGCAGAGGTAGCAGTGAGGATTCCCCTTGATGTGCTGCTTGCCCATTTCCATTTTCCCAACTGCTGAAGGCCCAGGACAGATGAAGCTGCCCTGACTGCCGTGCCTGCTAGAGGAACACTCCTCCAGTTGGCATCTTGGTCAGGATGGTGGCTCTGTGGTTGGGGTGCCTTTCCCCAGTCAAAAGCCCAATGCACAGTGAGGCCGACTGAAGGAGACCAAATGACATTGGGGGTATGGCCCCACCCTGACATTATCTGGGCCCCAGGGGGTCAGTGGGGGGTCATCCATCCCAGCCCTGGCCATATGAAAATGTTTCATGTATATTCTACCCTTCCTCAGAGTGACATATGTGGCTCTCTCCACCTCCACCTCTTATCCCCACAACCGCTGAAACATGCTTAGTGACTTGCCCAAGGTCACACAGTGAGCCTTATGACTAAGTAGGGATTTGAGCCCAGGTTGCTCTTGTCCCACTCCAACACATTTATCCAGCCTTCCCCATATCTGGAGGGCACCAGGTTGGGGAAGGCTGCTCTAGTCACTATACCACACTGGTCGTTATGGTGGTTCTTGCAACAGTCATAACGTAAGTATTGTCCTATGGTTCAAGTTGCTATTTGAGGAACTGCTGGGTTTTTTTGTCAAATTGGATCCACTCTTGACTGTGAAGGAAGAAGCTCTAGTCCAGGGCTCTCCAACCTTGGGTCCCTAGATGTTGCTGGACTACAGCTCCCAGAATCCCTTGCCATTAGCCATGCCGGCTGGGTATGCTGGGAGCTGTAGGCCAGAAACATCTGGGGACCCAAGGTTGGAGAGCCCTGCTCTAGTCATTCCATCCTTTTCCTAGTGTGAATTAGGGATGTCCATTTGTTGTTGTGGCAGGCCTAGCTTGAATGGTCTCCAAGTCTTGTACTCGGAGCAACTGACTTCAGTTGCTGCCCCAGCTAGACTCACTGCTATCTTTCAAGTACACTGCTGCTTAAGTCATAGCGTTGTAAGCATTTACTTTAATAGGCTGTAGCTATTATTAAAATAACCTTCAAATGTCGACTCAAAGATCCCTCTATATGCTTTGCCAAAATTGTCCTGAAATTTCCATCATTACCGCTAATACATTTCATTTCTCGTCTCACACCTACTGTACTCCGTCTCTGATGCTTTTTTACCTGCTGTGTGCCGAGAAATATTGGTGTCAATTTGCTAAAACAAATAAGCAAGGTGAATTTCCCCCCTTCCTTTGATCACTTGTTCTGTTCTTATTAATAAGTACATCAAGTTGAAAGCAGCCTCTCTCTCCATTGTCGGCTAAGTGGCAGCTTGCATTGAGTGATTTAAAAGTTCCCAGTTACAAAAAGGAAATCTCTTTAACTATTTATAATCGTCTTTGTGTAAACTGTGCTCACATGTACAAGCGGGATAAAAACAGGCGCAACCCATCTCCCCACTGTCTCGTTAAAGAGTCACAGCATGTTTTTTTGTTTTGTTTTGTTTTTGTCACCCTCCCACCCTCCCCCTGAAAGGACATACCAAAGACTGAGAAAGTCTCCTTTTCCCGCCAGCGTATGAAATATTTACAATGCTAGGCAGTATCAGGAATACCCATTTTCCATAGTGCTGTACCAACCCCTGCCATCAATGTGCTGGTTAATTAAGTGTGACCTAAACCAACTTGACTTGAGCTCGGCATTAAATGCACAAAACCCATTTGAGCTGACCAGCAGCAGAAGTGGTACTCAGAGAAATTGAAAAGGATTTCTCCCAAATGCTTTCTACTTACTTACAGCACTCAAGTAATGGCTGAAGATTAGCATATGACATGACAGATTACATTAAGTCATGTCTTTCCAGCGCTTTATGACAGCGCGATCACATTAGCTTCTTAGCACCAGCACATCGAGGCATGCAAACGTTTTCAGACCCTCTTATTCAAATCTACAAGCTGACATGGCAGCCTTGATATGATTATTAGTCATTTGAGAGACTTTAATTCACGTCATCAGATAACAGGTTTTGCTAAAAGGGTAGAGAAACTGTCTGCTTTTAATGAAGCCCTAAACAACCAAAAAAAAAAAAAAAAGACCCTCAAAACCATCTCTGCTCTTTTGACTCCCATTTTGAGTTCATTGACAAGATCCCCCCTAAGAATGAACTTGAAGTGAATAACTAAGCAGGCATGCGGTTTGGAGTGTGTGTGTGTGTGTGTGTGTGTGTGTAAATGGCAGACTCCATTTAAAACTAGATAAAAACTAATGTAAAGATATTTGCTCCCCCTCCCTCTTTTCCTGCTTCACAGTGGATTCAAGCACAGTGTGAGTATTCCTTAAATAAAAAAAAAAGGATTCCAAGAAACAAACATCAGAGTACAGGGCAGAACGACAGTAGTTCTAATATCATAGTTATTCTGAGGGCATGAATTCCTGTCTGGGTCTGAAGTATACCTTGCTGTAAAAGGGGTTAACTGATGGTGTCTGGTGAGGCATAACAAATAAATGTTTGGTGTGGTTGGAGATCATTAGGGTTTGTGGTCTGGTCCTGTATTTTCTGCCTGTTAAGTCGATTCTATGGTATACAGTTGTTCCATTTTACAGCATCATGGATCTACACTTAATTACTAATAGGAAATCTCCTCTACAAAATATGCAGGACATAATTCACTGGAGTTTGATATGTGGTACTTTTCAAATGAAGGAGGACTAAGAGGGCATACAAAGTGAAAGCTGTCTATGGGCATATAAAGGAGGGAGAGAGAGAATGAGAAGAGAGAGAGAGAGGTGCAGGTAAGCAAAGATGTTTGTTGAAGAAGCTGTAGAAACAAGAGACCTGCATGAAATTTAAGTTGTACTCCATGTTACTAGCCTAGGGAAGTGGCACTATTGTCTCAGGTAACAGTTGGCAATCACATTTCATTAGATTCATAGAATCATAGAGTTGGAATCTCAAAGGTCATCTAGTCCAACCCTTCCCAGGAAATCCACTGTAAACTGCCCAGAGAGCTTCAGGTATTGGGGTGGTATAGAAAATAATAATAATAATAATAATAATAATAATAATAATAATAATAATAATAATAATAATACAGCATCTCTGATAGGTGGCCATCAAGTTTATGTGACCAGAACCACGTTAGCCTTTTTAACCACTGCATTGCACTACTGAGTCATGGTTAACTTGTGATCTACTAAAAGCCCTAGATACTTTTCACATGTACTGCTGTCAAGTCATGTGTCACCCATTCTGTATTTGAGGAAATGATTATTCCTACCTAAGTGAGTAAATTTGCATTTCTCACTGCTGAAATTAATTTTGATAGTTTAGGTCCAGTTCCCCATCTTGTCAAGATCATCTTGAATCCTATTTCTGGTGGGTATATCAGATTTGGCTGAAGCCTGAGCTAAATCAGGCCCCTTTTCACCATTACTAGTGCTTCTCAATGTGAAGCTGGCTTCCCTCCAAAGGAACCCGAACTGAAGCTGGACCCTGTACAGGGCCGGCGCTACCGCTAGGCAAACTAGGCAGTTGCCTAGGGCGCGTGGCTGAAGAGGGCGCAGAAACGCTGCACTCCTCTTCGCTGCCGCCGCCCCGCCGCCCCTGCCGGGCCTCCTCCCCCGCTGCCCTGCCCGCCTGCCGAAGCCGCCGCCGCACCTCCCCCGCCCGCCGAAGCCGCCGAAGCGCCTCCCCCGCCCGCCGAAGCCGCCGAAGCCGCCGAAGCTGCCGCCGCGCCTCTCCCGCCCGCCGAAGCGCCTCCCCCACCCACCGAAGTCGCCGAAGCCGCCGCCGCGTCTCCCCCACCCACCAAAGCCTCCGCCGCGCCTCCCCCTCCCGCCGAAGCTGCCACCGTGCCTCCCCCTCCCCTGCGTCTCCCCCCGCTACCTACCTTCTCAGCGTCGCTTCCGGAGCCCCGCCCGCATTGTTTTGGCGGGAGGAACCAGGGCAACAGGGCTTAAACAGCCCTGTTGCCCTGGTTTCCCCAGCAAAAAACAGAGCGCAGGGGTCCCGTCGCGTCACTTCCTCTTCGGAGGCGGCGGCAGCAGCAGCCAGGGTGGGGGAAGGTAGGTAGGTAGGTAGGTAGGTGGCGGCGGCGGCGGCGGCGGCGCGGGGGGGGGTGTTTGCAGAGCAGGGCTGCTTTGCTCCGGAGCCCCCCCCATGGCATGAGGGGGGGCGCAAATTTTATAACGCCTAGGGCGCCAAACTGCCCTGCACCGGTCCTGACCCTGTACAAAGCTTTGTCCCTGATCCAGACTTTGGAAAGTCTGTCTGCAAAATATAGTGTCTTTTTAGGTTTTGTTTATCTGTAAACAAAGAGGGTGGGGAGTTGGGGGAGGGATGGGGTGTGCTTGAGTGATTCACAGGTCCACCTTCCAATCTTTCCAATCACTGTGCTTTAGGGGAGAGACTGAGTAAGATAAAACTGTTTCACAGCTTCCTTTTCTCAGTGGCTAAGTTGTTCTGTAGCAAGAAAACAGGAAGGAAGTCTGAGGTTCTGTGTTGGGTTATGGGGTGTCCAAATTCTGTTTGTTCATAATTTCAAAATTCTTCCTTTCCACTTCTCAGTTATGAAAGCAATTCTTCTCTCAAACTTCTTTGTGCAGCGAAAATCTTTCTTTGGTAGCCATATATTTTCTGTTGTTCTATTTTCTCCATCTGTGGGGGTTTTTGTGTGTGTTTGTCAACCTTTGTGCAGAATTAAGGCAGTGAATCCATCCTCCATACTTCCATATTAAAAAAAGAAGAAGCCACAAACTTGTTTTCAGTCATCATAATTTCCTAGCCCCTGCTAGGAAAGTTTGCAGTTTTCTTGCCAGGGGACACCTCTATGATATGTGCCATTTTCATATAAATTGCCCCCAAAAAACACCAGGGAAGGGAAGTGGAAGCAAATCACACACACACACACACACACACACACACACACACACACACACTTGAAGATTCCCCTTCCATATAAACTGCTGCTCCTATCCTTCCAAGACATAGGAACACAGGAAGTGGCCTAATACCAAGTCAGATCAAGTCCTCTTAGCAACACTGTCAATGATGACTGGCCACAGCTCTCCAGGGATTCAAGCAGGAGTTTTTCCAGCCCTACCTGGAGATTCCGGTGATTGAACTGAGAACCTTCTGCATGCAAAGCAGGTGCTCCACCATGTAGGGATGTAAATCGACCTTTCCTTCCTGGCTCACAAATTCTTTGAGCTAGGTCGATTTTCCTTCTCCCCCCTCCACGGACCTGACATGCGAACCCAATTGAGATGCGATCATCAAGATCCTTTGCTCGAAGCTCTCATCCTTTTGTTACAGACATAATAATGTGGTACCGTAATTCTTGTGAGATGCATACCTTTTTTACAGAGGAATTTTTAATAAACTTAGAGCTTGTGTGGTAAAATATAATTTAATGCATACCTTTTTTACAGAGGAATTTTTCATAAACATAGAGCTTGTGTGGTAAAATATAATTTAATATATGATTTCTATATTATATTATATAAACACATAACCTGTGCCTCTCTGCTTGAATGTAATCCTATGACTTACATATGCTAAGTTCCTGTTCTAACTCTGTATGCAAGAAGTCAAAGGAATGTGACACTAGGATTGAAATGCTAATTTGCAAACACAAGGTAAAGTTACTCACAGAAATGTTAATCATGGAAGTTGGCCTTTGTTAATCCAAGCAGGCTGAGAGAGCAGCCTCTCTGGCTCTGCTTGTAATGCAAAAATGCAAATGAGTCTGGGAGTCGGGGAAGGAACCAGGAAGTAGTCTCAAAAAAACTCTTTTCAGGGTGAATGAAACACAACAGAGCTGGCTCGAGGCAAAAACCCGTCCTCAACTTTTTTTAATACATCCCTACCACTGAGCTAAGGTCCCTCCTGCTTTATTTCTTTCTTACTTATGGACACTGTTATTGTATGTTGTGTGTCATTTTCAGAACGATGGTCCACAAGGAAGACATAGGGATGCTGAATGTAACAGTTAGATTTCATAGATCATAGAGTTGGAAGGAGCCTACAAGGCTATCAAGTCCAACCCCCTGCTCAATGCAGGAAACTAGAGGAGGGGTCTTCCATCCAAGTAACAACCAGGCTTGACCCTGCTTAGCTTTCCACGCTCAGACAAGCTGAGCCAGCGTGAGCCACAGGCCTGTATACTATGCGTGTCCTTTTTGGACACCCTCAAAATGTAACGGCTGCTTGCTCTTGCACACAAAAAATCCCTGAACCTATCCGTCTGGAATTTGGCAGACTTAATTCCCTTAGAAGAGTCAACTATGCATGCAAATGTCTTCCAGTTCTGCAAAGAAATAAAGAACTTATTGGCAATTAGATTTTTATTTTTATTTTTAAAAAACCACTTTATAGTCATGTAGCACAAAAACCCCTGCACCTGTTTGTATGAAAATTGTCCAACATAATCTCCTCCTAAGGTGTTACTGTAAAAGTGTGCTGGAAAATTCCATCAAATTCTGATGAAGAGAAAGAACAAGTTTTGGCCATTTTTTAAATTTCCCATGATAGTCAGTGGGAGGCACAAACCTTCAGATATTTGAATCTCAGAGACTCTCCAAGTTGGTCTGAGCTGAATCAGGCAGGCCATTTTGTGATGCGCCAAATTGGGGTCCTAGCTGAATCTTGTGGTCAGTGTGCACCACTAGTTTCTGTCTGTTTTCTGTACAACATATATAATATATAAGATACCATGGCAGCAAAGGTGTTCTGAATCTAGTCTAGGGATTCTTCCAAAATGCTCCTAAGCCAAATTTCTCCCTGAATTATGGAGAGCTGAGATACCGGGTTTTGTTTCTGAACAGGAACTAATGTATGAGGAATTCTCCATTGTTCCATATTTTATTTCCAGGTTTTGTACAGGCCACTGTGCAAATCACACTGTGTATGTGTAATCGGCCACAACTTTCAGCTCCTTCATTCCCTCCATGCTTCCACTTCGCCACCACCACATTACCACTGTGCATGTAGTCATTGATGAAACATGCCAAAAAGCAGTCTTGATGTGATTTTACACATGGTTGCTTCAAGACTCTGTTCTTGGAGAAGAGAGACTAAGGGTGCACATGATTGTGCTCTTCAAATACCTGGAGGGCTGTCACACAGAAGGGAGCAAAGACTTGTTCTCTGTTGCCTCAAGGGGCAAGACTAGACTTAATGGACTTAAATTATAGGAGAATAGATTTTGGTTGAATCTTGTTGATGGTAAGAGAGTAGTTTGACAAGGCAACCAATTGCCTGGAGGGATGGTGGGATATCTCTCACTGGGGGTTTTCAAGCAGAGGCTGGACAGCCTTCCATTGGAGATGCTCTAGTTCATCAGTTAGTTGATTTCCTGCTTGCATGTGTGAAAGAGATGGCCTACAAGACACACTATTCTGTATACTTTCTCCATTTGCTTCATTTGTGAAATCCAGGGGTGGAGGAGTGGACTTAGTGATGTCTAGGGATGGATGAATGTGTCAATTTTGGTTTCACTCCATTTTCCATTTTTCGAATCTTAAGTTCCGTCCATCTCAAACTTTGATAATTAATTTTTTTAAAGGTTTCTGTGAACATTCATAAGCATTTTTGTGCACATTTCTTTGAATACATGCATTTTTGCCTAATACACACTTTTTGCAAGCAATTTTCCTAATACAATGCATTTTTAACATTATTTCCCCTAGTATACACATTTTTGTATGCCTTTTTAATTATTATTATTATTGGAGACCTCCATTGCAAAATTCAGAGAAGGGCAAATTTTGAAGAATAACTAAATTTTGATTCACATAGTGGTTTGAAAGTATGGAATTAGGTGAGTTCACATTAAAAAGGGAAATGAACGAATTTCTGCCCCATCTGTATTGGTGACTGTGGGCGATTCTACTTCTCAAGCACGCTGAAGCTGACCAAGTTCCCACCACAACCTCATTCCACAGAAGCCTGGTGAAATTGACAAGTTTGTCCATTTGGACTTTGCTGGACTAGCTTTACAGCTAGGTCAAAATCCTTGTTTCCCCATGTTTGTGCATCAGCATTGGAGAGCACACAGTAACATTTTTTTTTAAAAGATCCCCTTTCTTGCTGCCACAGCAAGTCCAAGAAAACCCATGCAACTGAGAAAGGCTGTCAGTTTCACTTGGCTTCTGTTGAGCACCAGAAAAGCTAAACTAAGTTTGTGCCACTAAGGCAGGGGTGGGCAACTTGTGGTCCTCCAGATGTTTTGGCCTAAAACTCCCATCAGCCCTAGCCAGCATAGCTAACTCATGGGAGTTGGAGACCAAAACTTCTGGAGGGCCACAAGATGCCCACCGCTGCACTAAGGTCAGTCTCCAGATGTGGCTCACGCTGGCTCAGCTTGTCTGAGTGTGGAAAGCTAAGCAGGGTCAAGCCTGGTTATTACTTGGATGGGAGACCCCTTCTCTAGTTTCCTGCATTGTGCAGGGGGTTGGACTCGATAGCCTTGTAGGCTCCTTCCAACTCTATGATCTATGAAATCTATGACTGAAACTGGAATGGTGAAGTACGGCAGGTAGAAAGCACTGGCAAGGACAGATAGCTAAGTTTCTAGTATATATCCCAAGCCTTGACAACCCCGGTGCTTCAGGGCCTGCCAAATGCACACACCAGTATTATACACCACTGTTCCCTGCTCAGAATTTTTAGTAGTTTACTAGGCAAGGTCCCTGCTTCAGACCATGAGTCAAACCAGAGTCTCTCCGACAAGAACTTTCTTAATTATGGGTAGGGATGTACAGATTTTGTTAAATCCATTTCATCTGTTTCGCGGTTTGTCTGGTATCTTTTGTTCCATTTTCTGCTCGTTGATGGAATCAGATTTTTGTACAAGAATTTCATTGCTATTTGCAAATGTGCATTTGCACTAATGCATATTTGCACTAATGCACACTTGCACAAATCCCCCCAAAAGTAAAAAAGCGATCCGTAAGCCCGTGGAATCCGCACGACTCTGGAAAACCGGTCTGCTGCAGAATCTGCAGGTCTGGTTCATAGAAATCTGAACTCATTTGAATCTGTTGAGGATTTCTTTGACCTCCCTAAAGTGGACTTCGCCTCTCTTTTCATAGTTCAGTAACTGATTGATGTAATATGTTCCCAGATCTATATGGTTTGGGTCCAGACAGTGCAATCCTATGCATGTCTACTCAGAAGTTAGTATCTTTGATTTCAATGGAGTTTACTCATGAGTAAGTGTGTGCACAGGCTTGCAGCCTTAGTCATGCTTAGAGTAGACACTATTCCCATCTGATGAGTCTTTCAAGGCGTTCAGAACCTGTTTAATCTCTCCTCTGCTACCCAATGGAGTAGAAAGAAACTTTTAAAGTAGAACTCCGAGAGTGCTGGTGTCAGGAATGTCTTTGTGTCCTGATTTTGCTTTGCTGGGGAAATCTTTTTAATCTTCAAACCAGCCCCCACAGAGTTGCTTTCTTATTAATTCTTCTTCCCATATCATGCTACCTCTTCATTCTTACGCACCGACTGTCTTTAGCAAATTGAAAACTGGGTGAGCTCATCCCATGCTTAACTGGTTCATCCCTTTAGAGTTCATGCTGCCTTCTGCAGTTCTGTGGAGTTGGTTTTGCTGCCAGTGAAAGCTCAGCTCACATGCTACCTTTCAAGCCAATGGAATGACCCGCATTAGGCTTCTATAGTTATGGATGTAATGGTATCAGACTGAATTCCATGCTTCAGTATGGGCTGTATCCTGGCCTATAAATTTAAGAGTCTCGATTCCCCTCAAGCCACAGTGACCTTCCACTGATGTCAGCTGAAGAGTGCAGCACTATTTCCTTTACACAGCAAGAGTTCACACACCAGTGTGCCTGTATCTCTTTGCCTCATTAATTCTCCATCTCCTAGAAAACCGCTTCTTAAAATGCGTATTTCCGTCTTGCTTATGCTTCTTAATTTTTCTCTCTCTAATTGGATTTATGGCTGTGTACTTTAATTTATTCATCTGTTTTGTATGTTGTGTAATGCAAAATGTTACTTTAGATGATTCTGTATAGTGTTCTGGGACAAGGTTTGTCTGAAAGATGCCATGCAAAATCAAGTTGTTCTGTGTCATATTTTAAACAGATGTTTTCCCAATGTTTTATATGAAGCATAAGAGTTTTTTAAATTATGTTCAATGCAGATAGTAACAAAATTTCATTTATTATCATTGTTATTGTTATTGTTATTACAAGACTTCTGAAACTTATTAAACTTTTAACAGTGTACATCATTAATCCATGGTACTCACTACCAGAAGATAACTGTGACTGAGAGCTTAGGGCTTGACATTTGTGTGATTATTTTAAAATCTCCTGTAACAAATTATAATAAAAATAGTTATTTTACCATGTGACCCAATGAGAGCAGCTGTTTTGGTGCTTTTGCTCTGTACACACTAGAAGTAGTTCTGGACCCGGTTGTGTAATAAGTGTTCTCCATAACCTTGTTGTGGGAGTATAAATGGAATTCAGTTGCTGGAAGGATCAAAGATGTATTGATATATTATGTTCTTAAGCAAATCCACCAATCATTTCTAAATCAGGCTTGTGAAGCTCTGTTGCTTGGCAGCTTCAGCACATGCTCAACCATTCTGACAAGCCAGTTCTATGAGGATCTCTTTATGCGAGGTCAAAAACTGTCGTGCAGAGCCTAACTGGCAAGAAAAATGTCAAAGAATGTAGCATCCAAGTAAGAAAGTGTATCAATTAAATGTATATGAAATATATTGATAGTTCTATATAAATAATAAATTAATAACTTGTATATCAGTACCTGCTAAACATATATTAAGGATTAAACCAGCATGTTAGCCATGACTCAGTCCCACTGAAATACATAGGGCAGGTTAGTCTCCATGAGTCATCTGGGTTTTTTTTTTTGTTAGATTGTTCCCATGATGATTACATGTGCTCAATGCTCTACATTGTGCCATCACTGAAATAGTCACTACCAGGCAAGTCATCCATCTTATATAGTTTCACTTCTTGTTCCATGGTTGGAAAGAAAGGCAGGCCAATCACTACAAGCTAACACAACAACACAACAGATTGCAGGATAGTTCTTTGCAAAGGATCCTAGCATCACAGCATTCCTGAGATCAATGCTAACTTCTATAAACCACTTCTGTTCCTGCATTTACAGCAGGGGTGGGCAATGTCTGGAGGTCTGGGGGCCATTTTGCCCCCACATGCCCCCTGCAGGCCCCATTCCATGGGGTGCCATGGGACGCTCCCCACAAAAGACCAAAATTGCTGGTTTGCTACCAATTTTGGTGGCAAACCACTTTGTGGCACTACAGCATGCTACTACGACTAAATTTAGCTTCTTTGCAAGCTAAATTTAACTCTTTTGGTGCTCTGTAGTGGCTACAGAGCACCAAATGGGCCAAACTTAGCTTGCAAACAAACTAAATTTGGACATTTTGCCATTTTGTAGCTGCTAGAGATCTCATTTTTTTTGTAATTTTTCAATGTTGGGGGCAGTGAGGGTGGCAGGGGCCACACTGGGAGGGTAGCAAGGGCCACATGTGGCTCATAGGCCACATGTAGCCCACCCCTGATTTACAGAATGGAGGTCCCTTGGAGTGGAGAGCTGACAGAGGGTACATTTCCTATTTTAGGAATGCAATTTTTTTTGCAATTGGAGTTGCTGGGGAACTACTAGAGCTGCTTGCTTAAGTAAAAAACTACCAGCCTCTGAGAGTCACTGGTGCCAGCATAAAGATAGAGACTGGGTTCAGAGAACATGATAACCCACACTCACAGATTTAGTATGGGTTGAGTGTGGGTTGTCGTTGAACCATGGGTTGTTGTTGAAGCATGGGTTATTGTGTTCATGTGTTGTCTGAACCCAGTTGCGCTAACAAACCATGGTTTGTTAACCATGAACAACCCATGAAGAGAACCCATGGGTTGTTTTTGGGTTGTGAACTGTGGGTTGTTCGTGGTTAACAAACCATGGTTTGTTAGTGTGGCTGGGTTCAGACATTATGATAACCCTTGAGTGTGGGTTATCGTGTTGCCTGCACCCAGCCAGAGTATCAGCTTCAAGTCACTATCGCAACATATTTATGCTAGCGATGTGCACTCAACATGTTTATGCTAGGGATGTGCAACACAACAGTCACAACAACAAAGGAAAAGAAAAAAGAGAGGAAAATGTTCATATCATGAAACTTGTACAATAATCATTCACATCTCCCTAGATATAGGGGAAAGAAAGAAAAAAGAAAAAAAACCCTTTTTAATCCTTCCCTCCCTTGTGTTTCTTTTTCTTTCTTATTATTAACTTAAGAACAGATTATACAAAAATCAAAATACACACACACACACACACACACACACAAGTCAGAAAGGCTTTATCATAAATCAAAGAAAATGTATGGTTCAATATGGTCTGGTATTTACTAATCAAAAACATTGCAAACAAAGTTCACCTTTCAATAAACTTGCCTGCTGCCCATGAATGGATCTTAGTTCATTTTGATAAAATCACAATATTCCATGTTTTGCTATACTATTCAGATATCAATGGAAGAAAGCTGTTTTCTTCCTGTTTGCTGCTATACACATTTTAACCACCATGAGGAAATTTACAGCAGCTTCAATCTTGGTATTATTAAACCAAAGACTAAAGATAACAGAATAATATTGTTTGGGGGTTTTTTTGGTATTGAATAATTGATCATTTCATTAATAAGATTCAAAAGATTCAAAATAAAAGATTCAAAATCCAAAAAGGTTGGGTAACTGGACAATTCCAAAATGTATGCAAAAAATCTACTTGATTCCCCCTCACGCCACCAACACAAATCCTGTACTGTGTTACAAATCCAATTTAACTTAGGTGGAGTTAGATACCACTGGTATTGTTGTTGTTGTTGTTGTTTTTAAAAAAATTCATATCAGCTGATACTAATCCAGGCAATACATAAATAAAATAAATAAATTTCTCTGTATCCATTTCCACTCCTTTATCCAAATCTCTTGTCCCCAATCCTTTATGTATTTCTTTATCTTTGTCTAAGAGAACAACTCTCTTAGATCTTACAACAGAGCATATAACTGGCTTATAAGGCCACTGGTGTTATTCGTGCCAGTCAATAATTCACAGTTATTTTTGTCCCTCATTTCATTATAATTTCTACATAAAGTTATTGTGCTGTGCTTTGCTTGGAAGTATTGGAATCTTGAATATCTTCTCCCCCATCCAGAAGGACCCCCTATCTTCATAGATTAGAGTATCTTGCCCATTGACCAAATTTTCTTCTTCCTGTATCAGCCTTCCTCAACCTGGTGCCCTCCAGATGTGTTGGACTACAATTCTCAGCATCCCCATCAGCCATGCTGTCCTATATTCTTTCAAGCAGAGAGGGGGTGTCCTTCTCGTTCATTGGTTCAGAGTGAGAAGTCTAGCTGATCACTGGGTTTTTTTTTTTTTACATTAAGCAGTAGGAGAGGAGGCAGCAGAGTGCCAAGACTACTTTGGCAAACTCCCCCACGTTGCAAAACTATGCTTCCCAGTTGCCTGCCTGGAGATAGTAGCCCCCAATTATAAATTGCCAGCAGACACCACCTTTAACAAGAAGTGGTGCTGTGCCATCCACTCTACCAGAGAGAAAGTGCTGGAGGAGCTTGGCTCAGGTTGTAGGAACTCAATGGAACTCCACATGCCATATTCCACTGATACCAAGTAGCCTTGGGGACTTGGTGTCAGCTACCCACTAAACAGGCAGAAGCAGTGGGACACCAGGCAGGCAACTTCCACTTGGTGGTGCTATTTTGGGAAGTCTTCAGCACTGCTGTCGCCACTGCTGCTTCAGACACACCATCACAAAATGCAGTGAAAGCACTGGAACTTGTTGTGATAAGTTTCTTCTACCGCCCTCTCCAAAGCACTGTGATTGGAAGTTAAAAAGGAGAGTTCTGGTAAAGTTATTATTTTCTGGTTGGCAGCTAGAGCTAGCAGTCCCACAACCATCCAGAGCAGAATTTCAGGAGGTACCACAGAGCAGAAGGGGGAAGGAGGAATCAGCAAAAGATTGCTTCTCAGCCTTCCTCAGGCAGCAGTGTCCCATGAGTGGAATTCCACTTAATGGAACTCTGAAACTAAGCTTGAAACAGCAGAAACTACTAAGCTCTTGTGTTGCACTTAGGTGTTTCCCAGTGAGGATAGTGTCCTTAGCTAACCCATTTTACTCTGGGTAAGGGTGCTGTACATCTCCAGTGGACCCTATGAATGCTTTCGATACCCATGGAATACATTCAAGGGTATGTTTCTTGTCTTGAGGAGCACAAACAATTTGAAAGCCTTTTTCTTTGCAGTGCAGAAAAACCTTCAAACAGTGTTAACGTGGCATGATAATCATACTGACAATGGTTTGTAAGAGTTTGCCAAAGTTTTGTATAATATAAACTAGGAATCTATATTGCTCATGTAACCCTTTGCCAGGATCCTTTTGTCTTTCAAGTGTCAACTCACAGTCTGAACAAAATCACATTGCAATAAACTTGTGTTAATTGATACATTATGGACTTGGAGGGTTTTCTTTTTCCATTTGCTTGCTTGCTGAGGAGTTCTCCACTTTCCTCCTACCTAGAAAAAGAATGCAAAGTACATGTTCTCAATGAATTGAGGCTGAGCTGAACATCTTTTTTTAATTGCTTGTTTACTCTGGAATGTAAAATAAAAGAGAAAGGTTACAAATGTTCAAGATGTCCACCAGGTGATGATGAAGTCTTATTATATAAGACTTATAACAAATTTTATAGGGGCCCAAGGAAATGGTAACTTGACACACACCATAGCCAAGGTCCATATCCTTGCATGACTTTTTCTAGGGAGCACTTGTGCAGTTAGGGGAGGTTATGGGGGAGACAGATCCCTGTATTAAAGTCCACATGATTATGCTTCAAGAGCATCTCAATACACTGAGTTAATTGGAACATAACACAAGAAAATCCTTATAGGATCAGCCCATGATCTAGTCCAGCATTCTGCTTCCAACAGTGTTCATCCCTCTATGAGAGGCCCTCAATAAGAACATGAAGGCAACAGCCCTTCCTCTGTTATTTCCCCGCCCCCAGCCCCACCCCTATCCCACCAAGCAAATGGTATTCAGATGCTTACTGCCTCTGAACATGGAGGTTCCCTTAGCTATCATAGCTAACAGCTATTAATACAGCTAACCACCATGAATGTGCATGTGCTTCTTCTCCTTTTAAAGCTAAGACCCTTTTTGACAAGCAGGATCCAGTGGGGACCCCCCTCTGGAGGAAGGGGACAGGGAAGCAACCCTCACCCATTCCCCCTGTGCTGCCTGTCATACTGCTCCAGAGGGTCCCCAACTCTCAAGAGTAGATTTTTAGGAGTTTGGGGTGATGCGGGGGGGGGCAGGAGGAATTGTGAAGATCGCCTCCCCAGTCTCTCTCTCCAGCATGAGCAGAACTCAACTAAGCACTCTTTGGGATCCAACCCATTGAATGGCTACTCAGGATGCAAGCCATCTAACAGAAGCTCATGACAGGGACAAAAAACATCTTGTCTAATATTTCCTGTAGGCACAGAGCTATTCCAGTAAAGAATAAATGTGTTGTAATTAGGGGTTTACAAGTATTTTGTTATGGTTTGTTTGTGACCAGAAGTTGCCCAGTTTGCATCCCCCAAACATGAATGTGAGTGCTTTTTGCAGGCAAAGCTTGCACATTCCTGAACTTGCAATGCTGCTTCAAAAAATTTGAATTGTGTGTGTGTGTGTGGGGGGGAAGAGTGCACTTTAAACATGTGTATATTCACACTTTAGTCAATGGGGGAAAGTACCCATTTGAATATAACTTTAAAAAATGAGCACTCAAATGTGCACTTTTCCTGTTCAAACAACAACAAGCTCATAATCAGGAACCAGAATGAGGTGGACCAAGCCCTGAGGTGGAACTCGGAGAACCTCGACAAGCTCGAGCTTCTCTGATTCACCCATTCCTAGTTATAATCCTGTAGACCAGTGTTCTCCAACCTTGGGTCCCCAGATGTTTTTGGCCTACAATTGCCAGCATGCCCCAGCCAGCTACGCTACGCTGGCTGCGGCATGCTGGGGGTTGTAGGCCAAAAACATCTGGGGACCCAAGGTTGGAGAACACTGCTGTAGACATTTCTTATTTGCATTGTATTTAAAACTGAAACAAGGGGCTTGGTTTTAAAGGGAGAAACGGGATTTTTCCCAAATGGTCCCACCGTTTGAATAAAAAAGGCAAGCCACCTGGGAAGTACCACCAGTGTCAGTAGGTTGGGGACCATACCTGGCAACTGTTCAATTCGAAGAAGACGATTTCTGCCCTAATGTTGTTGTTGTTTTCCTCATGCTGTTCCAGCAGGAGTGAGAAGAAGCAGTGAGAACATAAGGGCAGGACATGTGCTTCCCTTGACTCCTCTAGAGAGGGGTGGGCAGAAAGTAGATCTCCAGATGTTTTGGACTTCAACTCCCAGCATTCCTGACCATTAGCCAGGCTGGCAGGGGCTTCTGGGAGTTGAAGTCCAAAACATCTGGAGATCTACCTTCCACCCACCCCTGCTCTAAAGAGCATACTTTCTTACTCATGTTTCTGGAATACCCATGGGCTTTGGGCTTTCCCCAGGGCTGGCCTGCTAAGCAAGCCTGTTGCCTTCAGGTGCAGTCGAGGACAATGTCCTACTAACCAGTGTTGAAGTAAGATTCAGCTGCCAGTCTGGTTGGCATTTGTGCATGGAATGGGTAGATGTGCCATCTTGTCCTTTGTCTCAGGCAGCAAAATGTGTTGGGCCAGCCGTGGCTTTGCTTCCCCTTCTTTCCTGGAACAGACAAAGTTTTATTGGATTTTAGTGTTATTCTGGGTCCAAGATCTATGCATCACTCCGCACATGATGACCACAGCGCCAAGTGGTGACTTGCTTGTGGGGATGAGCCATCACATGCCAACTCATATCAACTCCTTTGTGCATTTCAGTGGAAGTCTGTTCTCACAGCCAACGGAGGCGGAGGGTCATTGAGTGTGGAACAAATAAATGATCAGAGAAGTAAAGTGAAGTACAGTCATGCCTTGGATTGAGAGCATAATTCGTTCCGGAAACGTGCTTGTAATCCAAAACACTCTTATATCAAAACAAAATCCCCCCCAAAAAAATTGTACAGAGATTTTTAATTTAAGCCGTACTACAGTACTGGTATTGCAAGACGTCGCTTGTATATCAAGTAAAAAAAAAATTAAATAAATATTTAAAAATTTGCTTGTCTTGCAAAACGCTCTCAAACCAAGTCACTTGCAATCCAAGGTATTACTGTACATGCATGTGTGAACTGAGCCAGCTCTAAACCTGCAGGGAGGGAAACACAGGAAGGGAGGAGGAATGAGCAACAGTGGCAAGATAGGCAGCGCTGTATCACATATGTGGGACTAACTTTTGGAAGGCAAGGCCCTGGTTCATTTTCCTGGAGGTCCCAACAAACTACAGCCAGTCGCAACGGGATACGGCTGGGATATGCCTTTACGTAGATCCCTAGTCACTTTCAGTGGTCTACAGTTGTGTACAGGGCAGCTGATTCCCAAGAGTTACTACAGGCGAGAAACACAGCTGAGAGAAGCGTAGCTCACCAGTTAGGATTTCCTTGTGACAGCAAACCACAGCTCTAATTTCCATTTGCCCTGTCCCGGTCTCCTAACAGATTGCATTGCTCTCCATCTCGCTCTCTCGCTCTCTCTATCGTCCTGTTATTATTCTTCCCCTTTAAAGCGATTAATACCTTTCAAGAAATGGACTTGTGTGCTGATTCAACTATTCCAAGTGCTAATATATGGAGTCCACGGCACTGAGAACAGCTGCTTGATTGCCACAACCGGATGGACCCTGATGTACAACTGCAGTTATCTCAAGCGTCCACTGCTGGCTTGTGGGGCCTAATACTTGTCATGCTGCAGCTTTTATACGAAAGTGCTGGATGAAATCAATTGTTCAAGAGGTGAAAGGAATTGCAGTTTTAGATTAATCTTGCCTGTTAACAATGATAGTCATGCTAGAAAACCAACATGCGGTGGCTACTTTGCAGTGTGTATGTGTGTGTGTGTGTGTGTGTGTGTGTGGGAGCAGATAGCAATTGTTTGTTTTTGGTGTCTTGTCACTTGCAGGCAAAGTTTTCAGCAACCGGAAAGTTTTCAGAGGCCTAACCAAGGCTGATCAAACGAAGATCAGAAAGGTAACAGGTTAAACTGGATTTTTATTTATTTATTTATTATATTTATACCCCACCTTTTTTCCTGAAAGGAACACAAGGCGGCTTACATAATCCTCCTCCTCCTCTCCATGTTATCCTCACAACAACCCTGTGAGGTAGGGTAGGCTGAGAGTCAGTGACTGGCCCAAAGTCACCCAGTGAGTTTCATGGCTGAGCGGGGACGAGAACCCGGATCTCCCGAGTCCCAGTCCAACACTCTCATCACTACGCCACGCTGGATGATGGCCTGGTGAAGTCACACTGCCAAGAGACAAAACCAGTGCTTCCATTTGCTTCCCACATTTAGGCCCAGTGCAGAAGTAATGATGCTAGGACATTAACTGTGACTTGAAGGTGGCTTCCAAACCCTGGTTAAAGAAGCTAATCCTCCTTCGGGTGAGACTGTGGCTCAATGGTAGAGCGCCTGCTTTGGATGCTTCAGGTCCCAGGTTCGATCCCCGGCATCTCCAGGTAGGCCAGGAAGAACTCCTGCCTGAAACCCTGGAGAGCCACTGCCACTCAGTGACGACAATACTGGGCTAGATGGACCAAGGGCCTGACTCGTATATAAGGCAGCTTCCTATGCTCCTTCACAATAACCATGGTCATGTTGTCCGAATGCCTGACTGCCGTCTCCCAAAGCAGTTTCTTTATTCCCAACTCAAGGATGGAAAGCGGAATATCGGTGGTCAGTATAAGAGGTTTAAAGATGTTCTTAAGGCTAATCTAAAAAAATGCAATATAAACATCGAAAACTGGGAAGCTCTGGCCCATGAACCTCCGCTCTAACTGGAGGTCGGCCTTTCACAAAGGTTCCATGGACTTTGAAGAAGCCCGAGTGCAAGGTGAAAGGGAGAAACGTGCTAGGCGAAAAGCACGTCAAACGAATCCTTCACAGGACCATCTTCCTTCTGGTAACCTGTGTCCTCACTGTGGGAAGCTGTGTGGATCCAGAATTGGCCTCCACAGTCACTTACGGACCAATCGCTAGAGTCTACACAATCTTCTTTAGAATTTCCTCCTTTTAAAATTTTCTTTTTGTAAATTTTTATCCTGGAAGACAATCTTACTCAGTCACGAGTGATCGCATGATGATGATGATGATGATGATGATGATGATGGTGGTGGTGGTGGTGGTGGTGGTGGTTAGTGTCAGTGCAGACAAATTGCTGCACCTGATTAAAATCTGGCAAAGGCTGGGAAGGAGGGGATATGCAAAAGAGAGAGGAGAGGATGAAAGGGAAGGAAGCTCATGAGCTGACAGCACCCTCTCAATCCCTTAAACCACATATTGGCAACCCGTGGCCCTTGACGGACTTCCATGCAGTCAGTGGTGGACCCCATTCCCAGCTGATTAGCCCCCCCCCCCCACCCACACACATTGCTTAGCTCATTCATGCCGGAAAAAGCAGAGGAGTGCAGCAATTGATGTGCTACTCAGCTGTCCCCAGCACCAATCAGCTGGGCAGCGGGGAGAGGTTCTCAGTGAGATCAGCAGTCCCATGGCCTGCCTCCCCTCTCCCTGCCACCCAGCTGATTGGCGCTTGAAACAATTGAGGAGTGCACTGACTGGCAGCTGGGGGATTGCAGCGACCCCATTGCAATTCTCTGCACACCCTGCTTCCCAGCTGGACTGCACTGGAATTAGCATTGCCCCACTGTTCCCAGTGCTAATCAGGTGGGCAGCGGGGAGTGGGAGAGGCAGGTGATGGGATCTCATTGTGCCGGGAAGGCACATTGAGTGCTGAGATGGGCAGGGGCAGGGGTGTGTGAGTTTGCTTGGGTGTGGGGGTGTTTGGAAGAGATGGGGGGAGGCTCTGAGTGTGTGTGTGTGTGTGCACGCGCGCGTAGCCCAGGTCCCATTCATTGTTGGTTCCCCACCCACCCCCACATGTGGCCCTCGAGGGCAAAAATATTGCCCACCGTTGCCTTGGTCAAGAGATCAGCAGCTGTCTCATTTTCTCATTGTACTACATGATGTGCTGAAAGGTATCTCCAACTCCGAGTGATCTTGCAGGGAGGGGGGGAGGATTTCATTTCACATCTGTCAATGTAGCCTACCAAGTATGCATTAGCTATAATTCATTGCCTCTGAATGCACACATATGCAATTATCTTTTAGAGATTTTGTCTTATGCTAACATGATAATTGTCATCCCTGCTTCTTCTTTAGTTTGTGTAAGAATAATGTTTATGTAAAAGTGGAAAAACTCTATCATATATGTAACACAGACATTTATGCTGCTATTACGTTACATTTGACGCATGTTAAATTTCCTTTTTGTATATACTCAGGAAAGCCCTTTTGTCCTCAGATTCTTTACAGATCTACAAATTCAACAAGTTGGGGTAATATAATCTGAATCACTCTGTGTTGTTAAGGAATGTGTTTATTAGAGCTGTGCACAAATGGCCTTTTGAAATTCTCTGCTCCATTTGTGGGCAGAGAAATGGGGGGACAATTTTACTGAATCCCTCCAGGGAGAGGAGATATTCCCTGCTAGTTTCTCGGGTGGGGTTCACCATTAGCAGTGGCAGTAGCACAGATTCTTTCTCTTTTTTTCCCCCATCGGTTGCTTTCGGGGTGGGGGGTTCCTTCTGCTCCAAGTGGCAACAGCAGAAACTGTGTTAGCTAGCCTGGCCACCATTCTGAACCCTCCACAATGCCTCAGAACTAATGTCATAATTGCGGGTGGGGGTGGGTTGGCAGCCACTACCAAAAATGCTGAAGAAAATTCTGCAAAGTGGTGTTCGTTTCTTAGGGAGAAAAAAAAGGAAGAAGAAAAGAACAAAAAAGAAAATTTGTGAGAAAAAGAAAATTCTCACAATTTCCTTAGAAAACTGTTGTCTGAGAATTTTCTGCTCAGCTCTAGTTTAGATATATTGACTGGGTTCAGACAACATGATAACTCACACACAAGGGTTGTGCGTATGGGTTGGGTGTGGGTTGTCATTGAACCATGGGTTGTTGTTGAACCATGGGTTATCATGGGTTGCCTGAACCCAGCTGAGATAACAAACCATGGTGAACAACCCACAGTTCACAACCCAACAACAAGCCATGGGTTCTCCCAACAACAAACCCTTGAGTGTGGGTTATCGTGTTGAGTAATATTAAAGGTGCTCCCAAACAAGTATACAGAGTGCCAAACTGGAGTAGCTTTTTGTTTTCTTACTTCTGCTGTGTGTTTTCTGTTGCCATGCATTGAATCCCATGAGTCTTTGAAAGTACGAAGGCTGACATTGTCTCATGTCATCTTAAACATTATCTCTGATGAGGCTTTTCTGATAGGACTGTTTTGAATGCGGCACTGAACATCTTCATGTATTCGATGATCCAGGAGTGCAATCTAGAGTCTGCCAGAGCTGAGTGTATTGCTCCTGTAACATGGTGGCAAAGCCTTTGTACAGCACAGCCTCAGAGTCCTCCAGCTTTGTAGAAGAAACAGTTTTAATGAAACTCCATGAAAGTTGCTGTTTCAAAACACACACAATCAAGGTACAAACTAACATAAAAGCATTGAAAATCTAATTTCCCCTTAATTTAAATTTATCATTTTCTGAAGTCTGTGAAGCTCAAAGTGAAAATTTAGAATCAGAAGTTATGGATCTCTGAGACACTGCTTCTGATTAGAGGAACAAATGAATTATGATATAATTTTCAAAGGTATATTATTTACTGAGATTGAGCAGAATAAATAGATAAATAAAGATGGGGTTAGCATCACAATTTTGTCTACAGTGACTGCAACACCTGTGAACAATGATGATATACTATTGAAGAATTCAATGTTAGTATAAGTTTGACTGAAACTCCAAAATCCCTACTCCTTGTAGGGATGGAGGAGAAATTTGTTTAGTTCACATTTTAATATGAACTTACCTATTTTTGCACTTTTAAACCAATACGTTCTGAAACTCAGTTATCCTTCAAAATTCGCACTTCTCTGAATTTTGCAATGGAGTTTTCCAATCAAAATATGTGTACAAATATGCATATATTAGGAAAAGTGCACACAAAAATGCATATATTAATGATGTTTAAAATGCATTATCTTAGGGAAATTTCTTGCAACAAATATGTAGAGCATGTACAAAAATGAATGTATTGGGAGAAATGCGCACAAAAATGCATATGAATTTTCATGGAAACTGTTTTTGTTTTTTGATCTCTACGTTCAGGACAAACCAAACCTAAAATTGGAAAAACGAGAAACCAAAACTGACAAATTCGTCCATCCCGACTCCATAGTTATATGACAGGGAAGTTTATTTCCCCTCTAAAAATATAAGTTCCTTCTGTTTCTACCTGACAATGCTGTTTCTAAGCCAAGGTCATAAAACCTTTTGTTTACTGCAATGTTGATGCTTCCTATTTTCAAGTTTTATTTTAAAATTTATTCCTGTTTTCCCAACTGGCAAAAAAACTACAATATACTTAGATTCTTTAGGGTGCCACAGCTTGCAGCTCCCTCTCTGACACTGGATATATTTGTAATTATCCTTTTAATAAGATGAAGCCATTTATACGTTACAATTTCATAAATATACCAAGCAGTACAATTTTATGTGTTAAATTATATACAATACATTTCGTGTTCTTGAAGTAGTAAAGTTAAGTTGAGGTCTGATAAGTACTACATATATTTCACTCCCCCCCACCCCTGCACACACTTTTCTTTTCCCCACTCCCCCCTCAAATAGAAAAAGACACACATTTATTTTCTTCTTCCTTAGCCTCAACATTTTCAGAGGTGTTTGCTATTGCATAAATACCCACCAGCTGGACAGATAAGCATTTGAAGTGTGAGAAAGGTCTGTACATTGCAGGGTCACTATGGATCCATAGAGCATGGTTTTCATAGATACTCAGCACTGCATAATTGTGTGAGGCATGGGATATGTTTTGTCCCTAGTCCAATGGGGTCCTCCAAGGTAGCACTCGACTTTTCCCCATAGGGATAGGGATGAATGGCAGCTATTCACTTACATAGGAGGAAATAAAGGATGCACTCAGGGATATTGTTAGCATGGGGGGTAAAAATTCCACCGGCCCCAGCATCCCTGGTATTTGGAGTAGGAAGAAGGTTTACCCATCCTGTCCACTCTTTCTGACTGGAGTCTATTGATTTTTGTCATATAATTGAATGGGAGCCATTAATACATGAATGTAGGAAAAATTAATCTGGTCCCATTCCAGTGTCGGAAGAAAGAGCAGAAGAAAGGTCTATGTTTCTTGGCTAGAGTTGTTTATTTGCCCCATAGAACTCTGTGAGATCCATAGAAAATGGAGTCTGCCTATATCTACATACAGGCAAAAGGAAGCTGAAACAAAAGAATCAGGAAAAAATGGGGAAATTGTCAAGAGATGCAGCACATTTCCATCTGGAAAGAAATCATATGTTACCCCATGTAAAAGCTGGGAATTGAGAAACTCAAGCATTTTGCAGGTAAGATGCCTCCATCTCTAGAAAAGAAAGGTAGTACTCTGACCTTGTGGTGTGCTGACAATACCCAAAATAGCTGATAGTCCAGGTGCTCCTGAAGGATGAAAGCTGCCTTCCTAGTCCAAAGGACAAGCTCTGCGGGTGTGACACAGAAACTGGTTAAAAGACACAATCAATCAGCTTAGCTGGTGATAGTGGATTCCTGCTGAGAAAAGAAATATGGGGAAATTCAGATAAAAGCATATGTTTAAAAAGGCTGCGTTTGAGACAGCACGGTTGAGGGCTTGGTCTCTAACCCACCGTTTGGCTGCAAAATTAGCGGTCTCCAAGTGCTTCTCGCTTTCAGAAGAGGGTGTCCCTGCTTCAAGTGCGGGTGGGTGACATTTCTGGCATGGTCGTCTGGCCAGAAAAGTTTGCATTGGCATCCTCTGGGTTGTAACTGGACTCTGCATAAACAAAGTGCTTCAGTTTCCAAGGCTGCCATACCTTGAAGTTCATAAACATCAGCATTCATCACCCTCCCTCGCCTGCCCCGTGCAAACCCAAATGAAAAGGATCTGTATATGTGTGCATGCATATAAGTGTATGTGTGTGATCGCCAACACAATTTTGAAAAGCAAAAAAAGGGGAGAAAGAAAAGTGCTCTCTTCCTTGCAAACATGATTAAGCCCCACCGTGTACACAAAGTCCAGGTCATGGAAAAATGTTCAGCAACAACAAACCTTAATGAACTGGGACTGTTTACTCCACATCCAGTCAGCCCTCCTCAAAGAAAAGTTGAACAACCTTGGCAAAGCAATGATTCTTGCAGAAAACCAGGTGGGGCCATGGCCTGGATGGTGGGGGGTGGGATGTCTGTGGAGGGGGAGTCACCCCCTCCCCAGGGATATTCCTTTACAAGCACCTTCCCTGAATGTCCAGTTTTTATATTAAAAAAAGAAATAATAGCACCCCAACTCAAAGCTTCTGAGGCTCTCTGTTCCCTCTTGTGAGCAACTGAATGGCAGAAGGCTGACTTTTGGGAGGACTCCACATGCGCCACCCCAGCTGCTAGACTGGCGAGTGGGACTTGCACACGCATGGCACACACTGAGATAAATGGAACATAGGAAGCTGACAGGTGAAGTCAGGCCGCTGGTATGGCCCATGCTAGCCTTCCCCAACCTGGTGCCCTCTAGAGGTTTGGGACTACAACTCCCAGCACTCCTGACCATTGACCATGCTGGTTGTGGCTGTTGGGAGATGAAGTCCAAAACATCTAGAGGGCACCAGGCTGGGCAAGCCTGCTTTATGCTGATAGCCCAAAGCTGTCCAGGGTGTCTAACAAAGATCTTTTCCCAGTCCTAATTGGTGATGCCAGATATTGTGGACCTAGAACATTCTGCACGCAATGCATTGCTCTGCCAGCCACTGAATTATGGCCCTTCTTCATCCAGATGGAATAAGCCTGCTTCCATGCGCATAGTACTGTAAGATGGATCTCTGTATTAGTGGGTCATTCTTATAGAGGGATATAATGGAAAATGTGTAGACCAGCCTTCCCCAACCTGGCACCTTCCACATGTGTTGGACTACAGCTCCCATCATCCCCAACCAGTATGCCCATTGGTGCTGCTGCTGAGGATGATGGGAGTTGTAGCCCAACCCATATGGAGAACACCTGGTTGGGAAAGACTGGTGTAGACAGTATTGTGGCTTGTAAGGTAGCATTCTGCCTAGCGACTTCCTAGTAAAACATCATTCTTCTCGATAAGAACATAAGAAGAGCCATGATGGATCAGACCTAGGGTCCATCTATTTTGGCATTCTGTTCACACAGTGGCCAAGCAGCTACCCATAGGAAACCCACAAGCAGGATATGAGTGCAACAGCACCCTCCCGCCCATTTCCCTCAGCAACTGGTGTACATAGGCATACTGTTCTACTGAAGATGTTCTACTGGAGGTAACATAAAGTCATCATGACTAGTAGCCATTGATTGCCTTATCCTCCATGAATTTGTCCAATCCCCTTTTAAAGCCATCCAAATTGGTGGCCATCACTACATCTTGTGGAAGTGAATTCCATAGCTGTGTGAAGAACTGCACTGTGTGAAGAAGTACTTCCTTTTATCTGTCCAGAATCTCCCACCAACCAGCTTCAAAGGGTGACCCTGGGTTCCAGTATTATGAGAGAGGGAGAAAAATGTCTCCCTATCCACTTTCTCCACACCATGCATCATTCTGTACACCTCTGTCATGTCTCCCCTTACTCGCCTTCTAAGCTAAACAATCCCAGATTTTGCAACCCATTCGAATGGATTTGCATGCCCCAATGCATATCAGGCCAGTGTATTTTCCCTGAAGTATATTGTTTTGTAATTGACTAATTTTGTGTCCATTTTGAATGGAGATAAGGGATGGTCATGCTATGTAATCGTTGTTATTTGAATAGTTTTTCCATCAATTTTCTAATGTCGCCTATGACAGAACAAGTTGACTCTTGGGGTATGGGGAGGATGTACTATCTTTCTGATTAGCTTGGCTGGATTGGCTGAATGGGTGGTGATTACGTTTTGTCCAGTGCTGCCCGTTAGGCATTTCCCCCCTTAAAAAACAAACTAACAGAACAAGTTGATTCAAAGCCTAATGTGGGTAAAAGCAAGTGTTAGTGATGCTTCTTCTGGAACATATGAGCAGAAAAGGATTTATTTATTATATTTATTTATTTAATACATTTTTATACCACCCAGTAGCCGAAGCTCTCTGCGTGGTTTACAACAGTTAAAACCATAAAATACAATATAATATAAATATAAAATTTAAAACCACAGATTAAAAACAAACAGCAAAGCTAGCAGCAGCAGTTCAAATTACAACAACAAGAATTAAAAACAACTATGATTGGGAATTGCAGCAGAATCAAGTTCTATTAGGGAAGACACAGTAAAGTTGAAGACTATTAAAGGAAAATAGCATATCTACTTGCTCCATTGTAAGCATCAGAAAAGTGGTACACTTAAGTAATTTTAGACTCTGTACTTAATGGCTTGGATCCACACCTAGTCCTGGTTAGAGCAAACACATTGAAATCAATGTGACTGAAGTTAGTCATGATTAACATAAGTCACATTGATTTTAATGGGTCTATTCTAAGTAGGACTAAGTCTGGATCCAACTCAATGGTCTTGTGGGGGGGGGGAGGGTGCTCTTTGGATGGTAATGTGCTTGAATTACTTCATTTACTTCAACATGCCGTAAGCCAGTCCTGCTGCGTTTGGGGCTGTCCTCAT
Source organism: Shinisaurus crocodilurus (assembly GCA_021292165.1). Classification (NCBI taxonomy): domain Eukaryota; kingdom Metazoa; phylum Chordata; class Lepidosauria; order Squamata; family Shinisauridae; genus Shinisaurus; species Shinisaurus crocodilurus. The sequence goes on from CM037877.1 coordinate 164,915,526, forward strand.
TTTGCTAAGTGGGGCCCTAGACCTCTGCACCAGTGCATCTCAAGAAGGAGGGAGGCCACACTGATCTCAAGTTGCAAGTTACATAACTGAGACCAGGATCTTGCCACTTCAAAGTGATGGCATCCAAGGTCAATAGGGATACTAGCACTGTCACTTTGCTCCAGAGACTCTAGGAATCCTGAAGAAGAGCAACCATTTGCTATGTATAATCTGAGACAGCTTGGGGGGGGGGGCAGGGAAGAGGAATGGCTGAGTGAGTTGTCTACCTTCCAAGATTGGAAAGACCAGGTCATTTCAAGGAAAGGAGAAAAGGCTTATCTTGCTTCATGTCAATGGGAGTTGTACAGAAGCATCACTTTATGTTGCTATTCATGTTCATCCTGCAAGTGATAAGACTGAAATTTACTGAACTGTTCTGCTTAGGGAGGAAAAAGTTGCACTTGTGTATTGACAGTATGGCATGCTTCTTGTTCCAAAGAGTTTAAATTCCTGATTCATGAATGATATTTTTCTGTTAGAAATGGCCTGCTTAGAATCTGCCCTCATTCATTTATTTGGTTTCCCCCCCCCCATCCAAGGACTCCTTGAGTGGCCAACAACAAACTTAAAAAACAGTAAAACAAAGATCAATAAAACAACATAGTGAATAAGAAGAGAAGAGCAGCCAAGTATGCTGGTGTTATTACGCAAGTTAAAACCACAAACTGAAGGCTTAAAAGATCTATCTATCTATAAAAAAAACCTGGGCAAATAAAAAGGTCTTATCAATGGCAATAGCTTTATAAAAACAACAAAGAGTCTTGTGGTGGCACCTTAAAGGCGAACACAATCTGTTTGTCTTTAAAGGGCCATCGGGCTCTTCAATGTGTTTGCTTCCTTCAAGAGATTAACATGGCTATCCCTCTGGAAATTGCTGTATAGTCAAGGCTCTTTTAGTCAGCCAAGCTGCTGGTGCTCACAATCCTATATTCTAATAGTGAACTCATTCTCTGAGTGCAGACCCTTACGTACTGAGAATGGGAACATCAATACAAAAGTATCTGCAGGCTTGGTGAAACCCAAAGGTTTGAAGAAGTACAAATTACATTGTTGTTGTTGTTGGTGGTGGTGGTGGAGGTAGGGACCAAAACAGCCCAGTAAGGACTGAGCATGGGGAAGCCTACAAGCAGGACATCAAGACAACAGCCCTCCCCATTGTCCCTTCCCTCAGCACTTGGTTTTGCCTGTGAACCTAGAGGTTTCCATTTTGCATTTATTCCACAGCCAATAGTCATTGGCAAATGTGTCATCCCTGAATTTCTCAAAAGCTATCTAAGCCCAGTGGTGCACTTAGGTAATTTTAGATTCTGGACCTCATCATCTTACAGGGCCTTCCTCTTCGGAAGTAAGACTTCACTTACTTCAAAATGTGCTAAGCCAGCCCTTCCTCTTTGGGGGCCCTCCTGCTGAGTGGGGCCCTACACAACTGCCCCAAAGTCGTGCATTGAGAGCACCACTGTTTAACCCGGCAGCTGTTATCAATTAACTTCATAAGTTATTTATGCACTGTGCGAAGATGTACTTGTGTGTGTCTGTGTCCCTTGACACACACTCAATTTCAACATCAATCAATTTCATTGAGTCACCCCGAGTTCTATTGTTACAACAAAGGGACAAACCATTATCTCAATCCACTTTTCTCTAAACTATGGATACATTTCTAAATCTCTATTTCATTCCTCCCCTCTCTTTGTGGTGATTTTTTCTCTCTAAATTATAAAGCCCCAAATGATTTCTGGGTGACGGCCATAGAAAGGTGAAAACCCTAGGGAAATGGTTCCCAAATGGCTGATATTCTGGCTGTAAATTGCTGGTGTGCACACTTCTCTAACCATATTTTTGCATGTCCTGTGCCCATATCTCCATCCAGGAGGCTTAAATCTGAGGATTTAGATGCTGCTTCACCATCTGGGGGATTTTCCTATATTAGCAAAAATCCCAGCTGTCCAACTGGGACAGCTTTCTAGCTGTTCATTCTCAAGGGCTAAAACTATGTCCTTAACAATGACAGGGTACGTATTTATTTAGATTTGTTATCTGATCCCTCCTGGAGGTTCTGGGTGAGTTAAAACATTTCAATTCTTCAAGAACAAATGATGAAAATACAATATATAAAAAGCACACTACAACCTGTCCTCATGAAACCCTAGGAAAATTCCACTGCAATCTCTTAGCATCGGCTTCATACCAGGTTATGCAAAGCTTCTGAAAGATAGTCAGGTTTGGGCTTCACAAGTCTTTCAGAGAACAGTATTCTATAACTGTGGAAATACTCCCAGAAATACTCTGTGGTTTCTATGGGAAGCCATTGCCATTCTGTAGCCAGACCCTGAGCAAGTACCAACGATCACGTCTTACATTATATTTTTCCTACATTAAGGTGGGAAAACACAGATATATTTGAAGGCTGTCAACATATCAACTCATCACCAGGCGAGTGGTTCCCTACTACAGTGATAATGGGTGATGGGAGGTGGCAAGTTTTGCACAGCTTCTAAATATCATGGGTATATATGTTTCCATCCACTTGACAATACTTGGGTCTATGGAAAACTTTATGTATTAAGCAGGCCCAAAGGTCTGTTTCGGCTGAGCTGAATCAATGTCACTCCACTGTAGTTTCTGCACTATATCCTACTGTTTTGAATAGAATGGGAATGATGATTAGGTACCACTTGTCAGTTTCACACACACACACACACGCACACACACACACACATTTTGGGACTTCCTGTAAACCACGGAGATTGGCTAAAATATTGGGGATGGGAGAGATGTGGTAGCAGCTATGTTGAAAGCCAAGGAAGGTGCAAAAGCTGTTCAACCAAGCCTTTGGTAGAACATCCATTAGAGATATCCCCTAGAGCACTGAGCCACATTTGCTCAAATAATATCTGACTAGACTACTTCCATTCTACAGATCCTGTCTTGTAGCTACTGCTGTCTCCATCCTGGTCTTGCATATCTGTCCCAGTGTTCCACCTGGCTATGGTCTTGTCTTTTAGTTTCCATGTTCTAAGTTGCCTGTGACCTGAGGCATAACCGTCCCCCCATGATCACACATAATCCTTGAGGAAGAATGCTAACAAACTCACAAATCATGTAACCCTAGAGATATGTGCCTATGCTCAACATGTCTAGAGGAATATGGACTTGGTTGTTGCTTCAGAAAGACGTGGTTCCCCTTTACAAACCTTCTGTAAATGGTTGGTAAGCCTCAAAAGTATGGCTGTTTAGTGGTGTTGGGGTGTGTGTGGCGTGCACAAACATTGCCTGCAGAACTGACTTCAAGGATACTTAATCCAAATAACGAGGTCTGCTTATTTACATGGTTATTTGCAGAGATTTGTGAAATGTGAGCAGTGTACAGTACAGTAACTGGGTACCGCCAGAATTACGTTTGCAGCACTTGTGGCTCTGCTTCAACCCATCAGAGGACGACATTGTAGACTGTGATGGCACCACTCTCCATAACCTGTGGAAGGTACTGTGAAAAGGTTCTGAAGAGGAAGTGGTGCATGAGCTTTCTAGGGCTATCATTGTTTGAAATAAAGTCTTTGTGGCAAGGAAAGCTTCTACATGGCTTGGGACCGCAATACTCGATGGAACACCTCTCCTAACCACAATCTACCCGGACACTGCGCTCAACATCTGGGGCCTTCCTCCGACTGCCACCTCTGAGGGAGGCTCAGTCAGTGGCAACAAAGAATAGGGCCTTTTCTGTGTAGCCCCTCCCCCCCAACTCTGGAACAAGCTCCCCACTGAGGCCTGCCTGACACAAACTCTACTATCCTTTTGGTGCCAGGTTAAGAGTGCCCTCTATGCCAAGGCATTTAACAGCTCCAAATAGTACATGGGGGGGGGGGAGCGGTTATGTCAGCTTTTTAACAGGTCTAGCTGTATTAACTTGTTCTTAGTTATTTAAGTCATTTTTAAATTCGGTTTTGAAATGTTTATGATGTTTTTATTGTTTGTATTTTATATTGTATTTTACTATATTTTATTAATTGTTGTAAACTGCCCCCCAGAGAGCTTCAGCTATTGGGCGGTACAGAAATAAAATAAATAGTAATACTAATAGATCGTGACCGTGAGCTGGTTTCTGTGAGGTGATGGAGCAATGGTGAGGACCTAGAGATGCCTTCTTGCTGCCTTAGAGTTTGACCTTAATTCCTGAGCTGAAATGACCAATGGTGTGGGTTCCTCTTCCTGAGCACCTTTTCTGGAATCACTTACCAGGGAGGATACTGGTCCCCAGGGCATCAGATCATCGCTGAGCAGCACGTTACATGTGCACTTGAATAAATCTACATCTCAGGTGTGGGTGGTGGGGAAGTGCTTGTCCAGGCATACAAACTGGGGATCCCTTGCTCCCAGGTGGGGGATTGCACCAGCAGAGTTACCAAAAGGAAGATAAGTTAACCACATCACCTTTGCACCTGGCCATTGGTTTTGTCACAAGCAGTTCACTTTTCTATCTTGCTTTTTATATGGGGAAGCTGAAAATACACACACACACACAGCTCAACACCTCTCACTGGGTGGTCACGGCTGTTCCCTCACTCATGCTACTTGAGCCCTTGGCCTGGCCTCCTGGCTAAAAATAAGTTACTGCCTGAATATGGGCAGAAAAAACAAAGTTGTTCTCCTCTCTCCATAAAAGCCATGGGGCAGCTCTAAATGGCGCTCTCAACTGTTAACTTCAGTATCTTCCCCACAACCCTGAGTCAGCTTGTCCCTTTTGTGCCACCTTTGTACTATTGACAGTACAGAGCATATTATGCTTTTAATCCTTTGAGTGAGAAAATGCCAGATTGGCATCCCTGAGATGGTTTAGAAAGATCGGCTAGGACAGCATGCAGAAATATTCCTGTACCAGATCAGATAGGGATACGATGCTTTAAATACAGTCCCCTCCCTTCCCATCTCTCCCCCCCCACTTCCCTCATTAACTAATAACAGGGTTTGTCCGTTTAACTTCAGAGCACCACTTTGGAAAATGGCCTGTGGAATAAGAAGGGGGTAATAGGATAGTCCAGGTAATCAGATTTGATGGGAGCACTACTAATCAGTTTCCTAGTAAGCTTTGGGCGAGAATACTTGGACACACATTGAGATGAGTAATAAGGACATGGTGGCATTAGTGTGACTCCCACTGCAGGGCATTCACTAGTCTATATGCCATGTACTCTTTTGGTCAGTTTTCCCAAATGCCTTACATGATGTGACCTAGAGATCATGAAATGCGCAGAATGAGGATGTCCAGTAAGCCAACGGCAGTCTTTGCAGGAAGATGTCATGCTTTTCTGGCTCCGATCCTCTCTGCCAAGGCTCATACAATGGGCCAAACTTACCCAGGGTGAGCTCTCTCACTTCAGGGTAGCTTGTCATCTGTAATATCCTACCAAGTGGTAAGGAGAATTTTACCATGTGGGTAAAGTGCATTAGCATTATAAAACCGTTATCTATATGGACTAACCATCATCATAGGCACTCTTTCCAGAATTGTGATAGATTTTGCCTTGAAGATTCTACGTAAAGTGCAAATATGCAACTGTAGAGTAATACCTCTATTAGAACGAACTTGGAACATAGGAAGCTGCCTCCTTATACCAGTTGAGATTACAGTCATGCCTTGGATTGAGAGCATAATGCGTTCCGGAAACGTGCTTGTAATCCAAAACACTCTTATATCAAAACGAAATCCCCTCAAAAAAATTTGTACAGAGATTTTTAATTTAAGCTGTGCTACAGTACTTGTATTGTAAGACAGTCGCTTGTATAGCAAGTAATAAATAAATAAATAAATAAATAAATATTTAAAAATTTGCTTGTCTTGCAAAACACTCTCAAATCAAGTTACTTGCAATCCAAGGTATTACTGTATTTTGTCTGTCCAGCACAGTATTGTCAACTCTGACTGGCAGGGACTCTCCAGGGTATTAGGGTGGGATCTTTCCTATCATCTGCTATCTGGTCCTTTTAAAAACCTGGACGTGTCATGGATTGGACCTGGGACCTTCCACATGCAAAGTGTGGGCTCTGCCACTCAGCTATGGACCATAAAGAGGTGGCCAAGCTTCATCAGAACTCTTAATCAACATTCTTCGATGAACTCTAAAGCTTGCATACTTTGTTGTGACCTTGTCGCTGGTTTTATTAAAGGTATTACCCTGTTACTTTCCCATTTCTCACACCACCACCAAGGACCCACATGGCTACCTGCCATTTTTGTCTGAGTGTAAAATGGAGTCTGGATAGAAATGACATACTTCTATTCTTAGTTTGTTGTTCTGAGCAGAATTTTGCTTCAGCATCAAAGGGTGCTGTAGACGGAGCTCTGAAGATAATTACTTTGGGCAGAAATTAGCCAGGGAAAAAAAGCAGTTTGCTTTTAAATGTCAAGTTTCATTTATACAAGGAGCAGCTTATATTTCACTTACCTGACAGTGTCCTTCAGATTGACAATTGTGATAGGATGATCTTGCTTTCAATAATGTCCCATGTTTTAAGGTGTTTCTGTAATGGTTTCTATTGCATTTTAAAAATAGAAGGACTAGGCATATCCTAATGCCTGCTAGGATATTTCAAACTTGATTTCTGAGGTTGCTGACAGCTCCTGAAAGATTTAGGAACTGGCAGCAGGAAACATTCCCATAGAATCGGTATTGCAAACTTTTTTTGTGTGTGGAAAAACAGCATCGTTTAGCAGGTCATATATCTCCAATAAAACTACAGTTATGCAATAATGGTTCATTAATATGCTAAATCATAACATGGACTGTTCTGTGAAATTGAAAATGGAACCTGTAGAAAGAACAGCACACACACATCCCGTGTGTGCTTAGGCTCTCCGTTTCAGTTGCCGTTTTGTGGCTCTTTTTATTTTAAACTTGAAATGGCCATTTTGATTTACACTGGAGATAACATTGACTTCTGACATTTTTATTTCTGTATAAACATATTTCCATTTGGGCTAAGGTTAATACAGTAGGATTTTCTTTTTCTTGTCTCCCCCCCCCTTTTTATTTTTGGATCCACTGCAGCATTTGCAAAAGCACTTTTGTTTGGTATGTGGCTGCTAATTTATCCTTTATGCCTTTACGATCGTGTCAGAGCCTCAATGCCTCATGACTCATTTACTTTTTTCTAATCTAAAATAATCCCCCTGAAATCCTTTGATTGTCTGTTTGGACCTGATCCACTTCTAAAGAAGGAATGTAATGGGCTTTATGGCACTTACTTGAAAGTAATTTATCCAGCGGAGTGACTATAGATACTGGGGGTTTTTTTCTTTTTAAAGAGCATGCTTTATGGAAAGTGGGGAGTGCTATTTAATTAGCCAAAGGGAAAGTAGTGCATGATACAATCTGTTCCAATATTCTTGGACATTAAACAAAAAGCCAAGCTAAGTTATTAATGTACATGCACTTTATTTGTGGCTGCTTAGTTTGTGTAACCTCTTCTTGAAGAACTTTGCGGCCCCATTTTGGGAATAAAAAGAACATTTTCAAAAGAAGCACGTTCCTTATAAAACATTGAAACAGAAGTTTCACTTGTTGATGCTGCTGCTGCCGCCGCCGCCTGTGTGGCAAATGCACACACACACACACACACACACACACACAAATCAGTTGACAGTGGCAGAAATCCTGAGTTCATTCTGGGTAATATGTGTTTTCAACACTTGATGTCTTGTGTCTTTGGGGTGTGGAATACCAATGCATGTCACTATGAAAAGCTCTGTGGGGGGTTTAACGGGTGGAATCGTTCTGCTTTCCCCTTGAAGCTCCTACTATGTGAAGAGGATTGAGATATAGTTCTTCTGAAAGATGTTAAGTCTTGCAAAAAGTGTTGCGCTGTCATGTCTAGAATCCAAATGGTGATGCCCTCGCTTCAGCTTTTGTAACAGCAGTGAATGTATGGGACTGGGGGTGATGAGTGGGAAATGTCATAGGCCCTTGTTTTGTATTAAAAAGGGGTTTCTTCTTCTTTTTTATAATCAAACAACCAATTGGATAGACCTGAGAGAACTATCCCAGTGCTCAAATTACTGTGTAATATGTGTGTGTGTGGCAGGGATAGTCAGAGCCTGGTCCCTTTAGCTTTTGTGATGGCCCCCTTAGCTATCATTTAGAAGGCTATGATTTGGTTAAAATTGGGGAAGTCAGGTGTGGGGTTTGTAGATTTCATTAAGTCCCCTCACCAGTTCCCCATATGATTTGAGCACTTAAACTATCCACTAATGTGATTATATAATTACACAATCACACAGAGTAATCATGCTCTAAGATCAGCTAAGAGGCAGTCCCAATCCTATGCTGTCGCCCTGGCAGAGATCCTGCTTCAGCTGCTGGTATGAGAGTTGGAGAGAGACAACCCTCTGCTTGCACTTAGGTAGCCAAGTGTTAGAAACCCATGAACTCCATTTGTGTCGGGAGTGCTAAATTGTACTAGCACTAGGGCTGTAAAAGTCAGGTATCTGGCCTGATTGCTGGCACGCGCACACATGCACACAGACACAGACACAGACACAGACACACACACACACACACAGAGCTTTTCTACATGAGGCTGTTAATCCACTATATCTACTTTCAGTTTTGCCACAGAACTGAGATCCAAGGACTACATGAGGAGTGTTTGCTTTCCTGCTACATAACCTCTAGGTGGAACTATGGTATAATGGAATAGCACAAGTACACAAGTGGAAAGAGCATTTTCTTTCACTTTCACATATAATACCACATTATTATTATTATTATTATTATTATTATTATTATTAATTTATTTACATCCCACCTTTCCCCCCATACTGGGACTCAAGGCGGCATTACAACATTAAAACCTGTACAGTTAAAACATATAAATAGAAATATACAAAAGTTAAAAATATAATTAAATTAGCAATAATATTAAAATTATATAAAATATATCAAAGTTAAAACCACAGTAACAATATAAACAGTGCAATCCATCGCATTCGCACAGGTCCAGACTATTCCCAAAGGCTTGCCGGAACAAAAACATTTTTGCCTGCCTCCAGATGGAAGCATACCAAGGAGGGTGCCATTCTAGCATCCCAGGGAAGGGAATTCCAGAGTGTTGGGGCAGCCACTGAGAAGGCCCTCTGCTGAGTTCCTGCCAGGCGTGCCTGAGATGGTGGTGGAACCAAGGTAAGGGCCTCCCCTGAAGATGTCAGGGTACAGGCAGGCTCATAAGTAGTGGTGTCCACGAACCTTTAGGTGGGGGCGACTCTCCGCCAACTCACCTCTCCACAGCGGCGCCTCCTCCGCCTTGATCTTCTGAGTGGCGTGGAGCTGTTCTCCACGCTGCTCGAGCTGCCCTCGGGCTGGTTTAAGCCCAGTTGCCCTGGTTTCCCCGCCAAAAACGTAGCGTGGGGGTCCAGCGCTCCAGCGCAAGGTCCCGGTGCGTCACTTCCAGCCTACCGGAAGTGTCGCGACGGGACCAGTGTGGGCAGCGCGGGCGGCTGGCCGCGGAGAGGCAAGCCGTCCCCAGAGACTGGTAAGTGCGCGTGAGCTTCGCGCGGGTGTGAGCGGAGCCGATTTCAGCCCGCTATGCCTGCGCGAGGCGAGCCGGTACATCCAGGGCCGGTGCAAGGCAGTTTGGTGCCCTAGGCAAGATCAGATATTTGGCGCCCCCCCCTTCCCACTTGAGCCCTCCCTCCCTCCAGCCCTATGCCCTATGGCGCCCCTTTAGCCCTGCGCCCTAGGCGGCTGCCTAGTTGGCCTAATGGTAGCACCGGCCCTGGGTACACCCCTACTCATAAGGGAGAATACAGTATTTCAGATAACCTGGACCCGAGCCATATTTCCTGCTCTAAAATAACTCACTGAAAGTGCTGCTTAAAAACAGAAGCGAAACTGGAGGGTCACGATATCATCTAAAGAACCTGTAAACAACTATGAACAGGGAATGATGAGTGCACAATAAATGCCTCATGTAGAAAAGCTACGCACACAAATTTTTTTACATAAAATTCAGCAGCATAATTTTCAATAAATGCTCACACTGTCACTGTGTAGCCAATGCATGTACTATGGGCTGCTAGATTGTCAAGCTCAGCATCCGTACATACAACAGTTAACATTCTGCTGCATGCTTTGTGAGACTGCAGGGTGCGTCACGTGTATGTGGTTCCTTCAGGGCCATTCCCCTCTCCCCCGCCTGCACCCATGGTTGTGGGGAAAGTGGACAGTGATATATTTTTCTCCCTCTCTCATAATACTAGAACCCGGGGTCATCCCATGAAGCTGATTGCTGGGAGATTCAGGACAGATAAAAAGAAGTACCTCTTCACATAGCACATAGTTAAACTATGGAATTCACTTCCGCAAGATGTAGTGATGGCCACCAATTTGGAGGGCTTTAAAAGGGGACTGGACAAATTCATGGAGGAGAAGGCTATCAGTGGCTACTAGTCCAGATTGGCTATATGCTTCCTCCAGTATCAGAGGCAGAATGCCTATGTACACCAGACCAGTTGCTGGGGAACATGGGCGGGAGGGTGCTGTTGCACTCATGTCCAACTTGTGGGTTTCCCATGGGCAGCTGGTTGGACACTGTGTGAACAGAATGCTGACCTAGATGGACCCTTGATCTGATCCAGCAGGGCTCTTCTTATGTTCTTATATGACCCAAAGGAGGCAGGGTGTTGGCAGAGCAACAGAGAATCATAGAGATGAAAGTGACCCTAGAGGTAATCTAAGGATCAACACTGACCCTTAGGGTCAGTGCTGGGTACCTGCAAATGCACAAACCTTAGCAAGGGCTCACTGCTGACCCCCCCCAAACCCCTGTTCCCTTACCACCACCTCCTCCTCACTGTCACTGTCTGTTTGCTTAGCCACTTCCAGTGTATGAGCAGAGGCAAGAGAAAGAAAAATGAGGAGGGACCCCAAGTTTGCCTTGCCCTGCCCCTCCGGGCAATGATGCAGATAGGGTGAAGAGAGAGGGGGAAGTGCAAGTGAATGAGCGGTTATGACAGTGGCAAGGAGACGGGCAGTATCAGGGACAGGAGGACCCTCGGCAAGGGCATCGTGCCCAAGGCAACACTGCTCACATGAGTGGCTCCATCTCCTAACCTCCACCTGGCTCTGTCTCCTGCCTGGCCCAACTAGGTAAAAGAATCTTTAAAATAAAATGTTGGCAACCCTACCTGCATGGGATCCAGTGCTGTACATCGGAAACAGGGCTCAGCTGCTGGCCTAGACTCTTTACCTCCAACCTGTTTACTTCCCATAATATATGTCATCATGCAATATATGTAATAAAAACATATTACAGTCATGCCTTGGATTGGGAGCATAATTCGTTCCGGAAACGTGCTTGTAACCCAAAACACTCTTATATCAAAACGAAATCCCCCAAAAAAATTTGTACAGAGATTTTTAATTTAAGCCGTACTACAGTACTTGTATTGCAAGACGTCGCTTGTATATCAAGTAAAAAAAAATATTAAATAAATATTTAAAAATTTGCTTGTCTTGCAAAACGCTCTCAAACCAAGTTACTTGCAATCCAAGGCATTACTGTACATCCACCCAATGTATATTATAGTTGTTTAACAGCAACGACAACAAAGGACAGTAGAATTTTTTTAAAAACCCTCCTAAGTAAGCCTAGCTGAATGGTTTCCATTGATAGTGGGTGGCCTTTGCAATCAGGTATGCCTCTTGGGTTGAAATGTGTGGTTGGTTTTATAGGTCAGCCTCAGGGCTAACCAGCTTATCTGAGTGTGGAAAGCTAAGCAGGGTCAGGCCTGGTTATTACTTGGATGGGAGACTCCTCCTCTAGTTTCCTGCATTGAGCAGGGGGTTGGACTCGATGGCCTTGTAGGCCCCTTCCAACTCTATGATCTATGAATCTATGAATACTTGTATCCCTGTTTCCTCCAAGTTGCTCAGGCTGGGGGGTTATCTCATTTTATCCCCACAATAACCCTGTGAGGCTGGTAAGTCTGAGGAACCATGACTGGGCCAAGGTCACCCAACGGCCGAGTAGACACCCAAACCCAGGTGTCCCCAGTTTGCTCTACCACCATGTCACATGGGTTTGCTCTATCCATCATCCAGGAGAGCAACAGGTCTTGCCTTCCTCTCTTACTGAGAGCTGGTAAGTCTGTTCACTTTCAAACACTAGACATTGAGTCCCATTATTAAAGGCAATCCATTATATTTTGAACTTTGGATCCCTTTTTGCCATTCCCATTGCTCGTAGCTTTATTAATCTTCACCAATCCTTTTCCCACAGACAGACAGATACTTGGGATGCCCTTGAGTGGCTATGATTTCCTATGAAGTTTTGTAAGGTCATGAGAGGATCGTCCAGCATTTTTGTTTAGTTCTGGCTCAGAAAGACGGTGCACGGTAGAATGGCTTGGATGCTTTTGGAGCATTACAGTAACATATACAAGCATCAATTGTGTGCAGTCAACAGGAATTCCTCTAGTGATGGGAACACAGGGCCAGGGCTTAACATGAGTGAATCAATGGGAGAAAAAGAGAAAATTAAGGAGGAGTTTGCCCTATGGCTCTTGTTTCCAATCTCCTTCTACAGCTACTTGGAAGAATGTTTGACATGAGACAAAGTGCAGCATATTATGATGGTTTCCCCTCCCCTTCTCAATTATGTATAAACAGCTGTTTTGAATGGTCTTGCTTGTTTCAGAGGGGTGCATGGCAACACTGTGACATTAAACATGCATGGCCCAAGTTCAGAAAAATAGACAGTATTAGAATGGAATGGGTGGGTCCATATTTTCATAGCCTAGGAGCCCTTTGGCAGGTTGCAGCATCACTTCTGTCCTTGCCTTCTCACTACATGATGATGGAAACATCACTGGGAAAGCATTAGAGGGCAATCAATGAGATGCATTGACACATGTTTCTGCTTAGGTTTCAGCTGTTTAATTGATGGGCATTTATCATAGTGGTAGGCATTGACACATGTATGTGAAAACCAATTAGGGTGTTACTTGCTACCTTGCAGGTGTTGCAGAAGGGAGAATCACTCCAGCCTCAGCATGTATGCTAATAACACAATGTATGCATCACTGTTTTTCTTTCTTTCTTCTTTGTGGTCAGATCCACGTTCCAAAGTAAAACCTAAAACACATGGCTCCAATATCTGTGTTGCAGCAGTTTGCACATTACATTTTTTATAGGATATGCAGAAGCAGGAGTGAATCTCAAACTATATACAAGAAATTGTTAAGATCACATTGGCATTTGGTGTGACTGAGTGGCTGGGACTCACCTATAGCAAGTCTGCACATATCAGCATTTTAGAATTTCATACACTCCCATCAAGCAAATATTATAGATAGTTGATAGATAGATAGATAGATAGATAGATAGATAGAGATAGAGATACACACACACACACACACACACACACTTCATCTCCTGTTGGATGAAATACGAAGTAACTGTAATTACAGCACTCTGTGTCTTATCCACAGGTCACCCAGCCTTGCCCTGCAGGAATGGCGAGGGTCGCTTTTCTTGTGCTAGTGATCCCACGATATGCATGTTTCCACAAGGCTTGATTAAGCCTCCTAAGAGCTTCATTGTTCCATCTTTGCTATTATGAAAGAGGAAACCCATTACGGAAGCCATGTGAGCAAGGGGGGAAAGTGATATATATATATATATATATATATATATATATATGTGTGTGTGTGTGTGTGTGTGTGTGTGTGCGCGCGCGCAAGCTGTCACTTTAAGTCTAAAGTGCATTTAATTGAGAAGCAAGAGGAGAGGTCTGGGCATGTTGCTACCCATTTGCCTTTAGGTGAGCTCCCTGCCAGTATTTTAGCTTAATTTCGAGAAGTTTCTTCCTTTATTTATATTTTGTGGCAAACAGTTAAGTACTTTAAATTAAGCTTATTTTGCACTTAAAATATACAGCAGTCTGACAAAGAATTATGTTCTGAATGGCAAGGCCCATAGGTTCAACTAAAGGTTGACTCTGTGTTGTTCAGCTCATCGGGGCAGACTCCGGGAATTTAGCACTGGGGACAAGGGGAGGGTAGAATTATGGTTTCCTGAGGCTTCTCTGAAGGGGTTTGACACATCACAGGTTACTTAATGAAGCACCATCTGAAACAAAAAGCAGGAAATGAAAGGGCCGGTTTTTGTGATTTCAACATGCTTTTGCAGGGCAAGGTGCATTCTCCTCAGCTGAAAAAGGAGGGAAAATAAATCTCTCTCTTCAGTGGAGAGATCCTGTTGAAACAAGACTGGAAATCCTAATTTGTGCATCACAGAGATTTCTGGATACTGTCATGAAACAGCCAAACAGACCTTTTCTGGGATTCCCAGAACGACTGTAATGGCATCTCCATCTTCTTTGCTGGCTTTAATTTTAAATTAAAAAGTGATGCATTTTTCCATTTCAAATGAAACAGTTCAGTTTAAAATAAAATGGCAAATCTACCAACAGCAAGCAACATTCTCCGTGCATATGGATATGCTAGCATATGTACTAGTACTTATTTATTTATTTTAAAAACACAATTAAGACATCCCACATACAATTCACATGCATATGTATTATGAAGAACTTTGTGACTATTTCCCTTAGATGACGACGACTAGGTCAGCAGCGTGTACTATCCACTGCTTATGCTAAACAAATTCACTTTTAGTTTTGCACCAGTTGTCTATTCACCCAGGATAGGGTAGGCATGTCAAGGGTAGGCATAGCTGGGCACCTGCTAAGAGCCCACACCCCAGCAGGAGCCCACTGACTGGCTTCTCTTCTTCACTATTGCAACTTGCTTGTTCATCTGCCTCTGCCAACTTGCTCAGCTCACTGCCTGCCTGCCTGCCAAGCAAGCAAGTGGTAGCAATTCCAAGAAAGAGAATGAGGAACAATAGCAACTAGTGGGAATGGTGAGCAGGTAGACTCACTGGGTCAGTTTCTACGACACGGCGGTGCATGCGACTGGGGGTTGTGCCGTGTCATGCGAACCCAGCCATCATGAGATTTGACGACGACGACGACTAATCAAGGGTCATGCAAAGGTTGTTTAACCCTCGAATAATCCACAATGGCTGGGTTCACGTGACATGTGATAATATCGAATATCAGGGTTTTGTTGTTACACATGTTTCTATAGTAAACGTGCAGAGCAGCAGGGCGCAAGTATGATTTCCCATATAACTAAGGATAAGACTTTTACAGGTAATACTGGAGCATACTCATTAAGTTGTGATTGGTGAAGGTCTGTGCTGAAACATCTTTTCTTGGTTTGAAGAGTGATGTTACGGGGCAGGAATAATAACCCCATTATGTGCGGGCCATTATTTGGCCCACACATAACAGCTAGATGTGGTGGGATGCTGTTATCTTCTTATCTCTAAAACAAAAAGGGTGAGTTATGATCAAAAGGTAGCTCATCTACACATGTCTAGGAACCCAGATTTGGCCAGTGTTCCTAGATGTATGTGGCTGCTTAAAGATGCATCATGTACGCACATGAATAGCCTCCACATTTTATTTGTTTGCTCTGGAAATGCTAAGGCTTGTGTAACCATATAATGTATATAGCTGGCTTAATCAGTTTCAATCCCATTGTAATATGACTTTTGTAATGTGGATGTGATCGCATCCAAGTCTAAGACATGTGACAACAAAGCTCCTGGGACCTGCTCAGCTTACTCATCTCAGCATCACATCTGACCATTCCCACATTACAAAGATGCCTGTCTACAGCGGTTTCCACTCATAATGAGAGCGGAGAAACACAGCATCGGAAGCAGCCCTTGGAGTGAAAGCTTTCCGAGAGATTTGTACCTTCAGCAAATTGGGCTGTGTCATTTGCTGATTACTTCCATCACTTACGCACTTTCACATTTAAAATATCTGGTAGCATGGTTTCGAAACATACACAGTACACAGTACTGTGTTTTCACCTGTAGGTGATGCTAGCAAATTACATACTTTGTCTCAGTGTAGAAGAATAATTGGCTCATTCTCTATTTTCACTAACTAGTGGCACTAGCCGTTCCTAAGGTTGTTAAGATATCTTTGTTTCAAAATAGTTTCAGATTTTTGCTAGAGGCAGTGGGCCTTGCTTCCATCATTAGGGCTAACAAGCTGCCACCCAAAAACTCACTACCTGCGTCTCCACCCCCTAAAGGATAGCCTTAGTCATATATGCAATTATACCCTGTGCTCAATGCGAGGGCAGTTTACAGTTCTCTCGTGGCAAAATTAATATATTACCGGACTGCATGCGTCTATGTTTTCATTCTTCTTTCTTTTGAATAAAGCTAAAAAAAACAAAAACACATTGCAATAATAAGATCAGATTTATGAAAGACGCCCTGGCTTAACAACATACAAACATAAAAAATAATTAAGCACAGCATAGCGGAGAAGTATGTAACTGAATGCTGTGGGCATTAATATAATTAATTGGACCAACCCACCCACCCCTCCCACCCACCCACACACACACACACACACACACACACACCAACCCTTGCTTCACTGTGCTATATTTATGGAAGTGTCTGAGAATGAAGGTCTGTGTGGTGTTTTACAGGGAAGTCTATGAAAGAAAGTGGTTGTCCGTGGCCACTGCTTCATGTGTGGCTTTCCAGGAGGACTGGCGTGATTTCAGTCTGGCATAAAACACAGAGGCGATAGGAGGCCGGCACAAGGCTCTTGATATGGAAGAATGGATAAGAGGCATACGGGCAGAAAGACGCTGATGATCTCAATAGTGCAATACACTTCAATAGTGCTATACGCAATTGCCATGGAATATATGAGAGCGTAATGAAAAGCAATGGGCAAATCTATACCATGGACTTACACTGGTTGAGTGGGCATTTCCTCTTCCCCAATGCATTCTGGGAAATGTACTTCTGGGCAAGGGTGGTCAAGCACCTTCTTGCTTGGCTCCAAAATCAGGGAGGTTCACACAACAACACCCCCCACTCATTGTTGAAAGAACTGTGCGAGAGGGCTGCGGGTGTGCAGGCTGGCCCCAATCCCTACAGCTGACACTCACACCACTACCAACACCTGTGATGGAAATGTGTTTCCACCACCTCCACCTGCACAGTCTGCCAGCACAGGAAAGAGCTGTACACGAGTATGTAGAAACATTTCTCAACACATGGATAGTGGCTGGGGGAGCATTTCTACCACGGGCAGCAGCGGGTGGTGTGTGGCTGCAGTACACATCGGGGGGGGCATGGCTAGGGGGCATGGATTCATGAACCCCTCCCACATTCTTTCAATGCATGGAGGGAAGGGCCGTGGCTCAACTGGAAGGGCCTTGGCTCAGCGGCAGAGCACCTGTGTTGCGTGCAGAAGGTCCCAGGTTCAATCCTCAGCGTTTCCAGGTAGCGCTGGAAAAATTCCCTCCTGAAACCCTGGAGAGCCACTGCCAGTCAGTGTCGACAAGACTGGGCTAGATGGGCCAATGGTCTGACCTCAGAATAAAAGCAGCTTCCTACGTTACTATGGTGCAAAGGAGCGGGCAGGATCAAGTCAAACTCCCTGCTAATAGGCTGAATGAGGGTTCAGGTCAAAAACTTGAAAAACCTTTATTTCCCCCTTAATGTTTAGCTGTAACGCTCAAACAGGCCAATTTCTGCCTCTGCCTTCCACTCCCTTATCCTCCCTGCCATTCCCTTTGGGGGGGGGGGAATGCTTACCTTGGGGAATGAGGGGAGCAGGCCCTAGAAGGTAAAAGAGTGCAACAGGAAGCTCTCCACAACCTAGGAGAGGCCTCACAGCACAGGGTGCCTCTCCCAGACTGCAGTGGCCCATTCAACATTTGCGGACAAGCTGTGTGGGCCTTGCCAGACCCATGATCTCCAGCAGCAAGTGGCAGTGGCAGTCACGGGGAACTCTAGGGGAAAGTGACCATGTTATACTAGAGTTCTTGATTCCAAAGGAAGCAAAAGCTGAGTGTAGCCAAACCCGTACCCTGGACTTTAGGAAAGCCCATTTTAATGAACTCAGAACAATCCCATGGCCAGGACCGGTGCAAGGCAGTTTGGTGCCCTAGGCAAGATCAGATATTTAGCGCCCCCCCCTTCCCACTTGAGAGTGCTGTATTTTTTTTCAAGGCGTTTCTGGCGCCCTCTCTAGCCCTGCGCCCTAGGCAGCTGCCTAGTTGGCCTAGTGGTAGCACCGGCCCTGCCCATGGCAAGCGACTCTAATGAGAAAAGGAGTCCAAGATGGGTGGGAGTTTTTAAAAAAGGAAATTCTAAAGGCACAATTACAAACAATTCCCACAAGGAAAAAAAAGGCAGAGGGGAACAGAAGAAGCCAATGTGGCTTCACAAAAAGCTTAGAGATGACCTGAAAACAAAAGGGGACACATATAGGAAGTGGAAGGAAGGCCAGGCTACAAGGGAAGAGTACAGGCAGGTAACACAGAACTGCAGGAATAGTGTCAGGAAGGCTAAAGCTGAGAATGAGCTGAGGCTAGCGAGGGATGCTAAAAACAACAAGAAAACTTTCTTCAGATACATGCATAGTAAAAGACAGAGGAAAGAAATGGTGGTTCAGCTACTCAGTGAGGATGGCAAAATGATAACAGATGACAAAGAAAAGGCAGAAGTGTTCACTTCCTACTTTGGCTCGGTCTTCTCCCAAAAGAGGGTCTATGTCCCCCCAGGCAAACCGGAAGTACAAGCTGAAGGGGCAGGATTGCAGCTTGAGATTGGTCAAATGGTCAAGGAGCACCTGATTTCTTTGAATGAGTTCAAATCTCCAGGGCCCGATAAACTGCATCCTAGATTAATAAAGGAACTGGCAGAAGAACTCTCAGAACCACTGTCTATTATCTTTGAGAAATCATGGAGGACGGGTGAAGTGCCAGATGACTGGAGGAAGGCTAATGTTGTTCCTACCTTCAAAAAGGGCAAGAAGGAGTAACCTGGGATCTACAGACCAGTCAGTATGACATCAATCCCTGGGAAAATTCAGTCAATCTGCAAGCACCTTGAAAACAATACAGTGATTACTAGAAGCCAACATGGATTTGTCAAGAATAAATCCTGCCAGACTAATCTGATCTCATTTTTTGATCAGGTAACCTCCCTTGTGGACTGTGGGAATGCTGTGGACATAATATATCTCGACTTCAGCAAAGCTTTCAATGATATCCTGATTAGCAAACTAGCTAAAAGTGGTCTAGATGGAACAACTATCAGGTGGATCCACAGTTGGCTACAGAACCGGACTCGAAGAGTGCTTATCAATGGTTCCTTCTCAAACTGGGGAGAGGTAACGAGCGGGGTACCACAGGGATCAGTCCTGGGCCCAGTGCTCTTTAACATTTTTATTAATGACTTGGATGAAGAGGTGCAGGGAATGCTTATCAAATCTGCAGATGATACAAAATTGGGTGGAATAGCTAATGCCCTGGAAGACAGAAACAAATAGCCTTGTAGGCTCCTTCCAACTCTATGATCTATGAAATCTATGAAAATTCAAAGTGATCTCGAAAGGCTGGAACTCTGGGCTGAAAACAAAAGAAGGACATTTAATAGGGATAAATGCCAAGTGCTGCACCTAGGGAAAGGGAACCAAATGCACAGTTACAGGATGGGGGACACTTGGCTCAACAATACTACTAGCGAGAAGGATATTGGAATTGTTGTAGATCACAAGCTGAATATGATCCAGCAACATGATGTAGCTGCAAAAAAGGCAAATGCTATTTTGGGCTGCATTAATAGAAGTATAGCTTCCAAATCATGGGAAGTACTAGTTCCCCTCTACTCAGCACTGGTTAGGCCTCATCTTGAGTACTGCATCCAGTTCTGGGCACAACACTTTAAGAAGGATGCAGAGCAGATAAACTGGAAAAGGTTCAGAGGAGGGCAACAAAGATGATCAGGGGACTGGAAACAAAGCCCTATGAGGAGAGACTGAAGGAACTGGGAATGTTTAGCCTTCAGAAGAGAAGACTGAGGGAAGATATGATAGCACTCTTCAAGTACTTGGAAGGTTGTCACACAGAGGAGGCCCAGGATCTCTTCTCGACCATCCCAGAGTGCAGGACACAGAATAATGTGCTCAAGTTACAGGAAGCCAGATTCTGGCTGAACATCAGGAAAAATTTCCTGACTGTTAGAGCAATATGACAATGGAACCAATTATCTAGGGAGGTCGTGGGCTCTCCCACACTGGAGGCATTCAAGATGTAGCTGGACAGCCATCTGTCAGGGATTCCTGCATTGAGCAGGGGGTTGGACTCGATGGCCTTATAGGCCCCTTCCAACTCTCCTATTCTATGATGCTATGAAATCACAGAGTGTCATATAGCCTAGGAGAGGTCATTCTGCACTGTCATTTGCAGCTGGGGACTGTGGGGCTGAGACACCACACAATCCCCAGCTGCAAATGTTGCGTGTGGTGATGGGGTGTGACTCCAGGCAAGCTCAATCTCAATCCAGTTACAGGCAAGCTCAGTGTGTGTGTGTGTGTGTGTGTGTGCGTGCGTGTGTGCACGTGCATCTGCCTCAAACTGGGTCTGCTCTCATTCAAGGAGTGGTGCTCATATTTTTGAGCATCACCCTCTTTGAATAATTGCTCCATTTCTCCATCTCTAGTTCTGTGATGGGAGACAGGGTATCTCTAACAGGAAATTCTCAGCAACCTTGCCAACTACAATTCCCACGATTGTTGAGCCAAGTCATGATGGTTAAAGTCTTTAAAAGCAATACAAAGTTGTAGTGTGGATAGCCTTTATTGGTTGCTAAAAAAAAAAAGGATGAAGGATGGGCGGGGGACGACGACTCTGAAATTCATTGGGCCTGATTATTTAGATGAATTGGATGTTTGTTTAGTAATGGGAAATTATCTTTGGAAGCCAAGCTCTTAGGTGCTCCTTGTATTTTGTGACATGTATCCCCCGCTAATTGCTTCTTGCCCCTACATTACATGGTGATTTGAACAGGGATAGGGCCCTCCAGAAGTTGTGGGACTCCAGCTCCCATCAGCCCCTGCTAGCATGACTAATGGTCAGGGATGATGGGAGATGTAGACAAAAAAACATCTGGAGGGCCACAGGGTCTCCCCCGGGATTAGAGCAATTATTTCAGCTACTGAGAGATACATGCAATAATAACCTCTTGGTACACATATCAAGAAATGCAACATAACAGGTGCCTTAAGGATACATCTGGATTAGTTGTTGAGAGGTTTTGAACCTGGAAAGAAATTAAGGTCTTCATCTACCCATTAAATCATTGGATTATCCAGATATTGAGAGAACAGATGTCCTGCAATGTCCTTGCAAAAAGATCCCTACCTATAATCATGCTTATGTTGAGGTTAACCACTGCATACACTTTTGAGGGTAAAATATTCTTTCCTCGGTAAATGTTATTATAAACATAAGTAATTTTTATAATTATTATAAAAATGAACAATCATGTTAAGGAGTCATTTAAAATATGGTGTGAGCCACCTTAGAATTTTTTAAAACTTGAAAGATAGGGTAGAAATGTTGCAAATACCAAAAAAACAACAACAACATTATCTTGATGCTCATTTCATTTTGTATGCTGCATTCAGAATCTAATGTTTTGTACATACATTTTAGCACTAAATGTGCCTGTGCAGGTAGTTTCCCTATTTTTAATTAAGATCTTTGTACTTTATTACATTCATCCAAGGTGGATACCACCCCACCCCAATTTTATCTACACAACAACCTTGTGAGATAGGTTAAGCTAACAGAGAGTGGCAAGTCCAAGGTCACCCACTGAAGCCTGAGTGGGGATTTGAACCTGACACTCTAACCCAGGTGTTCTCCAACCTTGGGTCCCCAGATGTTTTTGGCCTACAACTCCCAGCATGCCCCAGCCAGCGCTGGCTGGGGCTGTTCGAACTGGACCTGAGCAGAGTGTGTGCGGGTTGGGAGATTTATAATCCTTGTCTGTGTGCTAGCAGACGCCTGTACATTCCACACACAGATCTTCCAGATCTCACCTCCCTCCTCCCACAGGCAGCGTGCAGCGTGTGTGCCAGTGAACCAACAAAGCTTCTCCGTTGCAGATTAATCCATGGAGTCAGGAAACACTCTGTAAACACCACAGGTCTAATTTTATCTGTTTATTCACTTAGCAAGTAAAATTCTACAGGGTATACATTTCCTAGTTACAGTCCATGTGCAGAGTATAAATGCATAGCAAGCATTACATCCAGTGGAGTAAGTTGAGCTCACTCCACTTCAGCAAAGACGTTACATTGTAGCAGTAACAAGTCCAGCAAGAAGAACAAAGAAAGCAGTTCAGCTTCTCTCTAAAATGGCTTCAGACAGAAAACAAGTTAACACGTCATCAGAACATACAAACCATGTGACTAGCTCATATTGCTCTCACACTCTAGTAACCCCTGCGAAAACACGAGATTCTAGAAAGACATAATAAACCTGTTTACCCCGCCATTCTGTCCCTTCCATGTGTAAACAATGTGCTGCAGCTGGTAATGTGATACATATCACAACAGGGGCATGCTGGGAGTTGTAGGCCAAAAACATCTGGGGACCCAAGGTTGGAGAACACTGCTCTAACCACTACACCACCACACTCTCATTAGCTCCACTAGGATGGAATTCAAGGAAGAACTTTTCTTTCTTTCTTTTTTTTAACTTTGGAAAAGAAGGTAAGGGAATGTGAACGGTGATACTCTGTAATCTGATGTTATGTTCTAATCACTTTGGTATGTTATTGTAACTTTCCTTTTTTCTGTTAAAAGTCTTTTCTGTGCTACATAATAAATACCAATAACATGTTATTAAGGGGGAGGGGGAAACACATACAATATATGTTATTTGTTTTAGAATTGGTATGGGATACAGTTGAGTTTCGGAGGGAGATTTTTCTTTTTTTAACAAGGAGGAGTATTGTTTTCACTTTCTAATTTCACGTTGACCAATATTTTTACTTGAGGTGGAATAAAAACATACATTTTCCTGAGACTTTACCAAGATAAATTTTCTTAATATTGTGCATTCCAGGATATACAACCGACTTCTGCTGAAAGACCGAATGCATACATCTGTTTTGCTTGGGGATTATGTTTCTCTCCTCGTTTGTCAGCCTCTATGGCAGCAAATCAAAGTATTGTGAATGGATCAGATCAAAGTTTTTTAAGCAGAATTCACACACGTGCTTTTTCATCACGCTGGTCTCATTGGTTGCAGAGGGCAAGATGTCTGGCAGAGACTGGAAGGATAGAGTTTGGGCGCGTGGGTGAGAGAGACAGGTAAGGAAAAAGGATTCCAGCAAAAGAAGTACTTCATTACACAGATGTTCGGATTTTGTTAAATCCATTCCATCTATGTTTTGCGGATTTCACGTGTCTTTCGCTCATTGACAGAATCGGATATCTCGTATGAGAATTTCATTCATTTGAAAATGTGCATTATCGTAAGAGCACATTATCGCAAGTGCATGTTAGCATAAGTGCATATTAGCAGAAGTACACATTATTTAATGTGTACTTGTACAAATTCTCATTTGCAGACAAACAAAATTGTGCAAATCCTCCCCCCAAATAATAATAATAATAATAATAATAATAATAATAATAATAATAATAATAATATAAAAACGGCTCGCTAATCCGCAGAACCGGAAAAGTCTGGTCCGCAGCAGAATCTGCGGGTCAGATTCATAGAAATCCAAACTCATTCGAATCCACTGTGCATTTCCCAGTCATCCCTAACAATCACAGATGCCGTCCTTGATGACTTCATCATCCCTGCATTGATTGGGAGGACTAAGCGCCAGAGTGGACACACGTCTGTTTGTGGTGGCCACTGTTCAGAGCAGCTATACGAAGTGTGGGCCCCCAGCAGGATATAGGATCATAGTTGGATGAAGCATATGCTTCATGTATTTGTTAGATTTATTATTTTTTATTCTTCTTATTAAAAATATTTCTTTGCCACCTTTCAGGGCAGGAGCCCTCCCAAGGCAGCGTACAATAAAACACATAATAAACATCGATGTGGCAATAAAAACAGTAAAAACAGCCACAGCAACAAACATTCTAAAAAAGCTTCAAACACCAGCATAAAACAGTCAACTGCAGCTACGGTCTGATGACACATAATGAGGGGAAGGCCAGGGTAAAGTAATAAGTTTTCAGGGCATACGTGAGCCTCCTCCTCTCCATTTGACCCTCACAACAACCCTGTGAGGTAAGTCAGTGACTGGCTCAAAGGCACCAAGTGAGCTTCATGGCCAGGTGGGGACTTGAACCTGGGTTTCCCCAGTCCCAGTCCAACACTCTATCTGCTACACCAAACTGGCTCTCCACTCTCTCCGGCATAGGGTGGCCATGTGACCTAACAGGACAGTCTTCTATTTGAAGGGAAGTTCAGTCCAAGTCTGGTTGAACAATAAAGAGCCATGAGAAGGGAGAGCCAGCAGGGGCCTTGACACTGGCCAGCAGCACTGAGCACCTGGACAGCTGACTGAGCTGAGCCCAGGTCATCTGGTCACAGTCATAGAATCATAGAAAAGTAGAGTTGGAAGGGGCCTACAAGGCCATCGAGTCCAACCCCCTGCTCAATGCAGGAATCCAGGTCAAAGCATCCCTGACAGATGGCTGTCCAGCTGCACCTTGAATGCCTCCAGAGTGGGAGAGCCCACCACCTCCCTAGGTAGTTGGTTCCATTGTCTTATTGCTCTGACAGTCAGGAAATTTTTCCTGATGTTTAGGTGGAATCTAGGTTCCTAGTCTTCCCTACGATGGTGGTGAGATGTATTCTATTTCGAGTCAAAGTATAATAATTATGTCTAAATTAGCATCTATCTCTATAAATTAGCCAATGCAATTTTCATGCAGATCTGTGTCCTGTCTTTTTCTCCTTTTTTTGGTGATGCGTAAGTGGTCAGCCTAATGAAGCACTGGAAGAGATACAGAGCCAGAGCCAAGCCAGGGTCCCAACTGAGAAATATGTCTGAAGGGGTGGCATAATGGGGAGGGAAGCATGCAGGACCGGAAAGTAAACGGAGTGGGAGGAGAACAATTAGGCTGACAGTCAAAGCTCAGAAGTTGTATAGGGAAGGACTAAGTCTGACTACTGCACAGGCCAAGACCCTAGAAGCAGGTCAGGTTTTTTGTGTTTTTGGGGTGGGTTTTTTTTTTTTTTTTTTTTTTTTTTGCGGCTTCTGCTTTTAAAGTGGGCTATGATTTGCATATTTTTTTAAAGCAGGAGAATTTGCCTAAAATACAGCTGCAATTTGCACAATTTGCATAAAATACTGCTGCAGTTTGGGTAAAATATGGCCGCAATTTGCGCAAATTGCATTTGTATTTTACACAAATTCCTCTGCCTTAAAAAAAAAAAGGAAAAAAAGGCAAATCACGGCCCACTTTAAAAGTGGAAGTGTCAGAGCGAGTCAGTGCCAGTGCTGGGTAGATGGGCTGGAATCTGGGGGGCTGATCTCAGCCAATCCACTGGATTTTGACACACACACACCCATGTGCATTCCTTGCACATCCCTAGCTAGGAGGAACCAAAAGGCAACATGTGGTGCGTGAAGACATGCTGGGACCTAGAAAAAAAATATGTCCCCCTTTTTCCTTTACACTATAGCCCTGGAAATCCCAATAGTCTAAGAGAGGGGGCAAAGAGAGTGCAGTCCTCACCTTCCTTTTTTAATTACCCCTTAAGTCCTATTTTTAGAAGACTACAGGAGGGTCATGATCTGGCCAACTTTGGAAAGAGTGGGTGGGTGGGACATCTGGATTTCATTAAGAGCCCTCGTATGTTTCCCCTCATCATTCAGGTACTGGAATAGCTCCTCACAGAAAGCACCACTGAACAGACCAAGAGGTTTCTGGTTCAAATCCCAATGTATCCTGACGTTGTGTTTTTATTCCCGCTCTTACAAGAATTATTGTTTGCCCCGAGTCGTTTGATGGCAGTGGAACCAGCATGCAAGTTCTCAACAACACACAACTAGGGCTGTGCTTGGGTTTGCCACAAGCTGCAAGGAACCAGCAAGTACAGACACAAAAGAACAAAAGCAACAGACAGATTTGACACTGACCTGTTTCTGAAATTCTCTTCATTTGTTCTCATAGATCATCGAGTTGGAAGGGGCCTACAAGGCCATCGAGTCCAACCCCCTGCTCAATGCAGGAAACTAGAGGAGGGGTCTCCCATCCAAGTCATAACCAGGCCTGACCCTGCTTAGCTTTCCACACTCAGACAAGCTGAGCCAGTGTGAGCCACAGATCCTCTTATATCTCATATATCTCTGAACTCAGGGGTGACTTGGGTTGCCTGTAATCTTCCGAGTTCAGAGGCTTACGGGCATCCCCAGTGGATTGTGCCCTAAATTCACATTAAAATGTGAACTGGATTACAGAAATTCTTCTTCTCCCCCCCCCCCCTACTGTTTTTCTTATGAATCAGCCTATATGGACTGCGAGGGTCCAGGTACACAACTGTAAGGGATTCACTACAATGTTCTTTAGCAAAGCCTTCTTAAAACAAAGACTGCGTAGGTGATGCGAGTGTCAGGTGTCAGGACCTGGAATGGAAGCGGCAAGGGCAGATAAGGACAACGCTGGTCCACACCCTTTCCTTTCTGTCGGCTTCGCACTCAGGATTGCATCTGAGTATACGTGTGAGCAAGCATTTATTGCAAACTTGCTTTTACACATAGGGAAGTTCTTGGCATGCATTTTAAAAGGCATGGGTTATAAACTAATAAATGTCCTTTGAAGGATGCCAGCGGTACAGTCAAGAGAGGGCAGTACATGGCACTATTAAGGATAACAAGAAGAAGAATCCTCTGATGGGAAATCTAATAAATGTAGTGGCATGCTGTAATAAAGAGCACTTGAAAATGGATGAGGTATAACAAAATTATTCATACAGAGAAATAGGAAAGGATGTCATGCTGAGTGGTTACACGCAGTTGGATGGAGCACTAACAAGGTTATCACTGCGAGCAGAGTGGCTGGTGAGCTCACAGATGCTCCCCTAACTAACACAAAGAGGAAACTATTTAAAAATAAAATAAAATAAAATCTTTCAGAACAGGAAAGCTGTCAGTTTAGAGGTGCGCTAAATCTTGCTGCTGCCTTTTAATAATTCACTGCCAAATGGCATTAGTGGTTCATGTAGGTCAGTGTAAAGAATGTAGGAAATTCCCTTTCAGGTAGCTTGATAAAAAAAGGATTGTAGCCTGAATACTTTCCTTCGACTCAATTAGCTTCTTATTTTAGTGCCATATCATTCAACACACATGGCAGTTTTATAAACAACATAACATGTATGTTCATATATATATATATATATATATATATGCATGCATATATATATATATATATATATATATATATATATATATATGCATGCATGCATGCATGCATGCACACATGCTAGTCCAACCCCATTTCTTCCCTATCCTCAGCCTTGACCTTTCCCCTTCCTTCTTCTTCCTGATCCAAAATCTGTCCTGCAAATTTTCCTCCTAGCTTTCTTGCAAAGCCCTCAAACACTGAACACATGGCTGAGATGGAATTCCTGCACTTTCTGCCCAAAGCCTTGCCCCCACGATCAGGGCTGGCCCTGCCATTAGGCAACATGAGGCAGCCACCTCAGGTGGAAGATGCTGGGGGGCGGGGGCGGGGAGTGGTAGCAAGATATTGGGAGGAGGAGAGGACTATGCGTGCCACACAGCTTGCTCTGCACCCCTCATGCCAGCCTGCTGCCCCCAGGTGCGGTGGAGGACACTGTCCTGCTGTCACCAGTGTTGAAGTAAGATTCAGTTGCCAGCCCAGTCAGCTTTTGTACATAGAATGGGGTGGGGCACCATCTGGCCCTTCACCTCAGGCAGCAAAAGGTACTGGGTCAGCTACGACCACTCTTGGACAGGGATAGCTTGAACACAGTGGCACAGCACAGGCATTGGTAAGTTCAAGACTGGGTTCCTGCAATGTGGGTTCCCATGTGGGGCTGCCCCCCCGAGGCTGGTCCAGAAGCTGCAGCTAGGGCAGAATGTGGCTGCCCAGCTGTTGTCGGGTGCCACTCAGTATCAGAATGTCGCCCCTCCGCTGAAGGCTCTGCCCTGGCTTCCTTTCTGTTACCTGGCCAAGTTTAAGTTTCTTGTACTAGTCTATAAAGCTCTGATCAGTTCGAGGCAAGGATACTTCAGGACACACCTTCTCCCTTGTCATCCTGCCCGATCACTGTGACTGAGGTCTTTTGAAGGGGGCACTCCTGGTTGTCCCACAGGGGTCAGAGATTCACTTGGAAATAACCAGGAGTAGGGCCTTTCAAATGGTGGGTCCCACCCTATGATGTTCCCTTCTAACTGAGATCAGGCATGCACCAACCCTACTTTGGTTTTGGTGTTTGCTGAACACTTTTCTTTTTAGGCAAGCACAAGTAAATTCCAGCCACAGTTTTATCAATATATTTGCTCTTACTATACCTTTTTGCATTTTGTGTTTTAATTTATTGCACTCCGTTCTGATATCTTTTGATGTGGTTCGGTTTATAAATTCCATAATTAATTCATTAATAATGCTGTGCAGTGTGCAGGACAATCACACACCATGGTTTGTTTGTTTTTAAGCTTGGTGCATAGGAGGCAGCTCTAAGCTTAGGGATATAAAACTTCCAGACCGAAATCGCATCAAGCCATGGCTATGAGTTTCAGTGGTCATGGCTAGAGCCAGTAAAAATCTTTGAGAATTATTTTTTCCCCCAATTGAAATTGGCCTTTGGGGATTTTCCCTTTTAAGATTGCAATTTAATTGAAGCATCGAGCCTGTTCTCCATGTGGCAAGGCTAAAAAGCCCAACTTGCATTAGGATTCCTTGCAGAGTTCTGCAGGTTTTTGCCAGGTTAGTTAAGAAATGTCTATTGGTCTTAGCCTCCAACCTTAAAATGATGAAACGGCCTCCTAGTGTTTCATCAGCGCTTCTCATCTTCAGAGAACCAACTTGATATTAGGTAAGCTTATTAGGCAGTTGTGGTGGTATTCAAATAGATCCGAGCAATTTGTTTTAAGATTACTGCATTCAAAAATCACTCAGCTCCCTTTCCCTCTCCTCCCACCCATACTTCCTACTTATATCTCAGCTTATAAAAAAAGATAAAATATAGTTTCGGAAGGATATTTGTACAAAACGTAATGGGTGAATGCTGCCCAAATACCATTTCCTTCATAGAAACCACAGAATGCCAATCATTCACATACCTCTCTCCTTCAAGATTCCTAATGAGCTGGGCTGCATGCATCTTATACTGATGTGACTCAAGTGCAAATGCAGAAATAAAGAATGACATTGACTTCCAGCCTGAAAAGGCTAACAGGCCATGGCACTTTTCAGACATAATGCTAAACTATGGCCTAGTGCCTGGTACCCTCCAGCTGTGTTGAACTACAACTCCCATCATTCCTGAACATGGAATGCTGGTCTAGTCTTATGTGAATGAGTCTTGGTCTCACACACTCCCCTCCTGTCCCCTCTTAGAACATAAGGAGAGCAATGCTGGATCAGACAAAAGACCTATCCAAGTCCAGCATTCTGTTTGCACAGTGACCAACCAGATGCTCAAGGGAAGCCCACAAGCAGGACACGAGTGAAATAGCAGCTTCCCACTCATGTATGTTCCCCAGCAGCTGGTATTGAGCGGCATAGTGCCTCTGAAACTGGAGTACTATATAGCCATCATTACTAGTAGCCACTGATAGCCACATTCTCTTTTGGCGAAGCTGCAAGAAAGATATCAGAACAGAAGCTTCTGCTTCTGAACTAACGAGAGTTGCTCGTTACGTCCGAACTCAGGAGAACCTGTGTGGTTTAGGATCCCGACTTGTTCACTTACTATAGTTTAAGTTAACCAGAGTTCCCCCAACTTCAGATGTAACAAGGAACTCTGTTTGGTTTTAAAAGCAGAAACAGATGCTTCTGAACTCCCTGAGATCCACTTGTAAACCACCAGAAGTGGTTTATAGTCTTTTGCGTGGTGGCTCCCACCTTGTCATCCTGACCATTGTCCAAGTCTTACTTAAACCATTAAAAAGCAAATCAAGGCATTTGAAATTCACTGCCATGATTGATTTGTGTGTGTGTGTGTGTGTGTGTGTGTGTTGTGTAAATAATACAGTATATAAATAATAAACCAACAAATACATAATCATTGCAGTTGCCTAAAAACTAAAGAGATTTACCTTACCAGTAGTTACTTTAATGAATAACCTGGCTTTGCGGAGAAATAGATTTGTCTAGTTGGTTTGGTTTGTTGTAGCCAGTAACGGGTGCAAATAACCCCAGGAGGTTCCATTTAGTAAATGGGGGAGCCCAGTGGTGTTAATGAAACTGTTAACATATGGGTTGCTTCTTACTGTGAATACCGCAGCACTAGCCACAAGTTTATGCATGAAGCACGATGCCATTTGCCAGCCTACAGCCAAAGGGTTAAAGCAATGAGTCGTGCCGAAAGATGGAAAACACATGCCAGGTTGGACAATGGTTCAGAGATCCTGTGTCACCAGGAGTGTGAGGAAACATCAAATGCAGCTTCAGAATGTTTACACTGCCTAAAATAAATTTCGGAAAATGTAAGCACTAGCCTCAGTGGGGCCCTAGCTTTGGATTTAAAATAAACCTCCCTGGAGGAGGATCTGTAATTATTTTCCTTTTCATATTGGACATGATCAGTTTAAAAGGAAGAGGAGAATAAAACGTTCATGTCATACAAGTGCCTTTGTATTCTTGTATAATCATATGGAGCCAAAATCTATGGAAGGCAGGTCCCATTCCCTGCGGTGCTCGTGCCATGTGAGAAATCATTGGGAGTGACATTTGCCTGTTGCTTTAGTTTCTTGCAGGTGAATTCTGTCGGATGCTAAATGCAAGGGTTGCACTCCAGCAGAAAGGACACATGAGACTTAACAAGAGGCAGCGTTTTGCCATCAGGCCACAGGTGGCCCACCCCAGGTGGTCCACCCCAGGTATATGCCATAGCCATGCATATGTAACATAGAAGGAAGCTGCATGTGTGAACTAGTCCATAGTCCAGATTTACCTAGCTTATTCTTCTGTTCCTGTTCCTATGTCTCTCCAAACAGGGAAATCACTTTTTAAAACTTGGTTGAGTGTGTGTGTGTGTGTGTGTGTGTGTGTTTAAAAGAGGGGTGTATGAGGAATCTGATAGGGGGATGAAAATCTGACAGTTTTTCACGATTCAGCACCCCAGATTCACCAGCCCTGTACTGGTGCTGACTCGCTATGATGCGAGTCAAGCCAGCTCGTAGACTTCCGTCTCTAGGATGTGCTGCGATTTGCACATTAAAAAAACAAACAAACCGCTAAGGAAATTTGTGTAAGTTTATGCAATTTGCACAAATCAGCACCTGAGAAGCACGTGACTTTAGCTTGCTTTGCGTAAAATCGAATGCTGGTTTGTGCAAAAAGTGCAAAATACTACAATTTGTGTACATTTTCACAAATCGTGTGATTTGTGCAAATTTCTTTAGTGTTTTTTAAAAATGCGCAAACCATGGCCCATCTTAGAGACCAAAGTCCATGGAACACTCCCCGACTCAGCCTACTTCTGATCATTGGATCGAAAGCAGGCAGGAAGTCCATCGAGCTCAAAGAAGCCAGGCTTCCCAGAGTCAGCACATCGCTTTTTAAAAAAAATTATTATCCTGCAAAAGAGGGTCAGGGACTGAAGTAAAAACAGGAGGAAAAACCTAGATGTGCATTTCGATCTATCTTGTAGATTGGAGTCACTATGTGGAGGTGAACTCCCAGAATGGAACATAACTGTACCCCTGTTCAGGTGTTCTACATTTTGGGAGGGTAAACACATGAGAAGAGGGAGTGGGCTAACCCTGCCTCCATCATGGTGCATTTCCATCACCCTCTACTTCTGGATAGTCACTTTCTGAAGAGGAGAGCCTCCTGTATCCATGGAAGCTCTCTGTGCAATTCCGAACGCTGGAACATCAATGTTCAAAATTGCGTGGAAAGCCTCCACAGATAGAGGAGGCTCTCCTCTTCAGAAAGTCTCCTTCCATGAGTAAAGAGTGATTGAAACTCACAAGGTGGGGTTGGGGTTAGCTTGCTCCTTCACTTCATAGGGCTTATGACTAAGGTAGATAAAACAGAACGCATCACTTCAAACCTGAACGCTAAAAGTATGTTTCAATCTGCTTCATTTATAGAAATAATATTAAGCCTCAACATAGGTTTTCACTGTAAAATATAGCCCTATTCAGGCATTCAGTACCCGTGGGAAGGCAACAATGCACTGCTCCATGTGACAGCCCCACCATGTGAAAGGGTCAATCTGAAAGGGGCAGCTTCTAACATACATAGGGTTTCCTCCATGAAGGCAAGAACCTGGATTATCCCCTAGACTTGTATGTGCCTGGAGGGAGCCCTGCTTCGGATTGAGCCGATCATACATCGGCCAGGGAGTGTGACCACATACACACATTGTTGTTGAGGGAATGCGGCAGCTCCATGTGTTCCTGCTTGTCCCTTCACACCTTCACATGGGACACCTGAAGAGGGCTTGTGTGTGTGTGTGTGTGTGTGTGTGTGTAGGGGTGGAGGGTTAATGTATTAGGGATTAGAACTGGAGCTTGATCACCAGATGTATAGACACCAAATTTTTTACTGAATTAATGACCTTGCTTTTGGTTTATTTACAACGATGCAAGAGAGGGTGTGGCATACCATACAATGCAAGTCATACTGCACTAAACATTGAAAATGGCTGCAGTTTAGGCCCATGCTGATTTTTCATTTTTTATTTTGCACCCAGGCATTTACAGATTGATGATGCCTGTCAATATGATATTTTGTTGATGACCTACTGATTTGTTATATAGTTGTAGTTTGTTTTAGCTGCAGTGCATATTAATATTATAGGTTTATTGTTGTACACTGGCTGGTTATATTGTACATGACAGGTGGTATAGAAATGTTTTAAATAAAATAAATAAACCCGAAGAGCACCAAGAGAGGAAGGGACATCCATGTTCCATTTAATTGCTTGAAGGAAGGATCAGTGCTTTCCCCTTTTAATCTCAAAGCAATATAGCTGTTGCACTATATTAGTTTTTTTACATTCAAAGAAAGCTCTTAATCACTATTATTTGAACCTCATTCCTTTTTTTTTTTTAGAACTCTAATAAAATGACAAATGTTTATTATATTGTAGACCACAGCTTTGATTTCATCATTGTTTCAGTGCTAACCTCACAAAACTCTGCATTCCCTCACCCCATCATAATTGCTTTGTTGTTTGAAAGCGCTGTCAACAGGTTTTCAGAAGAAAATTATAGAATGGCCCAAATTAGCTCCATCTTAACACCATGTCCCCCTTTCCAAAATTCTCCACTCCAGCAACCAAGGCTCTGCAGCAAGCAGGTCATATGGTTATGACATGTGCGTATACAGGAAACAGAGTAGGACACATGTCCCATATTTGAACATATCGTTAATATCTGATGTGGAGATTCACACATCTTCCCCATGGGATGTGAAGCTATTGGCACCAGAGACACTCCCTGTGGATGTGAGGCAGAAAAAGCCTTTGAATATCATGAACTTTGTATATCATTGAACTTTGTACAAACTGCTCAGAGTAGCAGGTGTACCACAGGTGTACTGGCCATAGGAGAGAATGGTGGACCTGTTTATTGTTCCTTAATTTAGGAGGTTTATAGATTCATAGATCAACACAAGAGACATGAGCCAGGGTGGTGTAGTGGTTAGTGTTGGACTGGGACTTGGGAGATCCGGGTTCTAGTCCAGACTCAACCATGAAGCTCACTGGGTGACTTTGGGCCAGTCACTGACTCTCAGCCTAACCTACCTCACAGGCTTGTTGTGAGGATAAAATGGAGAGGAGGATTATTATGTAAGCCACCTTGGGTTCCTTGCAGGAAAAAGGCAGGCTATAAATATAATACACAAACAAACAAACATAGCCGCTTTGGGAGGGTTTTACTTAATAGTGGACTACATATGTTTAAAATGCCACTGAAACTCTGAATTAGTCAGCTCATAAGTCAAATCAAGTAGGTTTGCAATTCTTGGATGCATGTGTTGTTGTGGAGTCAACTTACTGACTACCTCTTTCTAGGTGGATGGTGTTAGGATCTAGGTATATTAAAAAGAAAGGAATGGTTCCATCTGCATTTTCAACAGCTAGAGAGATATGGTGTATAACGACCTGGTTCACACGACACGGCATGGGTGTCTCTTTGTATATCCACCCTCATGCGGGCCTGGCGGATGTGGGTTGTGCGGGGGTTAAACAACCCTCATGTGGCCCATGCTTGCAGGGTTTGCACCACACAACCACCCACAACCCCTGAGCGGGGGTTGGATGTGCAAGATGGCAGCCGCATGTGTTGTGTGACTGGACCAAAGTCTCAAAAGCTGCATATTCTCATGCTAAATTAACTTTATGAGGGGATCCAGTTTTGAAAATAAAGAGGCAGGCCTTTTATACAGAGAAATTGGGTTGATAGTGGAATTTGTACTTTAGATCTGTTAATAGGGTCAAATTAAGAGTTTTTACTATTTTCAATATTGCAGCTTGGATATCACTTACTGTCTAGTGCTTTAGGGAAGAAAGTATTATGTGGAGTTCAATATGAAGTACAATTTTGCCTTTCATATCAACTTGGGACATGGGGTGGTTTTTTTTGTTTTTTGCCTTCTCATACAGTTGAAGAAGGTCAACTGAAAGGTGGCCAAGAAATGTTTTCAAGCAAGCAAGCAACCATGAGCCCTGACTTCAATCTAATGAATGTTAATATCTTTTTATAAAATTCAAACTGAGATTAAGAGTTAACATATTTATATTTTCTGCACATGCCCATTCTGCAGGACTAAGCATTCAGATTCTTCCATCCATGCTCATGATTTGATGCTGATTGCTGTAACCCTTTAGTTAAACTGTGATGCATGGGGCAGAAAAGAATATCATATTACACATGTCATGTTCCCATGATGCACTTCGGTGATGTGGATATGCAAAAATTCAATGATAATTTGAAAACTCATAATAACAGAAAACTTTAGTTGGAATTTGTAATGTTGGAATCATTACTTGGCAAGCAAATTATGAATTCTGATGGGGCCAGTTCACCCATTACTGTACATGGGGAGCTGCCATATAGCACGTCAGAACATAGGTTGATCCGGTTCAGTTTATTGTCTACACCAGCCTTCCCCAACCTGGTCCCCTTCAGAAGTTTTGGACTACAACTCTCAACGTTCCTGATCATTGGCCATGCTGGGGCTGTTGCTGGTTGGGGAAGGCAGGTCTACACTTTCTGGCAGTGGGATCTCAGACTAGATTCTCTTCCCAGTCCTACCTGGAGATACCTGGGATTGGACCATAGACTGTATGCAAGCAAAACAAATCCTTTATCACTGAGGTGAGGCCCTCCCCTAAAGAATTCACACATGCTACTGTCCATGTCTATAGGTGTAATTTGCATGATCCCCCCCATTTTTGAGAAACACACAATTTGGGGCTACACATACACAGTGTGTGTGTGAGAGTGTGTATGTATGTAGTTTATCTCAAGGAGTGCCTCCAGCAACATCAACATCAAGCTCAACAAGATCTGCCACAGACGGCCTTCTCCCTGTCCCATCAGCCAGAGAAACCAGGCTGGTGGGTACTAGGAGGAAGGCCTTTTCTGTGGCAGCCCCCAATTTATGGAACTCTCTCCCCAGTGACCTCCACCATGCCCCTTCCTTGATTAGCTTCCGCTGTGCGTTAAAAACGTGGCTTTTCAGGTGGGAATATGGGGTGGGTTAGGATGTTTAAGTTTTGTACTGTTTTTAATTGTGTTTTACACTGTTTTTTCTTGTATTTTATTGGACTGTACATCGCTCAGAATGGCTGGATGACTGGCCAGATGGGCGATTCAAAAATATTATATATACCATATATACTGGGCTTTTTTTCTGGTGGAACTCACTGGAACTGAGTTCCAGCACCTTTTCTTCTATTAATTGCATTACAATTTAATCGCCATCTACTCCCGAGGAAATGTAATCCAAGAGTTCCGGTACCCTTTTCTCCAGAAAAAAAGCACTGCATATATATATATATATATATATATATATATATATTTACATTTATAAATGTAAATTTATTACATTTTCCTTGCAAGGAACCCAAGGCAGTGCACATGGTCCTGCTCTGCTCCATTTTATCCTCTCAACAACCCTGTGAGGTAGGTTAGGCTGAGAGTCAGTGACTGGCCCAAAATCACCCAGTGAGCTTCATGGCCAAGTGGAGACTAAAACCCGGATCTCCCGAGTCCCAGTCCAATACTCTAACCGCTATGTCACAGTGGATCTCATTCATATATACACACACACTTCTTATTTTGCATGTTACTTGAGTATGTAAGTGTGTGTGTGTGTGTGCGCGTGCATGCATGTGCTTACTCACTCTTCCACCATACAAGGCTTGTGTGAGTACATAATCTGGCCCCTGTTTTTCTTGGCAGTATACTCAAGTGAAATTGTCATGCATAAATTACCCGTTCCTCTTTCATCCTGCCACGTTCCTCTGCCATTCATTCCATAGTATTCTCCACCTATGAAAGTCAGCATTGGAGTTAAAAGGGCAACTTCACTGAGAAAAAGCTGCTGTATGAGTAGATTCTACAGCTACTGTATCCAGTTTCTCTACTGTGGAGAAAGCATATTCCTAAAAACAAAGCACTAGCATACATTTTCCTCTGCGCACAAGGGGTATGAGTTGTATGCCAATTGACTTGGATTTGTGTTGGGAGAAGATGGTATAAATGCAGTTCATATTGGTGTGGAATTTGCAACCTGAAATTAATAATTAGAAATGATTTAACATGCTTGGGTCTAGGTCAAACAAACATTTCTCCCTGAATCCCTGTTATTTAACAGACTGCTAGTCAGTCTCCTGCAATCCAAACATTATAACTTTGTTGTATGAGTTATTCGCTGGAAATAAGTTTGTTCCAGAAACCCAATTGATGTTTGACTTGGATATATTGAAACACTTATGGAAAAGTTGTTTTAACTGGTGTCTCTGTGTGCATAAAATAAATTACATGGTATACAGAGAATTAAGTATCTCTCTCTGACCTGGTTCACACAAACTGAAAACCCACCATGGGTAACCAGCCATGTTAGGTTGTCATGTCATCTAAAACTGGTGCGGTTTCTGCAGGGTGGCTTATTTTTCACGTACAAGCCACCCTGAGAACCCATGGCTTGTTCTAGGGGTTGTTTGACCTACGATGGGTTGTTGTGTTGTCCAAACCCAGGAGAGCAATTTTATTGTGGGTTGTTGGGAACGGCTATGGAGCCTCTCAGCAAGAGCAGCAAAAAACCCTGCCGCTCACTTTCATGATCTCGCCAGTGACTGCCCTTCCACCAATGCCAAAACGGTACTTTGGAAGGACCATCACTCATTCTTCCCAAAGATGGTGCACATGTGGTTCCCAGGAGGTTTCCCATCCAGGCACTTACCAGACCCAGGTCTGCTTAGTTTCAGTAGCCTCATGTACCTTCAGACCATTCCCTGGGACCTTACCTTTTCATTCCTTTCCTGCTGGTAATCTCCACTACCAGGAGAAACTTTGGAAGAACATCAACAGCGATCCTGAGACAGACAATTCAATGCCAATACTATGAAGATCATTTGGTAACCAACTGGTGGGTGCTGGGTGGAGGGAATCCTTGTGCGAGCAGGGAAATTTAAACTGTTTTTTTATTGTAAGGAAAGAAATGGCTTGGTCTGTGAAGGTTTACCAAATTATCGAATAATGCGGTGACATTGTTGCTTCATTAATCTTGCCTATTGGTCCATTTTGCTTCACTTCACACACTGTTTGTAAAAGAAAGGGGAGATACAAAGTTAAAAGAGCCACCGGAATGGTGAAAATCTTATTTTTAAAAGGCTGTTGACCTTCTCAGTCTGTTTTGTTTTGCTTTGGTATGCTCAACTGCCCCAGGAGGTCATTAACAGACAGTGGTGACTGTTGTCAGGTCTTACTGTTTAATTAGATCACAGTTTCTGTCAAAATTCTAAAATTCTTTTTGGCACATGCCAAAATTTTCACAGTTTTTAGCCTTTATGCTGAAATATTTCTTAAACAATAAGCAGCAGCCTCCACCAGACAGTCAACAAATTTATTTAATATTTACAGGATGCACTTAAAAGTATGTGCCTCAGGTTAGATTCGCTGAAATGTGACATCTTATTTTCCAAAACCATCCTGTGGGTAATCCCTTAAAACTCATATTGACATTAATAGAAGCCTTAAGAAATGGACCGACTGTGGTGCTCAGTTATATCTTTAAGGAAGCGGAGCCTCGTTGCCAATCTTGCCTCCATCCATCAAGCGTTCTAACATTATTCTAAAAACAAAGTCTTATCTGAAGCAGTAAACGAGACTGTTGATATTTCCCATCTTCTCTTGGAATGACACAACCACTGTATACAATCTGTGATTTCTAATGCCAGGTCAATTCCAACGACCTCTTCTGCCATATTAGCTACTACTGTAGGAATGCTTTTAAAATTATTCCTGTGAAGACATACACACCGAAAATGGGGGCAGGTACCTAAATAAAAGAGAAAGCAGTGATGGGGTGAAGGTGAACTCCCTCGATCAGGCTTGGAATTGGGCATCTCCCTAAAGAAGCTGAGTTTACTCCAAGTCCAGTTCTAAGCCAAATGAAACCCTATCAAACACCCAATGATGACATAGGGAGGGTAAGTGGTCTAATCCCTCCCTCAACACTCCCAATGAAGTTCCAAATCCCCATTCTCATTCATCTGCCTGCCTGCTTCCCTCCAAAATCCTCGCCTCTCCCTCTTTCTCACCCACTAACCTGGCATTATTCTTGCAGCAGCAGTTGAATGGCGAAAGGCAAGGAGGTCCTTCACCCAACCCATGCCTTGCTGGCATCTTCCACAGCTACAAGCCAGGTGCCAAGGGTGGTGGGAAATGTAGTTTTATCAGTGCTCCTGAAATCTGCCTACATTTGCCATCACTCCTGGCTCCTAGCTTGCAACTATAGCAGTGTGCCAGGTACTAGAGGGGAAAGAGGGAGACCTCCCTCCATTCTGCAACTGTCACCAGAGCTACAAAGAAGCTACAAAGAAGGTGGAGGGGTGGGAAGGAGAAGGAAGGGGATTTGGAAGTGGGGTGTGTAGAGAGAGAGAACTTGAGTTCTTCTCCAGGTTAAAATCTGAGCCAAAGAAAACCTTTCATGTCTGTAACGCTCTACTCATTTTTGAGCCACTGAGATATTTCTGAGTCAGGAAAGATGAAATTTGGCATCACAAATTATTTATTTAGTACATTTATGTCCCATCTTGGCAGCTTTTGTGCGGTTTGCAGGGGCAGTATCCAATCAGACACTAGAGCTAACATGAATTACATTGTGCTAGCGTAAGGGAGATCTTCTAGCACAATGCCAATAACATTCGCTGGCATGGCAGGTTTTACAACATTCATATACTGCTCCATATCTAAACAGATTCTGGAGCACGGAACAATAAAGGGTAAGAAAGATAAAAAGAATAAAAACCTATATTAAAACAGAATATCAATTTTTTTTCAAAAAACATAACCCACGGCTGGTCAAACGGGGAAGCGCTAGTTAGCACTAGTGTCCAACTGGATACTTACTGTCCCAGAAGGTCTTCCATCCAGGCACTGGCCAGACCCAGACCTTCTGGCATCAGCAAGGTGGCTACACCATGTGCCCTCTGACCATGCCCTGGAATACAAGGCTCCTGAATATTTCATGATCATGTAGGATTTCAACATGTACAACTTTTCTCACCACGGCGTGACAAGCCGCATCTGTCAAATTCCCTCTTCTAAATCATTTTTATTAAAGGTATAGAAGACCTGTCCTACTCTGGTCACCATTCATACAAACCTAAAGAATCTAATCCCTCCCCCTCCCCCCCTTTGTTTTCTTCATGAAATATTATTTAATTTTGAAATAAAGTTTAAAAAACAAAGGCAACAAAATGGAACATACATAATACTATAACAAGCTCACTAACGAAATAAAGAAACTCACCAGCTCCAGTTCTTAGTCTGTCGCTGATATGCTTGCGGAACAGCTCGAGCAAAACAGCCTATGTAGAAGCTCGTTATCAAATGAAAGAATGAAAATCTATTAGTCAGAAAAATACACAGCCAAAAGAATGTGGTTGGAATCGACTCTCTTTCTTATGCGGTGCCTTGCAGAATGTAGGGTGTGTGTGTGTGGCAAGATTCCAAGGCAGGAACGCGCAGCTGTGTGAGTCAGTGCTCCTCCTGGTTGCATTCTGACGAGCACAAGCAAAGTGGGCACAGACTGTTG
This sequence comes from Shinisaurus crocodilurus, assembly GCA_021292165.1. NCBI lineage: Eukaryota > Metazoa > Chordata > Lepidosauria > Squamata > Shinisauridae > Shinisaurus > Shinisaurus crocodilurus. The sequence continues at coordinate 164,955,975 of CM037877.1, forward strand.
CAAGTGGGATCCCTGTCCCCATTCTGTTCACACCGCTGCTGCCTCTGCCCTCTTCTCCCCCTTCCCCAAGCCAGAAAAACCTTACCTTGGAAAAAAGGTGGGGCCCTAGGGATGTCGGAGAATTCCACAACAGACTCAAATGAATTGGATTTCTATGAATCCGACGACCTATGGATTCTGTAGCGGAATGGCCTTTCCCAAGCCACATGGATTCCACTGACTTGTGGACCTTTAAAAAAACAACAAAAAACTTTCTGTAATTCTACACAAATTTAGTCATAGAAAAATGCAAAACACAAAAAACCCTCCAACAACTGAAAATGTGCATCCCCCCCCCATAGACTAAAGCATGAAAGTGTGCATTTTGGTGGGATTTGAGTATTTTTGGGGGAATTTGCGCATTTTCGGAAGTGCAAATTTTCGGAAGCGCGAATTTGCACAAATGCGTATGAACGTATTTGTGCAAAATCCAATTTCGTCAATGAGCAGACAACAGAATGAAAGGCACCTGAAAATTTGCAAAATGCTGACAGAATGGATTTAAGGAAGTCCATACAACCCTAGTGTTGGGTTCTCCCAGAGATCCACAGAATGCCATCCAATCCTTCCTGCTCAGAACCTGAGACTTAACTACAAACAGGGATGTGCAAATCAGCAAAACCCAAGATCACCAAAGTTTTCTGAATTCCAACTCAAAGCTCGTTTTGACTTGAGTCCATATCGGAATGTGAGTTTTGCTTTTTTCTTTCCGCACAAAACTCTGTGCGTATTTCCATGCGCATGTTTCCAAATGTACCCATCAGTTGTATGCATCTTTAAAGTGTACGCATTCTTCTCCCATTGATGAAAGTGTATTGGGTGCATTTCCCAAATGTATGCATGCTGTCGAACCCATTTTTTGGGTTCGTGAATCACATTGCAAGCTTGGAAATATACGAATTTGAATTTTGACCGCGGATTGTGTCTGAGTCGTCTGTGTTCAGGCCAGAACATGGGGTAACTGGATAAAATCCTAATAAAAAGTGAACTGAAATGAATTTTTCATACATCCCTAGTCCCAGGATCCCTAGTGTGAGGAGATGCTTTGTGCATCAGTTCCTGCCAAGAAGGAGGCCTCCTTCTCAGTGACGAATAACATATGGAGAGTCAGTTCGCACTAGGGATCCTCAAACTTGTAGTCAAGTCACAAGTCCCCAGCAGGATAGGATAGTGTCCCATGTGCCTGTGGCAGTACTGGTCACGTCTGCCACCATCTACCCCAAGGTAGAAGGTTTTTAGTTGAAAAAGGGGAAGAGGAAGGAGGTGCGGGTGGCAATGGGCACTTTGCATGGTTTCTTCCAGTGCTCCAACTGAAAGTATCCTGGCTGCAGTGGGATGTGGAGGATCCAGATCTCTGCATCCATTTTAGAAACCAGTTTGGAGATTGTTGAGCTCTAGTACATGGACTTGGGAGCTCTCCCTTTAGGGGACACAGTGTAGGCCACTGCTAGGTGCCCCCCTCTTTATCCCTCTGGCTGCGACTTTGGCCAGTCCCAGAAGAGACTGAGCATTCCACTTACCACCGCCAATGGGTTACATTGTTGCTCAAGATCAATTAGACAAATGGCCAGAAATGGATGCACAGGGCTGTATTTCTGTGCGTGTGTGAGTGAGAGATGGGGGTGGAGGGGGTGGCGTGGCACTCCCATATAAGGAAAGGAGAAATGAGATATGCTGAGGTGGGAAAATTGTCCACACTTGACGGAGCATGGCCACTTCAAAAAGTGAGAAAACCAGTTGGACAAATCCACCCCTACCCCACCAGATAGTTGGCAATGTGATTTGGGCTGGATATCATAGTGCTATGAGAACCTAACAGGTTCATTGAGACATTGTGGGATATGACTTTCACTTACAGAAATCACTGAGCATAGAAATCCCCTCAGATACCAAAATGTATATTGCTTATAAGACATTTCATTCAATTTTTAAGAAAATAAAATAGCCTAATTCATTTTAACAGGACTTTAAAAGTGAAATCAATGAAATTGCAACACACAGTAGTGCTTTATGTAGAGCCTGAATCAATAAAACTATATTGCACATGGCAGTGTGAGGCTAAGGTAAACCTGTAGCAGCACACCATTTAGCAGCACTTTATGAGGTACGTATACCACTGGATTCTAAAAAGAGGCTGTCATAGATTTTTTTTGTTGTTGGTGGTGGTGATATTATAATAGCATTTTTTATTGAGAAATTGTTAAATCAGATTTAGGTTCATAGTCTTAATCTAAAAATATAAGAAGAGCAACCTGCTGGATCAGACCAGAGGCCTACCTAGTCCAGCCTCCAGTTTCCCACAGTGGCCAGCCATGTGCCCCAAGGGGAAGCCCACAAGCAGGACATGAAGGCAGTAGCGCCTTCCCACTGTTGCTTCCAAAGTCATGCTGCTTCTGGTACTGGAGGCAGCATGTCGCCATCATGGCTTAATCAAAGACATCATCGATAGGCTTCTCCTTCCCCAGTGAAATTTGTCTTGTGCCCTTGTAAAGCCATCTAGGCCTAAGCTGGTAGCCATCCCCACATCCTGTGGGAGGAAATTCCATAGTTTGGCCATGCGCTGTGTGAAGAAGTACTTCCTTCTGTCTCTCCTGAATCTCTGACCATTCTGCTTCATTGGATTCTAGCATGATGAGAGATGGAGCAAACCTTTCCCTAGCCACCTTCTCCACATTCCCCGCTCCCCACACTTGCCTTTTTCCTAAACAAAAAGGCCCCAGAGATTGTAGCCTTTCCTTGTAAGGAAGTTGCTGCACACCCATGAAAATTTTGGGTGCCCTTTTCTGTACTTTCCCCACCTCTAAAATATCCTTTTTGAGGTGGGGTGACCAGAACTGTAAACAGTATTCCAAGTGTGGTTGCACCACAGATTCATATAAAGGTTGTTACGATACGGACATTTTTTTATCTTTGAGCCTTTCCTTACAATCCCAGCATGGAACTTGCCTTTTTCACAGCTGCCTCCCACTAGGTCAGTGTTTTCATTCGGTAATTCTCCATGACGCTAAGACCCATTTCCTAGTCAATCACTAACAGCGCAGATTGCATCTGTATATATGTGAAGTAACTTAAGATATTTTACCCTAGTGTATATCACTTTACATTTACTTACATTGAATTGTGTTTGCCATTTTATTACCCATTCACCAATTTTGGAAAAATTCTTTTGGAACTCTTTGCAACCCCTTTTTGTTTTAACTACATGGAATAATGTGGTATCATCCACCATCCTGGCCACCTCACTGCTCACCCTTCACTAAATGCAATGTTATGAACAAGTTTACAAGCAATTGTCCCATTACAGATCCTCGGGAACCCCACTTTTTATATCCCGCCATTGTGTAAACAGTCCATTTATCCCATCTCTCTGCTTCCTGTTCTTTAACCACTTAGCAATCCATAAGAGGACCTCTCTGTCTATTTTTAGATTAGGGATAGGTAAGAATTTTGTTTCAGTTCATTTTTTATCAGGAATTTGCAAAGTTTTCCCTATTTGGGACAGAAACAACTTGATATTTTTTAAAAAAACTGAATGTGGGCAAAACTAACACTGACATATCCATCCATCCAGGCCCAGGGCTTTGAGTGCTTAGTTCTTAAAAGTCTGGGTCTGAATCCCTGTGTATTCAGCCATGTTACCACCGAATTAGAACTGCCATCTCTTTTTTCTGACAGACTCCTCATCTTTAACAGTGATGTTGCATGTAGGTACAACATGGGTCCTCTCCATGTTGGGAATAGTTGTGTCTATCAAATTTGCCTTATACAGATGGCTGAGAATTTCATTTCAGTTTGTTTTGATAAGAATTTACCAACATTTGCAAAGTTCTCCATATTGGGACAGAAAGAATATGAGAATTAAACCATGTGGGAGAAAGCAAAACTGACAGATTCACCCATGTCTCCTTAAGTTATTCAGCTGCAATTAGCAAGTTGTCAAGGTACGAATCTGTGGTCAGTTCTTAATATTCATGCTAGTGTAAGTGCCGGTGAGTCTTTGTTTCTGCTTTTGGCTTGCAAGTTAAGTCTGTACTTTCAACTTGAATGCCAGGAATGCGGGAATCCCTTTCTCCTTGTTTCCTGTGCTGGGATGAGCTGCTGCTATTGTGAAGGGAGCATACATGATGTGTACATATAATTTCATCAGATTGGGCCTAGAAAGGATATTCATTGGTCTGAACTGGTTAAAGCAAATGGGCTGGAGAAAATCTGCAAGCTGCTCTAATTTAGACTTCCTCTGGAGTTAATTAAGCAACTTTAGATTTGCTTTGTCTTTCCTTTGATATTTAGCCAAGAAATCTTCTCATAAACCTATTTCTATTCTAGGGCTTGAGAAATATCACACCGTAGGCACATAGTAGGCTTGTGAATGCAATCAGACTTATTATCTAAGTTGATCATTATTTTGTACGGGACTGATTGCTATTTATGATCTCTAATAGAGGTCATTAGTATATTACATGCATTCTGAGTATGATTACATTGCTTTAAATTAAGACTTGCAGTTAGCAAGGATAAAGTATTTCTGATTTATTTTAATAAAGTGCAAACTAAAGCATTTCCATAAAGTGTATGCTTTGTGCTATAAACTTTTTTTTGGCACTAGAATATATAAGTAGAAAAAAATATACAGATAGGTAAATTTAGCCTTCATTTGTCAAACTACAATTACTTCAGAGTCATCCTAATGAAGATAATGTCCTTATCTCCTTAACTGGGAAATATATAAAAAGCTGGACTTTAAAATCCTTGGTCTTGAGGAACCACTACTTTGATTACAGTGTTTCCATTTGTATTGTCCCTTATTGTAGAGGGAGTGCTTAGAAGTATGCAATCATCTTGGCTGGTGAAACAAAGCAAGGAAAGGCTAAGTCCTCTACTTCAGCCTTCACCAATGTAGCTTTGGACTTCAACTCCCATCAGCCCCAGCCAGCATGGACAATGGTCAAGTATTCTGGGAGTTGTCATTCAAAATATCTGGTGGGCATCGGGTTGGGAAAGGCTGCTCTGCTTGCTAAAAGCTTCCTTTTGAAGAGTAGAATGCTGCCCTTAATTTGTGGGGTTATGGGCCCAGCTGGAAACACACACACACACACACACACACACACACTTGAATTTCTGAATTCTTACTATTGCATTTCATGACCACCTCCTCTCCCCACCCTCGGGTGGGGGGAAGAGAAGACTGCTGAATGGGTGGGGATTCTGGCAGCTCTGTCCAGTACATGATTGAGAAATGTGATCATAATTTCTACCCATATGACCTATTTTCATTATTGTAAGTAATATTTTTTCTCTCTCTGCATAATTATTGATCGTCAGTTACTGTAAGTTTAAAAAAAACATTTTTTTAAAAAAAAGAAGAAGAAAGAGAAGCATCTGGACCCCTTCCAGAATGGCTTTCAACCTAGGCTTGGCAGTGAGAATGTGCTTTTGGCCTTGGTCAACAATATGCATATGGAAACTGAAAGGAAATTATTTTCTAATGTTTCTACAACCTATGCTAGAACCCCCTGATCATTCATGACTTGGTATTGATTAAATGCCAGCAGCATCTTGTGAGTGTCCTCAGAACCACATGCGAATTGTTTTATTCATTCTTGAGAGGTGGTCTCAAAAGATGGATGAGTGGTTGCTTATGATCTCAGGATTTCTATATTGTTTGGATTCCAACTCTCTCCAGCCTGTCTCAGATATGTATTTGAGGCTGCTGGAAAAGTTGATGTATCATTAAGATTATGATAACAATCAGCTCTGGGTTTGTTTTTAATCTGACCCAAGTCTTGCAGCATCGGTGCCTAAGAACAAGTTGCAGAGGATTATGAAGATCAACTATATTCCAGTTTTGTATATTATTGTTTGGAATCAGCTTCATTGTTATGGATCCACCTTCAGTACATTCAGGGTTGGCCTCCAGAGCATTAATGGTTACCCTGAGTCCTACAAGTTTTTGATTATTTCTGGAATTAAAAATGAGAGAATTGTTGCATTTAACTGAAGTTAAAGTTAATACATTAATTTGTGTCTCAGTTGTACAGCTTACATGGTTTTCTTTTAGTTCAGCATGTTTTCTGTTGTCCCTTTGTATAAAGCTAAATTTGGAACATCCTTAAAGATTTAACTCTCTTTTCTGTTGCTTGATGACCAAGGATAAAGTGAGTTAAAATATTCGTAAGACTGAAGATGCTCCCACGAAACAAGCCAGCAAACCCCATGCATCCCGTGAGGCTTTAAAAAACAACAACCAAAAATATTATTTGACCCATAATACCACATTTTAGGTTACTATGCTCGGTATCTATCTTATGTATCAAATGCCTTTAATCACCCTGATATTTAGCAATTAAAAGAATACTTTTGATCTTGTTGTAATTGAAATCTGGAGTTTTCAACTTGGAGCTAGGGCAGTGTACTAAACTACACCACATTGATTGCTGTGTCATCATTCTTGCATTCCTATCCATTTCTTTCTGTCTACATGCTATACGAACTGATTCACTAGCTTGGCAACTCTCACATCAGTCTATTGCAGTGCGTAAGAATTCACCCATTCAAGCAGTTGGCAAGAAGATAGGCTACTTTTGATTGAGTCTGTGTGTCACTTCAAGATGGATTTAGCGTATGAGTCTATACATTACTTGCATCCTGCATGGTATCCCACTTGTCGTCAAATAGTGCTGTGATAGATTTGGCTTGTGCAGTACAGATAGTTACACATGGATAAACTGATGGACATAATTGGTAGTAGGTTGTAGTATATCTGATCAGTAATTAAAGATTTAAGATATATTTGATGATACAAACAAATCCATTATTCTGCTAAATATATTGTACAATATGTTGTGTGTGTGTGAGGAGGGTGGGCTTGTATATAGCATGGACCTGTGTGTGTGCGTGTGTGTTTGTGACAGAGAGAGAGAAAGAGAGAGCGAGATGCACATTGAACTCCTCCCCCTTACCTGTGGGGTCTTGTCAGGATGGAATCCCTGTCAGGAGTGGAAGGCAGATTTTGTCCTTATTACAAAAGCATCACCAAGTGCATCAATTTCCCCCCCGTCTTAGGAGTATATGGGAGAATACTGAGGGACGTCATTGGTTGCTAAATCTGCCCTCTGCCCCATTGATCCCAGTACTAGAGAAACAAGTTTGCTTCTGTCTTCAAGCTTTTCTAAAGGCATTTTCCTTACTCAGGGTTGTTTACGGGTTTTTAAGACAACGTTGTAACCCTCCAGTTTTGATTCTGTTTGTAAACAGCACTTTCTGGGAGTTTCTTTTAGAGTAGGGAAAATGGGGTATTATTTCTGATGGCAAAAGAAAGCAAGATTTCCTCTTGTGTTTTTGTGCCACTATACCACAGTGCCATCTAGAGGTTATGTAGCAGAAAAGCAGGAAAGGAAATGCTCCTCGAGTAGTGCTCAGATTTCAGTTCTGCGATGAAACCAAAAGTAGATGCAGCACATTAACAGCCTCGTGTAGAAAAGCCCTTCATCTATTTTCTGTCTTGCTTCTATCATTCCCCCTTAATCTGCATAATGGTCTGTTTCTTGGTCATGTGAGATGATGACATTAGAGAATGAAAGGCAACTTTGGGAAGTGTTTTTTCTTTGAGACCTCTACATGTGGAGGGGAGAGGGTGCTCCTGATGGCTGGCCCCACTCCTGCCTGCCTTGTGTCTTTTGCTTCTACCCCCTAGCCTTTGTGCATTGAGGCAAAGGTGAGATGAAGGCCAGAGTAGAATCAGGGATTCCACTGAAAAGCTGAGTTTTCAGAAGGATCTTAAAGAAGAGAAAGAGATGGTGCTGGTATTCTGGGAGGGCGTCTGTTGCATACATAAGTAGCAGTAAAGGGGGTTTGGTATATTTTGCACTGCTCATGTGCAATAGCAGCAGGAACAGATGTTTGCAATTCTGCAACTAAAACAGCATGAAAGGCATAAGAGAACCAGTGTGGTGTAGTGGTTAGAGTAGTGGACTAGGAATTAGGAGATCTGGGTTGTAGTCCCCACTCAGCCATGATGCTCACTGGGTGACTTTGGGCCAGTCATGGGCTCTCAGCCTAACCTACCTCACAGGGCTGTTGTGAGGATAAAATGGAGAGGAGGAAGAGGACCATGTAAGCTGCCTTGGGTTCCTTGCAAGAGGGGAAAAGGTGGGATATACATGTAATAAATAAAATAAGAAGTGAAGCAGAACCATGCCACTCCACCCAATTGCCATTGGAAGCCCACCCAAGTCCACTCACTGTAAAGAAGAGTTCAGTGGGCCCAGCAAATCCAGAGCCACCCCAATGGCCCTCAGAACTGTCACCAGGGACCTACGTTGGTCCCTCTCCCACCTCTCACTGTACTATCAGAATGGCCTAGAGCCTCTAATGTGGCATAGCTAAAGTCAGTCCTGGCATGAAGGCTTGGGACCTTCCAAGAACTCCACTCATTATAACTCACTGTTAGTACCAATCCAAAGAACATTTCCATGGAATTGGTCAACATGGCTGAAAAGCAAGCCATGACAAACATGCCTCCATTAACATCAAGCCACTTCAGATTTGACTGTCTGTAAGATGCAGATATAATTTCCATGTACACACCAAAATGTACATCATTCTCTTTTCCTTGAAAACTGAATACATGTGGTTTGGCCCTTTCCCCTTGGCACCTCTAAAATAAATGAAAGTGCACAGAGTTAAAAAAAAACTACAATTCACCAATACTTTATCTTTAGAAGAAGAAGAAGAAGAAGAAGAAGAAGAAGAAGAAGAAGAAGAAGAAGAAGAAGAAGAAGAAGCAGCAGCAAACATTAATCAACACTTAAAATTCATCTTCATAGTCTGCTTTCTTTGGGGAAAAAATAAGAAGGTCTAGCTGCCCAGAATAAAAAAAAAGTTTCCATGTTAGTGAGGTTACTTTTGAGGACTCAGTGTTTTGTGCCCATGGATGAAGGAGTAGAAGGCATTTCAGAGGCTAACTTCTCTCGCATAACACAAGTATGCTCAAAATAGTGGCAAAGTGTGTTTTATGAGGAAACGAGAGAGGGCCCAAAATGCCCTTTAATTTATTTTTATAATAAATACCATTAAATGAAAATTTGAAGCCATATATTTTTTATTTTTCTCTGCAAAGCTTCTAATGTAAAGAGAAAAAAAAGGAGCCATTTCATGAGATGGTTGAAATAAGCATACCCTAACAATGAAGTCACTATTTCATTGAAACCTGATCAACTTTCTTGGATAATTTGGGATATTGTAACAATATTTTTCAAGACTGAAAAGAAAAAAGGAAAGGGAAAAACACCACAATCCAGGAGCCTATGTATGGAAGAAATGGAAAAATGGTTACTGTGGCAACTCAAGCGGGACATGGAAAAGCTGTTCCTAAATATTCCTGACTCCACCTTTCACAAACTTTGGATGCATATACCGAGTATATATCCTTACTTGTATAGGTAGTATACAAACTACCTATATCAGATGGAACGCCATGTGAAAAAAATAAAAATAAAAACTGAATTATTTGGAACCAGAGATACAACATGAGGAGTTAATAAAATAACTGTGGAGAAGTCTTCATGGAAAGTAGGGCGAAGGGTTCCCTGCTGTACCTTTTTAATGAAGTCTCATCCATTTGATGGCTCCTGGCCCCATTCTTCAACACTTCCACAAAAATGTCACATTCTTTATGGGGGGAAAGTGTGGAATGTGCCTTAACCACATCAAGTGCACCATTTTACAGTTCAAGTTCAATTAATTAAGCCTCTATTCTTCACGCATGGCTGGCCATCTCTCACTTACACACCCTTGGCATCGCTCGAAGGGGGCAAGCCAGTAAGCCAGTAAATAAATATATTAAGAAAGAAAAGGGCGCATTCTCAGTGCTTTTTAAATTTTATTTTATGTTAAAAAAAAACAAAAAACCCAACCGCAAACACAACACTTTTGCAGTACATGCTAAAATTCCTGCAAAGAGGATATATATGTGTGTGTGTGTGTGTGTATGTATAACGGTATGTATATGTATATGTATGTATGTATAATATGGGTTTGCAAATTAGAATCAGCATTTTACTGTGTCCCAATCAGATGTGTTTTTGAGGGGTGGGGGATGAAAGGCTTTAATTAAAACAAAGGAAGAAAGGGCAACCTCTTTTATGCATGAAGAAATATTAGATTCAACATACTGAGGCTACAAAGAGGAAAGAGGTAGAGTGGAGAAGATGGGGATGGAAACTCTATGCAATGACTGTATTAATGAGGTGCATAAATATTTATGGGACAGGTGTGTGTGTGTGTGTGTGTATGCATGCAGAACACATGTATGCACCCATATGCATATGTGTAAGGAATAAATAGAAAATTCACACTTAAGATGGGCTGTGTCCAATGTTAGTTGTACTTGCAGTAGACCCATTGAAATGAGTAGGACTTAATTTTTAAAAAGAGATCCTGGGGTGATCCGGGAAATTACAGGCCAGTTCGCTTAATGTCTGTTCCAGGTAAATTGGTTGAAAGCATTATTAAAGTTAAAATTAGTAAGCATATAGAAGGACAAGCCCTGCTGAAAAAGAATCAACATGGCTTCCAAAGGGAAAGTCCTGTCTCACTAACCTTTTAGAGTTCTTTAAGAGTGTCAATAAACATGTCGACAGGGGTGATCCAGTACACATTGTTTACATGGACTTTCAAAAGGGTTTTGACAAAGTCCCTCACCAAAGACTCCTGAGCAAACTTAGCAGTCATGGAATAAGAGGGGAGGTCCTCTTATGGATCAGTAACTTGTTAAAGAACAGAAAGCAGAGTGTAGGAATAAATGGTGAATTCTCCCAATGGAGATATGAAAACAGTGGGGTCCCACAGGGTTCTGTATTGGGACCAATGCTTTTTAACTTATTCATAAATGATCTGGAATTAGTAGCAAGCGGTGAAGTGGCCAAGTTTGCTGACAACACCTAGGGATGTCAGAGAAATCCACAATGGATTCAAATGAGTTCGTATTTCAATGAATCTGACCCATAGATTCTGCAGGGAGCCAGCTTTTCCCGAGTTGCATGGATTCTGTGTAGTTGAAGACTGTTTTTTCTACTTTCCATAATTTTACACAAATTTAGTCATAGAAAAATATGAAAAATGAAAAACGCCAACAAAAAATGCTCATTCCCCCGATAGTCTAAAGTGTGAAAATGCACATTTTGGTGGGATTTGTGTATTTTGGGGACATTTGTGCATTTTCAGAAGTGCAAATTTGCGGAAATACGGGTGAATGCATTTGCGAAAAGTCTGATTCCATCAATGAGTGGATGACAAAATGAAAGATGCCCAACAATCTACAGATCACAGATGGAATGGATTTAACAAAGTCTGTACATTGTCACCTAAAAAGGATATTAAGTTAGAAAAACTGCAGAAAAGGGCAACTACAATGATCAAAGGGCTGGAGTAATTCCTCTATGAGGAAAGGTTAAAATATCTGGGATTGTTTAGCTTAGAAAAAAGGCAAGTAAGGGAAGACATGATAGAGGTGTACAAAATTATGCATGGTGTGGAGAAAGTGGACAAGGAGACACTTTTCTCCCTCTCCCATAATACTAGAACCCCAAGGGGTCATCCCATGAAGCTGATTGGTCGGAGATTAAGGACAGATAAAAGTAAGTACTTCTTCACATAACACATAGTTAAACCATGGAATTCACTTCCACAAGATGTAGTGATGGCCATCAATTTGGATGGCTTTAGAAGGGGATTGGACAAATTCATGGAGGAGAAGGCTATCAACGGCTATTAGTCATGATGGCTATAAGCTGCTTCCAGTATCAGAGGCAATATGCCTGTGTACACTAGTTGCTGGTGGGAGGGTGCTGTTGCACTCATGTCCTGCTTGCGGGTAGGGATGTCCCGAAATCTTGATCGGGGTGGAAGTAGAGGCAAACTTGCCCCCGCTCGACCCCCCTGAGCCCCACGGCACTTACCTTCTCCCTGGCTCGGCACATCTTCCCGCCCCGAAGAGGAGCCGGGGAGAGGAACTTCCGGGTCCCCGGCACTGCAGATTTAGCGTAAATACCATAGAAAACCACCTTAAAACGGCCACACAGTAGGATCTTGCAGCGGCAGCAAGGCATGCTGCGGACTTCCGGGTTCCTGGAAGTGACGTGACGGGTCCCCGGCACTGTGTTTGCAACATAAATACCAGGGGAAACCAACTTAAAACGGCCGCGATTTGCTATTCGCAGCCATTTTAAGGTAGTTTACCCTGGTATTTACGTTAAAAATGCAGTGCCGGGGACCCATTGCGTCACTTCCGTGAACCCGATGCTGCATTTTTTACATAAATACCATGGTAAACTACTTTAAAACGTCCGCGAATAGTAAATCGCGGCCGTTTTAAGTTGGTTTCCCCTGGTATTTACGTTAAAAACGCAGCACTGGGGACCCAGAAGAATCTTTCCCTGGCTCCTCTCGTGGGAGTTGTGCTGGGCCGGGGAAAGGCAAGTCGCGTGGAGCTCGGGGGGGGGGTAGTGGGGTGAGTTCGCCCCGCTTTTACCACCCCCCCATCGAGTTCTGCACACATCCCTACGAGTCAGTGGTTTCATGTAGATGCTAAATAACCACTGGCCTAAAGCTGTTAAGACCTTCCAGGGAGGATTTCTTCATGAGTGGTCTCACCACTACCCCTTTCAGATGGCCTGGTACCACTCCCTAATCACCTCCCTGGCCCAGCCAGCTGTTCCCTCCCTGCCAGTTTTTATAAGCCAAGCGGGGCAAGGATCCACTATGGAAGTGGTTTCTCTTAACCTGCCCAAGCACCTTGTCAATGTCCTCAAGCTGTACCAACTGAAATTCATCCACAAAATAAAAGATGGACAAGAGTGTGCTCTGGATACCACACCTGATTCACCTACTATAACACTGGAGTCTAAGTCCTGGTGGATGCAAGAGATTTTATTTTGGAAGTGCGTTGCAAACATATCACAGCTGATATATCAGATCCATATCTGATGGCTCCTCTGCATCCTTAGGGCCAGCATGTAATATATCCTGAACAACCCTGAAAAGCTCCACTGGGAGGCACATAGAGGATTCATTAGAGGCAGAGAGGTTGTTTCTTTCTGCCTTCACTGCCCCTGAATATACCTGTCCATAGGCATACACCATTGTTTGATTGTGTCCACTAGAAGTTTTTCTCCATTGGCACTCAAGCTGTCTCTTATTTTGTTTCATCGCTCTCAACTCTGGGATATACCATGGAGTTGTATGAGCTCCACTCTGTAGAGGGTGCTCAGGAGCAATCATGTCAACTCACTGCCCAAGTCGTTTCTGCATTCCAGGGTTTTGACAGGAGAGCCAGTCATATCAGCCAGACTGCCCCCGCTATGAGCCCTTTGGAAACCATCTGAATCCATTAGCTTCTGGGGGCAGGCCATCTTAATAGGTCCCCACCTTTGCAGAAGGGAAATGCTGTAATAAGTCTAAACCTCAACAGGACATGATTGGACATGATGGCAAAAAGATTGATTCAAAATCTTCAGTTGACCATCTCCATTCAGTGAACCTTTAGTTGACCATCTCATGGCCAGCTGAAAAGACCAAGTCTAGAGTGTGCCCTGCTACATGTGTTGGGCCAATGATATTCTGGGACAGTCCCATGTAGGGATGTGCGCAGATCTCGATTGGGGGTGTGGAAGCAGGGCTGAACTCACCCCACTCGACCCCACCGAGCTCCGCGCGACTTACCTGTCCCCGGCTCATCACAACTCCACAGAGAGGAGCTGGGGAAAGGAAGTTCCAGATCCCCAGCGCTGCTTTTTTTATGTAAATACCAGGGAAATCCACCTTAAAACTGCCACGAATAGCAAATCGCAGCCGTTTTACAGTGGTTGCCCCTGGTTTATACATTAAAAATGCAGCGCAGGGTGCCTGGCAGTGATGCGCCGGGCACCTGGAAGTCCACCGAGCACCTCACTGCCACAGCAAGACAGAACGTGCGGCGGGCGCGGTTGCCGAGTGCCGGACAAGACGGGTGCAGGTAAGTTCATACATCTCTAGTCCCTTGGTTGTCATGGAGGCCATAAAATCCTGACAAGTCCCAGACAAGTCACCCTCAGCATGAATGTTGATGACCCCCAGAACCAGCAGTCTGGGGGTCCTCAACATCTGAGACCACCCCCATCAGCTCAGGTAGGGAGACTGCAGGGCAGCAGGGTGGGTGGTACACCAGCTGAATCCCCAATCTGTCCCACTGGCCCAACTGATGTTGAACCACATACTCCAGTGGGCATAACGGGGAGAGACTATCTCCTCCCTGCTCGCCCACCCAAGTCTTGGTTATACATGCCAGATCGGCTGCCTCATGCACTATTAGATCATGGATGAGGGAGCTCTTATGATGCACCAATCTGGCATTTAAGAGCAGCAACAGGGAACCCAAAGGCAGGATGATAGGGCAAACAGCAAACCTCCAGAGGGGAGAAGGACTGGAGCACGGCACAGACATTAACTGTCTGGGCCACCTTACCCTTACCTGGCTAGCCCTCCTCTCAATGCCATACCTCCCCCTACCCATCACCACAGTAATTGGGGGCCCCAGGTTTCCCACATTGGCCCCATATCCTCTCTCCCAGGCACATGATCAGCAGAAGAAAGCCAATCCCCTGCCAAAAACTCTGAAATACAAATTAGCCAGGTGTTAGAGGGGTGGTCATGGTATTCCAGCCATAGTGTTTGGTGAAATTGCTTGTGGAAAATATTGAGAGAATTAAATCACCTATATTTTGCATCCCCCCCAAAAGGTAAATTATGAGAATTAAAATTATATGTAAGTCTCCCCCCCCCCCCTTATGTTGTATCTTCCTTAGTTCTGGCTTGTATCTTTCTCGGCTGTTTTATCTTCCTTTTTTGGCTGAGAGCCACCTACTTCACAGTTCATGAGTGTCTGGGAGAAGCTTATTTTCTCTGTGCCTGGACCTTTTTGCTCCTCAATAAGGTGCATATGCATGCTGTATCTGCTTCTAGTAGCATATGCCTGTTTACTGTGCTGGCAAAAAGCAACCCTGCACTATGTTTTATGATGGTACATTACTAATAATAGATGTGGCACTTCCCCCTTTGCAAGCATGTGTTTCTGTGCGGTACAAAGCAGACGCCCCATGCAGAGAGAAAATAGCCCAAAACTGCAAAGCAAACCTGAGTCAGGATCCATGTAATTACTTGTCCTCTCTAACAAGTCTTCCACAAGGAAAGTGATTAATGCTGGGGGGAAAAAGGAACACGAGCTATTTTAGTGGTTTGCTCCCATATAATTTTCAAACGCGCCCAAAATGATTAAGCTGATTTAATAAAGCAACAATTCCTTTAGCGTAGCATATTTCCCCGTCTGAAGTAGTTCACTTCTTATTGCCTCTTCCTCTTTTCCTCCTCCTTAGAGGGGGGAGGGGGAGGAGAGAAAGAAAAACAGATTACTGTAAATTTTGGCAGGGAATTCAATTTGCATCATTTTCTTAGAAGTCACATGATTTGGATTTCCTCTTGTTTATGATAGATCGAAAATGCCTTCCAGATGTTTTTAATTATCAAAAGTTGCTTCTTCTTTTTTTTTAGGAAAGCAAAATCATCCTTAATAAATTTTCCTCTAGATATTTTTTTTTAAAAAATATATAAAATAGCCAATGAATTAGCATAGTGTGGCTGGCTCATCAAACTGCCACATACTTCTGAGTATGATAGCCTGATACGATAAGGTCAGGCATCTACTAAGGCAACCAAACTGGTCTCAGGCAAAGGAAACCGAATGAAAATGTACTTTCAGTTCCTGTTTCCAATTGAGATCATCATCATCAGCTATGCCCTGGGGCCAAGCCCACAGCACAGCTCTATTGGTCTAGGCTGCTTATACTTCCTATATAAACATAAACACCCTCAACTATATTGTTAAATTGGAAGGAGCAGCTTGTTGACACGGTGCATTCTAAAGTTTGGAGGCAGGATCTGAAAGAGAAAGAGAGGGATGGCATTTGACTGCTGCTCCACAGTGCTGACGCTGTGCTGCGCGAAGAGCTTCCCGTGCACAAATGTTGGACGTGTGCCAAGCTTGCTGTGCTAGGAGCTGGAAGGAAACACAGTAAAGCAAAAGGACATCTGATGAATTTCCAAGATAATACATGTGGGGGCAAGACTGTGTGAGCATAAAGATACGTTTGGCAGGCACTGAAGGAGCTTGGCAATGGACAGTGGTTACGCACCTTTAAAAATCTACCCTGACTCAGCCCCTCTTATCAATGCAGGTAACTCTCTCTTGTTCATAATCAAGTGACAAAATAAACAGACTGCCTCTGTCATTAGCCTGTTATGTATATAGCGGTGGGAGGAGGGAGAAAAGGAGGACAGAACCAAAGGATGCTGACGTCGTAATGTTTGTGAGTGTTGTGTTTCCCGAACCATTTCGTTTCATTTTTGAATACTGTCAGCAAAGCCAGTACTGAACAACACAATCCTACGCATGTCTACTCTGAAGTAGGTCATGCTGAGTTCAATGGAAATAATTCCTAGATACATATGTCTAAGATTGCAGTGCCTAAGAAGTGGATGGGAGAAGAAAATAATCTTTGTGTGCCTGTTCAATGAGTGGTAAGAATTTATTAGTAATTTGTTGATCTAGTTTTCTTTTCGAACTGTGTCCTGAAGAACCCTGGGGTTCTTCTGATATTTATGAAGTCTAAAATGATCCAAGTCATAGGGATGGGCAAAGCTGTCTGTTTCACTTTCTTGCACACTCAAATTTTTAATATCTCAAATTCTTTCCATGCAGAATATGAAGAAATTTGAATATATATATATATATATATATATAGGTAAAATATCAAAAACAAACTGAAGTGAAATTCTCATCCATCTGCACTATCCAAATTTAATAGGTACAGCTATGCCGAAACATGGAGAGGATCATGTTGTACCTACCTGCCACATAGCTTTGAAAATGAGGAGTCTGTCAGAAAAAAGAGGTGGCAACTCTAATTAAGCACTAACACAGTTGAATACATAGGGATTCAAACCCAGACTTTTAGGAACTAAGAACTCAGAGCCCCAGGCCTGGATGGATGAATATTTTATTTTAATTTATTATCTTTATATCCCACCTTTTTTCCTGCAAGGAACCCAAGGCGGCTTACATAACCTTCCTCCTCTTATTTTATCCTCACAACAACCTTGTGAGGTAGGTTAGGCTGAGACTCAGTGACTGGCCCAAAGTCACCCAGTGAGCTTGGTGGCCAAGTGGGGACCAGAACCTGGATCTCCCGAGTCCTAAGTCCAATACTCTAAGCCACTACACCACACTGGCTCTCTGTCAGTTTTAGTTTCACCCACATTTAATTTTTTTAATATCAAGTTGCTTTTGTCTCAAATTGGGAGAACTTAGCAAATTTCTGATCAAAACTGAACTGAACTGAAATTCTTACCTATCCCTAATCTTAAATCTATATAGAGGTCCTCTTATGGATTGCTAAGTGGTTAAAGAACAGGAAGCAGAGAGATGGAATATAAATGGACCATTCTCACAATGATGGGATGTAAAAAGTGGGGTTCCGAAAGGATCTGTATTGGGACCACTGCTTTTAAACTTGTTCATAAAATTAGATATAGTTAGGAGTGGGCAGTGAGGTGGCCAAGATCGTGGATGGCATCACATTATTCAAGGTAGTTAAAATAAAAAGGGATTTGTTCTGTTTTATTTCGGTGACACTCAATAATGAGTGTCAAATAAAATGTCAAATGCAGTTCACTGTAAGTAAAAGTGATGTACACAAGGGTAAAAAATATCTTAACTTCACATATATACAGATGCAATCTGCGCTGTTAGTGATTGACTAGGAAAGGGGTCTTGGAGTCATGGAGGATAACCGAATGAAAACACTGACCCAGTGGGAGGCAGCTGTGAAAAAGGCAAGTTCCATACTGGGATTGTAAGGAAAGGACTCAAATATTTTTTTTAAAATGTCCGTATCGTAACACCTTTATATGAATCTGTGGTGCAACCACACTTGGAATACTGTTTACAGTTCTGGTCACCCCACCTCAAAAAGGATATTTTAGAGCTGGGAAAAGAAAAAGTACAGAAAAGGGCACCCAAAATGATCATGGGTGTGCAGCAACTTCCTTACAAGGAAAGGCTACAATCTCTGGGGCCTTTTTGTTTAGGAAAAAAGCAAGTGTGGGGAGCGGGGAATGTGGAGAAGGTGGCTAGGGAGAGGTTTGCTCCATCTCTCATCATGCTAGAATCCAATGAAGCAGAATGGTTCAGGAGAGACAGAAGGAAGTACTTCTTCACACAGCGCATGGCCAAACCATGGAATTTCCTCCCACAGGATGTGGGGATGGCTACCAGCTTAGGCCTAGATGGCTTTACAAGGGCACAAGACAAATTTCACTGGGGAAGGAGAAGCCTATCGATGTCTTTGATTAAGCCATGATGCCTCCAGTACCAGAAGCAGCATGACTTTGGAAGCAACAGTGGGAAGGCGCTACTGCCTTCATGTCCTGCTTGTGGGCTTCCCCTTGGGACACATGGCTGGCCACTGTGGGAAACAGGAGGCTGGACTAGGTAGGCCTCTGGTCTGATCCAGCAGGTTGCTCTTCTTATATTTTTAGATTAAGACTATGAACCTGAGCCATGTATCTGATTACAGAAATTTATCTGGTTGGTCTTGCAATGTGTTATTTGTTGTCTTGCCAATTGCATGGAAGGAAAAGGACAGATTAACCAAGCAAGTAGAATATTGCTTATTAGCAGTGGGGGAGTTATACTGGTCCCTGCTTTTTATCTTCTGCTTATATAATCACCTCTTCTAGCTACCTTCAGGGTTGACTACTGCTGATCCTTGTTTAGCCAAAATGGCCCCACCAATGCACAAGAGTGAGGTATGACTGTGAAGTACCCCCCCCCCCAAATCCTCAGGGTGCAACAGCCCCCTCCAACTGGTGGCCACAGAACACTGCATGTCTGTTGGGAGTGTGTGGTGCTAGGGGGAATAATCGAGTATCCTGGAAGGGGCCATGGCTGGCTGGCTGGAACCTTGAACAGGAACAATTGAGACTGCAACATTTTCTTGTAGGCTGGTCCCACCTCTGTGTTCTATTCCTCATCTTCAGTCTCGCTGTCTCTTTCTGCTCCTTACCTGTGAAATATCCTTCCTTCTGACATATTCAACACCCTCTCTTTAAAGAGAACAGGGAGGCCCATGATGGACCTACCAGCCTTACAGCTGCTAAAGATGAGAAGCCTGTCAGAAAAAAAAAGGTGGCAATACTAATTACGTAAGCAGTAGGATGGTTGAACACACAGGGATTCCGACCCAGACTCTTAAGAACTACACATTCAAAGCCTTGGGCCTGGATGGACAAAACTGAAAACTGTCATTTTTGGTTTCTCCCACATTCAGCTTTTGTTTTAATTCTCAAGTCCTTTCCATCCCAGGAATGAAGAAATTTGTGATTTGGGGTAAATTCATATAAGAAACTGAAACAAAATTCTGACTGATTCCTAATCCATGACACTGCACACACTTCCTTGAAAGACAACTTGTCCATCACTACTGACCTTCCCATGCAAAACACAGCTATGGATGAGTGCCTGGTGTGTTCTACAGTGCACTCTAAGTGCACACAGGAGAACAACTATTGCACAGCGTGAAACTGTGTGCTCCAAAATATGCTCCAGAAGCTTCCATGGCAGACTTTCTGAAGAAGAGAGCTTCCTGTGTCGATGGAGGCTCTCACATGGAAATCAGTGTTCTGGATCATGTGAAGATCCTCCATGGATACAGGAAGATCTCTTTTTCAGAAAGCCGCCCTCCACGAGTAGAGGGTGACTGTGGCATGCTACCATGCTTACTCGCTCCCACTTCATTGCCCATGGTTTAACAAACAGTGGGTTGTTGTGACATGCCAACTGGGTCAAAGTGTGAATCCATTAGCAAGATAGTATAACTGAAACCAAGACTTTCATCCTTCTATAGCCTTCTTCAGATGTTTGAAACCCATGGGTGCTGATCACATGAAGAGACTTTGGGGAATACATCCAGTCCTACCCCCTAGATGCCAACATGCATGATGGCCTTGCTCCACAGGAATTGCACAATTGGCTTCAGTCTGAAGGGGACCCCACACTTGTATGGCTCTTTCATGGGTATGGAAACCCTGGGTTCTCATCCCTGCAGAGGGAACTGTATATGCATACATCCATACTGACATGTGGTGGTGGCCCCCTTCAGATTGACGATTCTCATGTGCCAAGGCATGGCTTCTCAGCCAGGGGTGTGGCTTCTCCCCTTCACACATTCATTAGCAAACACCTGAAGAAGGCTTATATGTCTCTAATATTATATGGATGACTTTAAAGAACACACAACCTTTTGCTAAGTAACAAGGAAATAAAATAGGATCCTCTGATTATACCACTTTCAATAGCATTTATGCTGTCCCACAGCATGAAGATAATATTATTCACACACACACACACACACACACACTTCTATACATGTAATAAATATAATGCATTTACAGCAGACATGTATTAGCTTTAGAGGTAAGTCCAGCAAGTAATGGATACCAATGAAAATGTGAGTAAAGCTTGTGTACAGCTGGAGAACGTAATAACTATGAGGATACTATTGCTATCTAAACAGAGAAATAGCAACCCAGGATAGGCATAGATATATATTTTTAATGTTCACAAAGATGTGCAGGATTGTATTACCACTGAAAAACAACCAAAGCAGGTTAAAGAGAGAGATGGTTTCTTTTTCTCACTCCCCTAGAACAAAAGGAGAGATGGTGGTTACACCTGCATTTCGTTATCTCTATAAATGCTTATTGTTAAAATCATGAAGCAATTTTTTAAGGAAAAAATGCTGTGAAGCATGTTGAGAGACAGTTTTATTGTGCCATAGGTATAATAAAATATTTGAGCCTCGTCCCACCCATGGTGAAATGAGAAATTAACAGCATGCTGGCATTTAAAGCTAACTTAAGTAAGCAAAATAATTGGTTCTGATCTTCTGGTTGGCATCGTGATGTCCTAATTGGCAACCACTCTATTGGGGATGTGCATGCTGTTCCCTCAGAGAAGACCAGAACCAGCTCAAAAATACAGCAGCTTTTAGTGTCAGGATTTGACACCCTGGTGTTACCTGCAAAGCAGATGTGAATGTTTTGATCTGCTCTTGGCAAAACCATAATGAGTACTTAGCAGCTAGAGCAATTTATTTCCTTTTCTGTTACTTTGCTTTTATTTTGCATTTGAAAGTGGAGCTGCAACTTGCTTTCTGGGGGAAGTTCTCTCTGCTGCATGTGCTGGAAGAGGCCACAGCTTAATGGTGGAGCACTTGCTTTGCATGTCACAGTCTCAGATTCAATTCATGACATCTTTGGTCAGGGGGGGGGGGAGCCCTTTGTCTGAGATCTGGCCAGCCTGACAGCCAGGTTAGAGGCTATTGGTGTGGCTCAGTATTGGAGCTGAGCCAAAAAAATTCCCAGAATTTCTTTGAGATATTTCTTTGTCTTTTTCTCAACCCACTAGACAAAAAAGGCTATGTTGCAGAATTTATTCTGAATATTGTCCACCATTTTGTGTGTGTGGTGGCCGCCATGCACCCCCCCTGCACACACACGCACACGCACACGCACACGCACACGCACACGCACACGCACACAATGTCCAGGAATGATGCTAAGCCTTGCAAAGTATGCAAAATGGTGGCCAGGTCGCCCACACGGTTGCTGCCACTGCCACTTGCTGCTGCAGCAAAAAATAAATAAAAATAAAAATAGAAGAAAGAACCCTTCAGAAAAAAAGAAAGAAGCTGTGCTACTGCCACTGCTTATGGAGAGCCCTGCAGATGGCCATTGCTCATAGATAGGGTGGATAATTTCAAGATGCCATTTGTGCACAGCTCATAACTTAATTTGTGTGTATATAGCATACAAGCTAGCCACAGTCTGGGCAAGTGAGGGTGTCTGTATGGGTCTGGGTACAATAGAGATAAATTTATCAGGAGATACAGCTGAGTTTGAACCTAATATGTCTGTCTGGTGTGTATTTCTATTTAAATTATAATTATTCCTAAATCTGCATCTGTACAAATTTAGCATATGCAAATTGTATGCAAATTGGTGTCCTCTTCTGCCCTCTTTTTTGGGTGATGCATTTCCTCTTTCCTTTTTGGGGGGTAACACTTAAGTGCTCTTAAGTAAGGATGTGAGAATATAGAGACAAAGGGTTTTCTTTGCTTTCTTGCTATTGCTGGCCTGACAAGATTGGGTTGCCATGCAAAGGAGACTTCCAGTTGTGTATTTCCTCCC
This sequence comes from Shinisaurus crocodilurus, assembly GCA_021292165.1. Lineage (NCBI taxonomy): Eukaryota > Metazoa > Chordata > Lepidosauria > Squamata > Shinisauridae > Shinisaurus > Shinisaurus crocodilurus. The sequence continues at coordinate 164,978,352 of CM037877.1, forward strand.
CACTCTAAAAAAGCAGCTCTAACAATGGGGTGTGGGGAAAAAGTGGTCCTTATTCCCACTCTCTTCCTGATCAGTTTGTCTAGATGGATTGTGAGCTGCTTATGTCCTTTGGCAGCACCACTGAGAAAACAGTGGACAAGGCAGAAATCGGGGTGAGAGCAGAGTGTAGAGAAGAAGGGGACCCTACCTGCCTTTAAACTAGGTTAGGTGTGGTAGAGGATGCTGCCCCATTGACAGTGTTGAAGTAAGATTCAACTGTCAGTCTGGTTGGCTTCTGTATGTGGAATGGAAGGGGGTGACACCATCTTGCCCTTTGTCTCAGGCAGCAAGATAGCTTGGGGTGGCCTTGAGCTACCTGAGGTAAGAAGAGAAAATTGCTGGGGAAAAAATGTGTTCTTCTCGGGTACATTCCTGAGGTGAAATGGCCTAAGGTTTTCTGTGTGAGAAAAAAAGGAAGGTTGCAGGAGAGGCTAAGGTTGGAGTTTCTCCCCGCACCGCACCTCCCATACAAGAGTTCTGAGATAAGGATTCTGAATTGATTGACCATCCTTCTGCAACATTGCCTCAGGCCTGCAGGCCTGCTCTCAGACATGGCTCTTTTAAAGGCATAGGAGTCTCACCTTGGGTAGAGACCCAAGGCAAATGAGGTCTCTACCCAAAGGTGAATGAGGTTTTACCACCTCATTTGCCAATTTCCGTCTCCAATAAGTTGCAGAGTGATATCAACGCCAGGCAAAAATAGGCAGAGCTACACTTCCCATCAAGTCACGGTTTGTAAACTCTGAACAAAGAGTGATCAGTAAAATACTGTACTGAATAACTTGTGCAATGTTCATAAAATAAATTAATGAACAAATAAATATTCTTTGATGGACGACTTAGCTAGGAAATGGTAAATTCCTAGCTAAGGTAAATTCACCTTTGGCAAATGAGGTGGTAAAACCTCATTTGCCAAAGGCATCTGATGATAAGACAAATGCTACCATCACTTTTCCTTGTAATGTGTGGAAGATTAAATTTACCCTCCCTGGGAAAATGAATGCTATAAATGTCATGGAAAAAAGGGATGCGACAATGTTTTCAAGCATTATTCTGATCTTCATCACAAGTGATGGCAATGAATATTTTTTTTAAAAAAAATGAAGCCGGAGCAGTAAATAATTCTTAGTGAACTGGCCACTGGTAATACTTTCCACCCTTTGAGAAGTGGGTGACATTGTGTACTGCAGACTGTGTGCTCACACACTACACAGGTGTAATAACTGCACAGTGTATGAGGCAGTCTATGGACTTTTGGCAGGATTACCTGTGGGAGTAAAATGTCATTTTTCCCTCCTCATGCAATTCATGCCGCCCTTGAGAATAGGGGCAGGGAGGAATTTGTGGGACATTTCCTAGCTAAGTCGTCCATCAAAGAATATTTATTTGTTCATTAATTTATTTTATGAACATTGCACAAGTTATTCAGTACAGTATTTTACTGATCACTCTTTGTTCAGAGTTTACAAACCGTGACTTGATGGGAAGTGTAGCTCTGCCTATTTTTGCCTGGCGTTGATATCACTCTGCAACTTATTGGAGACGGAAATTGGAAAAGCAAAGCATTTTATTAATTTCTGGCTGCGGCCATGGTTCTAATAATGCACAGCAACTTATTTCTCACTCTTAAGAAATATGTTTACAAACGGGCCAAAGGGATATGGAAAAGGGATTTAAAAGGCTCACGCCCACCCCCATTACGTCCGTCATTCTAAAGTAAGTTAAAGGACAAAACATTGTATGAATTTCATCCCTGAACTGTGTCCAGTAGTTCTTCGGGGGGGGGGGGGGGACGACGACATGCATTTCAAAAGTCATCTGAACCAGCCACAGCTCAAATGGTTCAAGGTTCTTCAAATCCCCACTTGGGCCATAGTATTAAAAGATCACATAAAACCATGAAACATAGAAGCAACCCCCCACCCCACCCCATTCAGTAAAATAGGAGTGGCATTAAAATCGAAGAGTGATAAATCATTATAATCTCACTGGGTGACTCAGCCTAACCTACCTCACGGGGTTGTTGTGAGGATAAAATGGAGAGGAGGAAGAGGATCATGTATGCTGCCTTGGGCTTCTTGGAGGAAAAGGTGGGATATCAATATAACAAATAATCAATCAATCAATCAATCTCCAGTTAGAAGGCTCACAGGCAGCATGGCTGGGAAAGTTCTCTGCCCGTAACCTTGGAAAGCCACACTTAATCAGGGCTAGATGGACCAATAGGTCGACATTCAGTATACGTTTATTATGTTCATCAAGGACACTGTAAATATGACAAGTGCTAGGTACAGATGAGTCTATTTTTGGTGCATGTCACCTGTGCATGTGTTCATTCACATGTCCATTCTGTGTTATTTCCACATTAATCTGCTTCTTTCTTTTCTTTTCTTTTTTAAAGTCTGCACAAAAAATCGCATTTAAATACTTTTTTAAAATATGTATGTTTAAGGCTGCCATCCTTAGCTGGAAGTAAGTTCCATTGAACTCCATGGGGCTTACTTCTGAGTAGGATGTAAGTTCCATTGAACTCCATGGGGCTTACTTCTGATGTGTATAGGATTGCACTATAAATGTAGTTTCTCTCAAAACATGGACTTTTGAACACATTTTTTGGATGGCTTTTCAGTCAAAAACATCGCCAGAACAGTCGGAGAAGTGCAGTGGCGTAGCGTGGGTTGTCAGCACCCGGGGCAAGGCAAGTAATTTGCGCCCCCTAACCCGTGGATTTTAGCACTCGAGTCTCTTCCACTAGATTAGTTAAAGAAACCCTTACCCCCTAAGCACATGTATTGCTTGTTATGAAAATACTGATGTAATTAAAGTAAAATGCATCTAAATAGTCCAGCAACATCTGGGGACCCAAGGTTGGAGCACCCTGGCTTACAGCATATGTAAATTAGCATATGCAAATTTGTGCTTTTTTTTTTTGCTCTTTTTCTTGGTCCTGTGGGCCTGAGTCCCATATCTTTCTGGTACCCAGCACCTCCCCTGCAGATCGGGTCCCCGGGGTCTGAGGTTCTGCACCCATGCAGTAGAAATTCAACAGATAAAGCTTCCTGGGTGCTCCCAGGACTTTCACGCCAAGAAAAGTGCGGCCTACTGAATGGCTGCCAGCTATACATTTGTTCCAGAGAAGAGGAAAAAGAAAAAGATTCTTAAAACATCAGCCACCTTGCTTTCGGCTCACGGGCAGAAGTTGAGGGAGAGGTAGTGGCGGGGGGGGGGGGCGCCAGCTTAAGGAATTTTGGATCGGAAGTCTCTGATGGAGCTAAAACCTCCAACTTATTTTTGCCAGGTGGGATTTAGGATCCTTCCGCCCAACGTGAGAGAGAATTTGTTACGGCTGCGATCCTCTCTAGGTGCACTTCCTCGGGTGCAAGCCCCACGAAACCCAGTAGAGCTTACTTCCGAGTAAGCGTGTGCACAAGACCAGGCTGTTGCCGCCCAGCTGCAATTCTACACGCATTTCCCTCAGTGCCGGTCCTATTGAACTTGGTGGAGAGCTTCCTCTGCAGTAAAGAGAGGCTTGGGATCGGGCTGCCCAAGTGGAAGGCAAGGAACGGTTTGGAAGAATGGGTGCGGGGGCGCTCAGCTGTGCCCCCCTTTTTTCCGGCTTCTCGCCCCCCTTTCCAGCCGCCTGACTCCCGCTCACCGATTCCTCCAGTGTCGCTCGCAGCTGCCTCTTATCTCGGCTGGGCAAGCAGCAGCCCGTGTGAAAGCGCCGCGGACCCGTGCGCAAAGCCCCCGGGGGGGGGAGGTGGGGGGGGAGAGGACGCCTCGAGCCGGACCGGCTGCAAAGCTTGTTGCAAGAGCCTGTTTGCCTCGCGGGGGAGCGCCCGCCGCCGCCACGACCAATCCCTCCCTCCTCCTTTTTTGGGAGGGGGCCCCCACCAGAAGAGAGGGGGCAGTTTTTTTTAATGGAGGGGGCTGATTTATTCTAATGTGCAGCTAACCCAAGGGTCATGTGGAAAAGGGTGGGCCAGCCCCCTCAATTTCCACCCTTTCCAGCAGGATCCCTGGTGTGTGTGTGTGTTTTGGAGGGGTGATCAAAATGAATGGGACTTAAGTTAGCCATGAAAGATGAATGAGTCACTCACTGAGTGAGCCAGGCAGGGGCAGAGAGCTGCGAGTGCGAGCGCGCCCCCCTCAGATGTTGCGCCCGGTGCGGCCGGCCCCCCCTGCACCCCCCACGCTACGCCTCTGCAGAAGTGTGAAATATGGTGGATGTTCTGAGTCTGACCCACATATTAATCTGGGAGGCGTGGATCAAGTCAGTTTGTATTCACAAAGATGGAATCCATCAAACGTCCCCAGTGCTTGTGTTCTAAAACTTAGTGGAAATAGGTACCAAAAATAAAACAGTGTAATTTTGAGAGCCAAAGTGGCGTAGTGGTGAGAGTGTTGGACTGGGACTCGGGAGATCCGGGTTCTAGCCCCCACTCGGCCATGAAACTCACTGGGTGACTTTGGGCCAGTCACTGACTCTCAGCCTAACCTACCTCACAGGGTTGTTGTGAGAATAAAATGGAGAGAAGGAGGAGGATTATGTAAGCCGCCTTGGGTTCCTTGCAGGAAAAAAGGCGGGGGTAATAAATAAATAAATAATTTCATCAGATGTAATTTACTCTCCTAATTTGTCAAATTGGTACTCCACAGTTGTCCATAAAGCTTCTGTAAGAACCTAGGCCTGGCCATTGTTTGGTCCATATTATTGCTCCAAGAACATTGAAAAGACAAAGGCATAGTATTAAAAGATCACATAAAACCATGAAACATAGAAGCAACCCCCCACCCCACCCCATTCAATAAAATAGGAGTGGCATTAAAATTGAAGAGTGATAAATCATTATACAACATTTAAAGCCCAATGGAACAAAAGAGTCTTTACTGCCCATCTAAAGTAAAATAAGGAAGGAGCCAATCTCTCACCTCTCTTGGAAGGGAGTTCCACAATTGGGGTGCTACCACCAAAAAGTCTCCATCTTGAGTGCCCACCAATCTAGCCTCTCTAGGTGGACATATAACAGGGCCTCTGCTGCATACAGAATGCATTGAAGGGGATCATCCTTGCTGTCCAACACATACCCTCTGCATTCATTGGCTCTGGGTACACAGAGCCTACATGTGTACAAGTTATGTATGTGTAAACTGGGTATGAATTATCTGTGAACCTAACAAAAGCAGGGTACCTGATCGCATGGAGGCAGCCTACATGCATACAACTTGCACATGCAACTTGTGCCACCGGGCACATAGAGCTGATGAACAAATGCAGGTTGGAGGAAGGGGGCAGTGGGTGTTATTCCCCCTCCATTAGATAATGACTGGGACCACACAACATGATAAGCCATGGTGGCTTATAAACCAGGGGTGGCTTGTCTTGTTGTCTGAACCCAGCAGCATGGTTTGTTAACCACGCACAAGCCACTCTGGCCAGGTTCAGATAATACCATGGCTTATCATATTGTGTGAACCCAGTGATGCATACTCTCTCCTGTGTCTGCTATATACAGTTTCTGACTATGTGAAAAGGGCAGAAATCTCACTTCATTGCTTTCAGTGACTAGGTTTTGCTAGATTGTGCCCAAAACAGTGTTTTGTTGAACTCGTGTGCTCCTATTAAGTCTAAAGAACTCAGCTTGGCCTACTGATATCACAGGGAAGGCCAATTTGATTTTGAAATCATGTAATGGCTCAAAAGTCAGGAAAAGCTTAATCTTAAATTGGAAGCTACATGCTGAACAAAACATATTTTGACAGATCTGTGCGGATTAAGATGTGGAATGTAGTGATCCATTCTGACATAGGATAAATCTAGTATGCATTCATAATTTTGATTGTAACATCTCAATGGCAATAGGGACCATTACACCCTTCTCATCCTAGAAAGTGCAAGGATTTGGGTGTGAATGAATTTACAGCATCTGCTTTCAGATCAAACATTTGCTGAATGCAGCAGTTCTGCATTAACCATGCTCACAGCTTTCCAGCTATTCAATCTGACTTACACCAAAGACCTCCTTTGGCCTCGGTTATGGTACCCAATGTTTGTATGCTTGCTTTACTTACCCACAATCCTCTATCAATGGATTAAAATACCAGCTTCAACTTATTTATTATGTTATCTTTTCATAATTCACATTTCAAATGATTGGCTGCAAGGGGGGAAAAAAGATTTATTTAAATTCCTGTGTGAAGTGTCCTTGAAATGCAAACCCTCATTCTGCCTCTAGCAATGCTGGATGCAGTAACTCAATAGGCTGGTGATTTCTTTCCCAAATTCTTAAATGTTTCCCTTCCTCCTTCCCTTGTCAAATAGGTGAGAAAAGTAATCAAACCCCCCACCCCAAAATCCTTTCCTTGTATTCTTATAATTTTGAATCCCAGCTCAGTTGGTGGTTCCTGAATTTCAGCCACCAAATATGAGTTCAGCATATTTAAATCAATCATTCTGGTGGGAAAAAAGTATTTCTGTAAAAAAAAGGGGGGGATCTTTTCTCAGCAATAAGGTTTTCCTGCTGTGTGTGTGTGTGTGTGTGTGTGTGCGTTGTGTGAGAAGTGAACACTCCCATAAATGTATCTATCATGTAGAAAAATATTAAGCCATCTTTAGTATTTCTTATACTGGGATGGGATAGAGTGCAACTGCTGCCCAAGATGGTGGATTCAGGGTCAAAATAAAAGAACTACAGTTGAAAGCAATCTTGTATGTATACACCTTTATACTCTGCTCTGTAATAGTAATGATCTTATTTTACATGGTCTTGGCAATGGAAAGCAGAAAACAACACAAATGATTTACTCTAGCTACACCATGTGGTCCTGCATGCACCATCAGATTGGGGAGGGGGACACATGACATAGGTGTGTGTGTGTGTGTGTGTGTGTGTGTGTAGCCAGGTGTCATTTGAATGTTCCATCTCAAGCTCAGAAATTTCTTGGGCCAAATGTACTAGTTGATTCAGTGACTGATGATTTGTTTTGCTTTTTTAATGAACTTTGCTCTGAGTTTAACACCATGACCTCGGTATCTAAACCAAGATGGCTCTTCCCAAATGTCTCTATGAAGCGCTCAGATCATTAGTAATTCAGAGGACCAACATTTACAGAGCCTCCCCACTCCCTGAGCCCTTAAAAGCTGTGGAAGGAAGATTGTTTTTCTATCCATGGACCACACTAAGAAAAGCACACATGGATCCGGCATGATGGACCATGGACAATCAGCCAGAGCTTTGTGTATGTTCAAATTGTACTTAGAGGCACTCCCTGCAAGGATACATATCTCCATTCAATGCAATGTCAGGATGGAACAGTCTCCCTGGGCTGGGAAAGACCCCGAAGTTCTGGAAAGCTGGTGTGTGGAATCTAGGCCAAGGGTAGGCAACCTGGTGCTGTCCAGATGCTGCCAAAAAATCAATTATTTTAATTTGTATATAGCACAGGCATATAATGTTTCAAGTTTCCTTTTTAGTATTTTTTTAACAGGCAGCACACAAAGCCACTCACGGCGCCATCCAATGGGGCTGCCCGTAACCCTCCAAACTCAGGCATCCAATCGAGCATGGGATCCATTACAGGCATCCAATCGAGCATGGAGGCAAGGATTCCCTCCGCGCTTCCCTCACCCTGCAAAAGACAAAGAAGACCAATGTATTCTTATAATTTTGAATCCCAGCTCAGTGGATGGTTGCTGAATTTCAGTCACCAAATAGGAGTTCAGCATATTTAAATCAATCATCTATGGCCATCTATGGCATTTGCCTCTGCCTGTGAGGAGCGGGAGCTGAGGTTCCACTGGGATATGTCATATCTCAGCAGAGCCTCACTCCTCCCTGCCCTGCTCTGCCCATGACCCTCTGGAATGCCACCCCAGAAGTCGCAGGAAGAGAAGTCGCCTTCTCTGAAGTCGCAGGAAGAACCACTCTGGCTGTGAGGGTGGAGGCAGGGTGCTCCGTGGTCGGGGTCACAGCTCCAACCACGGAACGCATTTCTGAGGTTGGAGCTGGGACTCCAACCTATCCTATGGCTGCCTAGACAGCATTGGCAGCCATGGGATTGCACTCTCACTCTCCCAAATAATGCAAGATAGAAAGGCAGAAGTAAGAGAGAGAAGTGAGAAGACCACAAGTTTTCACAGTCTCTTTGCCCCCTCCGACCCCATGGTAGATGCACCCCTGCCCTGCCAACAAAATACAGCAGCACAACAGCAGCAGGGGAAGACGGGACGCTTCAGAATGGTCCCTTATTTTAAAGGGCAAAAGAAATTCAGCGGTAAACCATGGCAGCAGCAAGAAGGGGCTAGTTTGCTTGAAAATGACCCCTTCTTGCTAACAGACTTTGGTGACAAACTACAACTTCCCCCCCTTTAAAATAGGGGCCTGTTTTGAAGCTCTCTCTCTTCCCCCCCCCCCACCGTGCTGCCAAATTTTGCTGTCATAACAGCAGTGGGGGCCTGCAGCGGGCTGCAAAAAAAAAAAAAAGGCTAGGGGGCACATGCAGCACACAAGCGATGTGTTACCCACGCCACGCCTAATTTAGGGTATAAAAAACAATGGTTTCTTAATCTGTCAATCTGTGCAGCTCGATCCTATGCATGTTTATTCAGAAGGAAGACCCATGCTGTTCAATGGAACGCACGTTTGAGTTGGTGTGCGTAGCACTGCAGCTTTAAAAAGGACATTGGGTATAGGATCCTGAATGCCCTGTATTTAGGAATTGCCCTGCCCCTGTCCCCCGGAGGAAACAAACAGAGATCACTCATTTGATATCAGTTTAATGATATCTGTTAAATGGGCTAATGGGCAGTATAGAAAAGCAATCGATAAAAATAAAAATTGAAGTGGCATCTATACAAATTAAAAAGTTGATCTGCACAGAGGCTGAGTAACCGAAGAAATGGCCAGCAGCTTAAAACCAGAGGCATTTAACCCACCCAGTCTTGTGTCATGAAGCAGGAGAGGACATTGAAGCTTGTCGACATCACTGTCCAACTCCAACGCATCATCTGACCAGGTGGCAAATTGCCTTCCATGCCCCAAATAATCATAACATTTCCCATCCACACCACCACCATCAAGTCATTCTGGTCAAAAACTGTCTTCTTTGGCCCTTGAACAGAGGTAGATTTCCAGGAGAAACTGGTGTTGTTATTTCAACAAACAATTGTTTAAAATCATTTAAAACAAGGCCCACAAAGAGGTGGGGGAAATCCCAGTTGCAACTCATGCCAGTACAGTAGATTAACGGAGGAACTGTTTTGCATTGCTACAAAGGCATTATTATTAACGTAATGATTAAGGCAGCGTACCATGACTTTGTGACCAGTCTGTTTTACCGTCTCATAGTTAGCCCTTTTATTCTAGCGCTATATGAAGCTTTGTTTGCATGTACTGTTCTGCTCTTTAAGCAATAAGGCATGGGACAGCATGAGCATTATGGCCAGTGGAGCATGCCTACAAGTATAATTAGGCATAGGGATCCAGGCGTAAACCCACCAAAGCGACCTGATTAAGGCTGATAAATACATGCCTCGTGTCCTTTCTGTTTTCAATATTTTTAACTGTGATTTTTGTTTAATAGTTAGAAATGGTATTCAAATAGAGCCTTTCTCCCCATTGACTCAATTTAGTCTTGTTCTAGAAAAGCAGGGAGACTACTCCCACCCCACCCCCAAAGTCAAATATATTTACATACTTTCTAAAATTATGGGAGTTGGGGTGCGGTTTACTGGTTAGAGTGTCAGTCTTGCATTGGGGAGATCCAGATGCAAATCCCACCCAACTCTCCCCACCAGGCCTTAGAGCCCCTGAAACATTTGGGAACCCTGTTGAGTGGGTGAGCTGGAGTGTGGGGGCTGAGGGAAAGGAGGAGATAGGGGAAAATCGGGTGGAGGAGGCATTGTCTGTAAGTGGAACGGAAGATGCCTCGTACCTCCATCCAATTTCCCACCATCTCCTTCATTGTCGGCCCTCCCCTCCCATGATGCAGTTCGCCCTCCTAAGAACAGGGAAGCATTTTGGGGATATTCTGGGAGCTGGCAGGCAGAGAAGAGGTGGGAAAGTCAGCTTGCTTCCACTCCCTCCATGGGCAGATCTCTGGATCCAACCCAATATGTGGAGACCAGGTTTGGAGACCAGCAGACAAAATCCCAATCTCTCCCTCCACATGTACATTTCTACCCAGTTTGACTATCAACACAGGATTAAAGTGGTGCTAGGAGCAAATTTAGGGGAAGCTTCTTGAACAGAGCTCCAGCCCATAGTGCTTGGGCACAAAAGGTGGAATATAAATATTTCATAAATAAAATTAGAAATATATATACAGATGAATTTCCACTAAAATATTAATGAAACACCCATTTTGCAACAGACCTTTTTTTTCCAAAGCACAAGGCTGGTGGTGGGTGGTGGTGTAGGGAACTGGTTAGCAACCTGTCATGAAAAGCATAGGTAGCTCTGTAACTGACTTTCTATCCATAGTGGAATTGTCCATAAAGTATGTCACACGATGGAAGGAGGGGTGGACACAAAACACAGACTGGTGTCGGTAGAAATTGTTTAAAGTGTGACAGTGTAGGGAGAGAGTTAAAAGAGCATTTGGAAATGTGACCTACGGACAGTCCATTTGGGTGAATACAGGTGGCAGGGGGGAAAAAACTGTTTGTATAGTGATATGGGCAGGATGCATCTGGGAGGAACTCTGCCTGCAAACGATCTAGTGACATCAGATGGATGCTACTGTGCCTTGGAACACAGTTTCTGAGGAAAGATAGTGGAGAGGGAGATATTTTTTTAAAGGGAACAAATAATTTATGTCATTCATTTTTATGCCATATCAGTTTCCATGCATGCATGCGTAAGACTTTAAAAAAAACTGTTTTCAAATCCAAGTCTAATGTATTAGTTAAGTGTCATTGCAAAATACACACACAATTCACATCATGGATATAGATGGATATAGATACACCACACACACACACACTTTTGACTAATAAGTGAATTCAAACTGACAAATTAAATTAACATGAAGTTATACATTTAGATTAGAATTCTACTTTCATATGGAAGGAGGCTGCAGGTCTCTTACCTGGGAGTAATTCCAGGTGAACACAATGGGGCTTACTTTGCACTAGACATGCTTACGATTGTGCTGTTAATCATACTTTATGAGGGAAATGAATGTAAAACTTTAAAAAAGAATGATGACTGTTCTTGCGGTTAAACATGGGCAAAAGTGGCCCCTTGGTAAACAGCCGGGACAGACATACTGACCAGTAAAAATGTTTTGTGAATGTAAATTAATGGGACGAGTACAATCCCAGCAACAATGGCTGCAATGCGCTACCTTCAACCCTCTAGAAAAACTGTCCTTTTCCCCACCCCCAATAGAGTTGAACACATCCCTCCGCTCTTGCGATGCTTCCTGAGCAACACCTTATACTTCTCTCTGATGAATTGTGTTTATATAAACTGACGCATGAGCCTACAAGGCTATCGAGTCCAACCACCTGCTCAATGCAGGGAACTAGAGGAGGGGTCTCCCATCCAAGTAATAACCAGGCTTGACCCTGCTTAGCTTTCCACGCTCGGACAAGCGGAGCCAGCGTAAGCCACAGTCCTTTGTTCATAATTTGTAACGGTAAGTAAACCCTGTGCATGGGGAAAAACAAACGCCTGACATATCATAGAAGCAAAGATTTGTATAAAACATGCAATGAGAGCTCTCCCAAACATTTTCAGAGGACATGTTTCTGAGAAAACATGTGAGATTTTTCTTTTTCTCACCCTTCTGTCCTAGAAAAAGAAGGCCACTTTGCAGAATTTTCATCAAATGTTCTTCACCGTTTTTTGGTGGCAGCTACCATTCTCTCTCACACACACACAATACCCTTGAATGCATTGCTTGTGGTGCTACTTCCAACAGCAGCAACCCCCCCACCCCCCGAAAACAAAACAAAAACCTTAGGAAAAAAGAAAGAAACCATGCTATTGCCACTGCCAGTGGTGTGCCCCCCCCCCAAAAAAAAATACATGTTGGAGAATTTCTCCTCCACCTGGAGAAACTGGAAGAAATAGTCCCCCAATTTCTCTGCTCACAAATAGGGTAGAGAGAGAGTCTGGAGAGAATATTTACACACAGCTCTAGTTCTACATGTATTATCACATTTGTGATGTCTCATTATACTGCACTGAATTTCAGGTAAGTGGCCATAGCAGCTGGAAGTTGCAACAGGCTGAAAAATCTTTGGATCTTTTAGTCCCCCACCCTGCAGCAGTTATAATGTTTGGATGCTTCCCCCTTACTATTACACTCTTTACACCCTGTATTGAAGATAATTGATCAAGAGCGGATGAGGATATTAGTGGATATATCTACTAAAACATTTACCAGTTTTTCAAAGAGAATTGACGGAAAGTGTAGATTTTCTCGCTAATCCTTTTAAAATTAAAATACAACATGGATACATTATGGTTAAGGGGCATTAAGGTTCTTACTCAAACCAGCTACAGCTGGGAGATTCCAAGAGCAGCTGCAACTGTGTAGTTAACTTCCTCCAAAAAACTTACGTATTGCCACCATTCATGGGGGAAACTCAAAAGGTTTAGAGGTCAGTTCGGTTCTGATAACATCACATTTTTTCAATGATTATGTGAATACCCTGTGATTTAGACCAGAGTTTCCCAAACTTCTGATAGCTGAGGCACACTTTTTTAATGAAAAAATGGAGGCAGACTTAACTTCTACAGCCAAAAAGATTGGAAGGAGGCACTGCTTCCCCAGAACCATGACTCATGCATATGTTCCAGCTTTCCCTATTAACAGGGCATAGTCCCTATTTTGTGGTACCTCTCCTGATGAATTAATCTCCCTGTTTCATCCCTATGTTTTGCTTTTGGAGAATGCTAAAATAATGTTACTGTCAGGATCTAAATTTGCCTTTTTCCAAGGTTTAGCTGTAAAGTCTCTAGAGGTTAACCCTTTAGGTATGTGGGTGGAGTCATCTTTTCCCTAGCGTGCATGTGCTACATATGCATGCATGAACACTAAGCAGGGCTTTTTTTCTGGTGGAACTCACCGGAACTGAGTTCCAGCACCTTTTCTTCTATTAATTGCATTACAATTTAATCGCCATCTACTCCCGAGGAAATGTAACCCAAGAGTTCCGGTACCTTTTTCTCCAGAAAAAAAGCACTGACACTAAGGCACCACGATGTGCACAGCCTGCCAATTCACACTCTGTGGCTGTGTTTGTTTGTTTTGAGATGTTGATAACACATTGCAGAACAATTATGTTTTTCTGCTCTATCTTTTAACTGAAAGAATCAGTATCCTCCTGGCTTTTGAATCAGTGGACAACTGCAGAGCAAACAAATAAAGTGTACACCAGGCAGTGAAGGGTCTTCCCCAATGTGTAACAGTGCCATAGCAAAGGGGTGAGATACGAGGCTTGCCAGGTGATCCTCAGTATGTCACTAGGAGTTTTAGAAGCATGTTTCATCTATGAAATGTGGGCAGATATGTTAATGCAGAGATGCAGGGGATGACTTACTGAAGTTAGGTAGTTTTGGTGAGTCTGTGTGCCATGCATGATTGGATCTTTTGGTCACTCCCAGTGCAAATTCACCTGTCCTCTGAGGATGCCTACTGGAAGGAGATATGCCCAGCAGCACCTCAGGGAAGCCTGTAGTTATTTAATCAATATATTTATTGTAGCATGCAATTATGCTCTGAAGTCATAATAGTGGGTCATGACACACCGTTTGGGAAGGACTAGTTTAGACGTTGCTCTGTAAATTATATATGTACAGCTTTCTTCTGAGGGATCAGGGAACAATGCTTTTTGCACAGCCATTATGAGAATGGCCTATTTATACTACCTGATATTGTGTGTTTGCTGTTCTCTCTGCAAAGAAGGAAATAAGTATTTGTACATGTATTTACAAAGAATTTGTAAATGTATTTGCCCTAGGTGTTAATATTGTTAAAATATTTTTTTTCCTCAGTGGTGAGGGGTGAGCAGGTACAGTCAGTCAGTCTGTTAGCTGATTTGATTGGATATAACCATAGGTTCTTACAATTAGGTATGATCAAGTATGAAGAACTGGCATATGTTTACTAGGGATGGGGGAAGAATTCACTTTGCACTTTCATGTGAACATTCCTAATTTCACACTTTCAAACCTATCAATGAACTGAAATTCAGTTTGCCTTTGAAATTCGCACTTTCCCAAATTTTGCGATGGGGTCCTCCAATAAAAAATGTGTACACAAAATAAAATATTGGGGGGGGGAATAAAATTTGCAATGCATGAATAGGAGAAATTGCACACAATTGCACACAAATGTGTGCATTCAGAGAAATGTGTGCAAAACTGCATACAAATTTTTGTGCAAACTTTTACAAAAATATCTCAAACACATGTGGAAATGGGATGAACCACACTTAGAACTGGAAAAAGGAGAACCTGCTGAGAGAAACCAAAATGGACAGCTTCATCCACCCCTAGTTTTAGCAATGGTACATGTGTGCCACCAACCTATAGTCAGGTGGTGGTGGAATATTGTTCGGTGGAAGAACACATGGTTTCCATGCGGAAGGTCCTGGCATTTTCAGGCAGCTGAAAAGTCAAGACCAGTTTAGGAACCACTCACCTGGTGGCTACCATTCCTTCTGATAGTAGCTGAATGCCACCAGGATTGTAGCCACAATAGTACCAGCATGCTTGGAGGAACCTCAAGGTTTGTAGATGTACAAAGAATATGTTTAAAAGAACCCCTAGGACACACACACACACACACACAAAAGAAAACCCCACAACCCAATGAGGACTGACCATGATCAATTATGGAATTGAGAAAGACACTTGGAAAAGAATAACAGAATATGGCAGGAAATGAGTAGAAATTCTCTACTTGGAGGGAATGGGTGGCTGGGATCTTAAGGAATTTGCAACCTTTTCTTTCTTTCTTTCTTTCTTTTTTTCTTTTTTTTTTGCAAGTCCCACTTGTAAGGGTTATATTTTAATTTTTTTTAAATGTTTTTTTACCTCTGTCAGATCAGATGTATATGTGCTGAAACAGTGGATCTCCACCCACAAATGTGAGCCATATGGACATGCCCATAGCATCAATCACTCGTAAGTGGCTGTGTTCGTGTTTCAGCAAAGAAAGAGTATCAGGCCTGTTGTTCAGGAATAAGCCACACATGGGACTGAGCATTAATGAGTCACCCCATTCAATAGCAATTTGGAATGTTTACCAGTTGTGGCCCAGTATAATTTGTTGCCTTTAAGTATATATGTACATTTTGCAGTGAGCTGTAGGAGGCATATATGAATGACTTAATTGAATAACTGGTGCAATTAACTGATCAATGGCTTAAGTGTATAATAAGTATATATGGTACATTTGGAGCATACTGTGACAGGCATGAATGCCTTAATTGAATAGCTGGTGCAATTAACTGATCAATGGCTTAAGTGCATATTAAGTATAGAGGTGTGTTAATCAAAGAGTCCAGCCCTCTGGATTTTCCTGTTTCTCCACTTCTCTAATTCCGCTCTTTACCCACCAGCAACCAGTATATACATAGCAATGCACCTATTAAATCAGTGTAGGTGGAGAGCAGAGAACAGAGAAGGTATTTGTTTGCTTCCAGCTGGAACATTAAAGAAGCAGAATGTTGCTGGCTGGCTGTCTTTTTCTTTCTGCAGGAGGAGGAGGCAGGCAGTTGGAGTGGGAGGGAGGGGGTACCTTCACTGCGTGGAGTGGAGGAAGCTCTCTGGAGAGTAAAGGTCTTTGTTTCTGGCAGTATATTGAGATTCTGTAGCAGAGTTTTAAAATTGATGACTTGGATCATTAGTTGTGGGTCACATACAATAAATACACGTCCAAGCTATTGACTGTGGTGTGCTTTAAATGGACAGTATTTGGATCAAAGTCTGAGAGTCCCTCATGTTTAGAGCTTTCTGATGCCTCCTCCTCATCATCATCACCATCTGTTATTTATATCATGCTTAATATGCACTATTGAGAATAGAAAAAAGTTCCTGTACATTCTTTTGGATATAGGAAAGGTTTTGCTCAGCCCTTGCTCAATTTTGGGGCTGGTGTGGGCTGACTCTTGTTCTATCCAAATTCCTAAAAGAAAGCCTGTATCCTTTTCATGCTCGTCTTCATCAGATATAGACTGACAGTCGCTGGACATACACACAGCAGCAGGGGGTTAACTATTTAGGAATATAGGAGTCAGACCATTGTTCTATCTAGTCCAGTATTGTCAACACTGACTGGCAGAGGCTATCTGGGTTTTCAGGCAGGATTCTTTTCTAGCCCTACCTGGAGATTTCAGGGATTGAACCTGGGACCTTCTGCATGCAAAGCAGGTGCTCTACCACTGAGCTATGGTCCCTCCCCACCAGCTATGGCCCCACACATTAAAGGGAAGTGAATCCCTTTTTATGTTCTAATAGTTTACATTACTTGCATATATTTCTAAGAGTGGGTGTTAAACCCATCCAAATCTTCATTTGGTTGGACTTAGCAAGGAGTAAGGACTTATTGTGCTTTAAAGTGAATGGCAGATTTTTCTATAGCAAATGGAACATTTACATTTCCCCCCTTTAGTATGCTACAACTTTGATTAAATGAGGAAGGGGAGAGGTGAGTGCCTTCCAGCCTCTAGATTCTAGAGTCTAGAACAAGGTGTGGGCAACTTGTGGCCTTCCAGATGTTTTGGCCTACAATTCCCATGATCCCTCACCATTGGCTATGCTGGCTAGGGCTGATGGGAGTTGTAGGCCAACACATATGGAGAGACACAAGTTGCCCAACCTCTCCTCTAGAACATAGGTTTAGTTGTTGTTGTTGTTGTTGTTGTTGTTTTATTTAACATTTTCAAGCATACTCTCTGATGAATGTCAGGATCACATTTTGTTTTCCCTCCTGGAATTTCTTTAACATTTGCATGATGGTTTAAAGGTTGTATATATTGCCAATGCGCCCCTACTGAACAGCATAAGAAAACATATTGTTACATTATGTTTCTGAAGGGGATAAAACACAAACTCTCATTTTTCTGTACCTGGTGTGTGTGTGTGTGTGTGTGTGTGTGTGTGTGTGTGTGTTGGGATTAGTTATTGGGATATATTAATAATGCCCTTCACTCCTCTGCAGCTTTCCCTGAACCACACACTCTAAAAATATTTAGCACATTTTAAGCTGTGTCCAATATAGTGCTTTGTAAAGTTACTGGGAACAATGATTCCGTCTATACAAAATATGCTCGGACAGCAACTCACACATACACAAACCAACACATATTGCACAGACCTGTTAAGGATTTTACCTTTTTAAGGAATGACAGAATAATTACAGGACAACATGTCCTTCATGAGTAAAAACAACCAAGCTAAAGTGCTTTCAAGGCTGGCATGGCCTACTTCTCCACTGGCAAGCTGCATAAATCATAAACTGTTAAGGGACTGACATAAGCCTGTGGCTTATGCTGGCTCAGCTTGTCTGAGCGTGGAAAGCTAAGCAGGGTCAGGCCTGGTTATTACTTGGATGGGAGACCCCTCCTCTAGTTTCCTGCACTGAGCAGGGGGTTGGACTCGATAGCCTTGTAGGCTCCTTCCAACTCTATGATCTATGAAATCTATGAAATCATACAGCAGGGGATCCAAAAGCACATAGCCTATGTTTGCCTCTCTCTCTCTCTCTCTCTCTCTCTCTCTCTCTCTCTCTCTCTCATATCTGTGTCTGTGTACTAGTGTGTGCATACTTTTCCTGTTATATTAATCATGGATTTCTGTATTGTGTGCGCGTAAGTCACTTCAATACTGCTTTTTTTGCACTGGGAAGTGATGCATACATATATTTAATAATAAACATAATAATAATAATAATAATAATAATAATAATAATAATAATAACAACAACAACAACAACAATACTAATGTATAAAATTAAGAAAATGTTGAGCTAAACAGAACATTTGCTGGCTCAGCTTGTCTGAGTATGGAAAGCTAAGCAGGGTCAGGCCTGGTTATTACTTGGATGGGAGACCCCTCCTCTAGTTTCCTGCATTGAGCAGGGGGTTGGACTCGATGGCCTTGTGTAGGCTCCTTCCAACTCTATATCTATGAATCTATGAAAGTTTAATCTTTCTGTCTCTGTTAAACATGGTCATCATTAGCCATGTTGAGAAGTTTTTTTTCTTTCTAGTTCTTATTGTGAACCTTCTTAATGACAAGGATTTTTAAAATCCAATTTCTAATTGCTTCCAATATCATATCCACTTGTAGCACCAGAGCAGTGCACCTGCTCCAGCAATGATTTGAGATGACTGGCTGACTCAGGACCCAGGCAAAGATCACTTCTGGGACCAGTTTGGGAGGGAAAGAGAGTGGGCACGCTAGCATACCCATGCTCCACCCTCTTCTCCCCCTTGTCTCCAGGCACAACATAACCTCAAGGGAGTTTCAATCATGTGCCTTGTCAATTTCACATCTACACAGTAAGGGACTTCTTTCACTTGCTGTAAATATGGAAGTTTCACAGCTTGGAAGTTTCACCTTGGAAGTTTCACAGGATTGAAGTCTTCATGTATGTACAGATATAACTTATGATAGATGTCATGCATCCAACATCTTTCCCCGTATCATGAGCTGCATGCACAAGCAGCATGCATGAATTTGCACATTCTGCTGTCAATACAGGGTTGGTTGGTTGGTTTGTCATTAGAAATTAAATTAGAGATTAATGTAACGAGGATCTGAGATACTTCTTCACACCAGTGAAGCTACAATATCCTCATCAGAACTCAGAACTGTAGTATTCCTATAAATAAGTAATAAAATAAAATAAAATATGAACCCTTAAAAGTCTACCTGTTTTCAAATGAAATTATTTATATTTCTTGGAGCCAAATTCTTTTGAGGGTAGTCTTTCTTGGGCAACAGATGCATTCCTGAAGTGATAACTGAAAGTGGTGACTTACCATTCCCATTTACTTTCAGGGTGGAAATAATCTACATTTAGGCAACAATCCTATATTTATTTGGAAGCAAGCCCCATTACATTCAATAGGCCTTACTTCTGAGTAGATATGCATAGGATTATACTATTAGTGGGACTGAAGTATATTTCTCCTTTGGCATAATACTGCAGTGTGGCGTAGTGGTGAGTGTGTTGGACTGGGACTCAGGAAATCCGGGTTCTAGTTCCCACTCAGCCATGAAACTCACTGGGACTGGGTGACTTTGGGCCAGTCACTGACTCTCAGTGTAACCTACCTCACAGGGTTGTTGTGAGGATAAAATGGAGAGGAGGATGATTATGTGAGCCGTTTTGGGTTCCTAGCTGGAAAAAAGGCAGGGTATAAATATAATAAATAAAATAAATGTTTTTTAGCTAAGATTTAGTTAATCTTGAATGGCCAGCATACAAGGCAGAACAATCTTTTGCTGTTTTGCTTGGAGATTCAAATGATTTGTAATAAGTGGCATATGAAAAACAACCCAATAGATACCACCTTTCCCTGTTTACTATCCCCCCCAATGCCTTTATTAGAAAGGCACTTATACTGTGTTTTTGTTTGTGCACAAAATTAGTTTGCTGTCTCAGGCCCATGAACTTGAGCTCCCTTACTTGTAGGTGCATCCAAGGAGGCTTCTGTATGTATAAAAAAAAGAAAAGAAAAGAAGGTAGGCTTATTTTATTTATGAAAACATTTGTAGGCTAACTTTTGGCCCTAACAAGGCCCCCCAAAGTGGTTTTACTATACAGTCAAAATCAATAAAATCACTAAAAGTATTAAATTGGATTAAAAACAGATTGAGAAGATGGAGAGTTCACACATCAATATCATCATTAAGGCTCATTGAAGGCCAGATGGAATCAAAAACTGTTTTGCTGACTGGTTAAAACCATCAAGGATGTAGCTGTCTAACCTCTTCCAGGAGGGAATTCTGTAATTGGCCCTGAAAAGGCCCTGTCTCCTGTTCCCACCAACTGATCTTCTTTAGAGAGCTTCGGCTATTGGGCGGTATAAAATAATAATAATAATAATAATAATAATAATAATAATAATAATAATAATAATAATAATTTAGACAGTGGGATAAAAATCAGGGTCTCCAAAGATGGTGTTAATTTATGGGCAGATTCCTATGGGAGGAGGCAGTTTTTCAGATATCCTGGCCCAACTTAGGTAAGAACAAGTACCTTGAATTGGGCCCAGAAACAATTCAGAAGCCAGTGAAATTATGATACAATGGTTTTAATATGGTTTGAAAAGTGTATACCAGAAAACTTCCTGGCCATTCATTTTTCCAGCAGCTGCAGTTTCTGAACACTCTTCAACGGTAGCCCCACATAAAGCACATTACAGTAATCCAATTTGACAGTGACCAAGGCATGTATCATGCTGTGGCCAGATCCATCTTCTCCATGAATGGGCATAGCTGGTGTACTGCTGGCCATAGGAGCCACCTGGACATCCAGAAGGAATGCTAGATCCAAGAACTCCCAGAGTACAAATGTGATCCAGTAGATGTTAAAAAGCATGGGGGACAAAATGGTGCACTGAGAAGCTCCACAGGCTTAGATTTGGGATGACAGATTTGGAAGCCATATCCTCAAGATTTGATAGAAGGGTATGTGGCAGGGGCTCATTAGACCATACCATTATAATTTGAAAGGGGTACTCAAAAATATTACCCCTTTCACTTGAATAGAGCAGCCCCAATTTGAGGCAGTCACAGCCCCCCAGAAGCAGGCCAATCTTGAGTTGAGGCCAGTATTGGGCCTGCACCCCATGTCTGCTGCTCTCCACCAGTCCTCCCTCCTCTTCCCAAGGGAAAAAAATGCCTTAGCTTGTAGGAGGAGGAGGGGTAGTGTATGTCAGAGGGCTCCTCTTTGCACAGGAGAGAGTCCAATGGGCATCTCTTCCATGGCAATCAACACATGGACACTGTCCTGTTCAGCCGTTAATTCTGCATAATGTTTACTTGCTCTTTAGTTTTAATTTTAATGCTGCTCTCAAATGTTATTGTATGGGGATTCCCTCTCCCTACTTCTGTGTTCCTTGTGCTTCTTGGTTTTATGAGAAGTTTTAATAATATTTTTATTGTACGTCACCCTGGTGCCTGGTATTTGATGAGGAAGAATTTTTGTTCGGTGCTAATTTTCATACAAATTTACCAAATTTCCAATTCCCAAATCATTATATGAGCCGGAACAGAATTATCCCTTAGTTTTCACTCCTCTCAGAATTTTGCAATGCAATTCTTCAAACAAAAAACCACCACCAAAAAATATGTGTATTTTAGGGAAAGATGTGCAGTGAAATGCATATATCTAATGTTCTAGAGGGGTGGTGGCAACTCAACTCCAGGCTTTCTTGGATAAAGCTGAGTATTTGTATCCTTTCCAACAGCCTTGGTTACCTTGATGGATGACCTATACTAGGAGCTAGGCAGTGGGAGCATTTTCCTGTTAATTCTGCTGGATCTCTCAGTGACATTTAATACCATTGACCGTAGTATCCTTCTGGGATGTTTGGCTGTTATGGAATTTGGGGGCACTGTTTTGCAGTGGTTCCAGTCCTTTTTGGCTGAACATTCTCAGAACATCAGTGCGGTGGGGGGGGTGATTATTGCTAAGCCCTCTGGCCATTTGCCTCCAGGGTTCCTCAGGGTGCTACCTTATCCGCTTTGCATTTTTAACATGCACATGAAGCTGCTGGGAGAGGTCATCCATAGGGTTGGACCTTATCACTATGCTGGTGATACCCAGCTCTACCTTTCTCAGCCAAGGCCAAGGAAGCTGTGGAAATCCCAAACTGTTCTCTGGAAGCAGTGATTGATTGGATGTAGGCTAACAAATTGAGACTCAACCCAGACAAGACAGTGCTTCTGATGGTCAGCCGACAAGCTAATTAGAGATTGGGAGTACTGTCCCTTCTGGATGGGGTTGCACCCTTTGAAGGGTTAGGTCTGCAGGTTGGGGTGCTCCTGGATCTGGCATTGCAACTGGATGCTCAGGTAGCTGCTGTGTCCAGGAGTGCTTTTACCCAGCTTCGGCAGGTCTGTGCCCCCTCCTGGAGAAGACTGATCTGGCCACAGTGACATATACCTTAGTCACTTCGGTTAGATACTGCAACATGCTCTACATGGGGCTGCACTTGAAGAGTGTTCAGAAACTGCACCTGGTGTAAAATGCAGCAGCCAGATTGCTGTCTGATGTGTGTTTCTATAGAGCATATTACACTGGTCTTCCAACAATCACACTGGCTTCCAATTTGTTTCTGGGACCAATTCAAGGTGCTGCTGCTTACGTATAAAGCCTTAAACTGCTTGTGGAGAGGATATCTGAAAGACGATAGGTTATGATCATCTTCTGAGGCCCTGCTGTATGTCTCACCATCAAAAGAAGTTTGGTTGGTGGGAACATAGGACAGGGCCCTTTCTGTGGTAGCACCCCAATTGTGAAATATCCTCTCAAGGGAAGATTGGCCCCATCTTTGATTAGTTTGAAGCAGGCAGTAAAAACATCTTTACTTTGCTTGGCTTTTAATATGAGACTGAATGGTTTCAACTTCATTCTTTTTTATTTTAAAATAGCTCTGGCTTTAATGTGGTTTATTGTTTAAATTTATTTTGATGTCTTATCTGTTGCCTTTTTTTAGTGCAAAAGGCAATTATAAATAAAGTCCCAATGTTATGAAATTTAAAGCATTATGGTCACATGCTTGGAAAGAAATTCTGTGGGATTCCCCCCCCCCCCATAAAGTTTTATAGCTTTTGAGGCTATAAACAACACTAAACTCAAACACTAACTTGTTTGAGTTTATTTATTCTAGACATAACCCTGTTGGAGTGTGTGTGAGTTGGGAGATTTATAATTTTATTTGTGTGTTAACAGATGTTTGAAATTTTATATATAGATTTTTTAGATTTTATTTTTTTATTCTAGTGTGAATAAATAAAGTATTTAAAATATTTAGCATGTATAATTTACATCAACTCAGGACATTATGCTACCACACCAGAATAAAAAAATATTTTTTTTCCTGCAAATTTACGGCAAACTTGTATTATTTAGAGTACCGTATTTTTCGCTCCATAAGACGCACTTTACCCCCCAAAAAAACTAGGTGGAAATGTCTGTGCGTCCTATGGAGTGAATATAGTAAAAAATATATATATATATTTTTTTTTACTTTCCTCTGCTGGTCCGGAAGAGCGGAGGAGTCCTGGGTGGGGCGGGGGAAGCCCCCGCCTCTCAGCTGTTTTTTTTTTTTTTTTAAATTTTGTACCATACAGTAAGTGCGTCTTATGGTCCGGTGCGTCTTATGGAGCGAAAAATGCGGTATATTTATATACTGCCCTTCATTAACAAATTCCAGGGCAATGTACAATATTCATTAAAGCGCCAGTAAAAATTGAAATAAAAATCTGCAATTAAAAAAGTCTTAAGTAATTTAAAGGTGAAAGCTTACTTTGTGTTTTGTTTAACTTTAACTATGGTATAACTTCTACACAGTTTGTTGCTGAAATACTCATACCTCATTATGTTGGCTTCTAACAAAAACCATGCAGATCTGAGTGTGGCGAGAATGACTGTTCTTCAGATACATTTCTGAGAAACAAAAGCTGTGCAAATGGATTAAGCATCCATTTATGCAGTTTTTTATTTTACAATTCCCAGCATTCTGTGGGCAACTTGTGGCCCTCCAGATGTTTTGGCCTACAACTCCCCTTAGTCCTAGCCAGCATAGCCAATGGTGAGGGATGGGGTGGGCGATCTGCTGGGACATGACCCGCCTCTGGCTCGACAGATGCTGCTGCTGTGCCTGCTGAGCCAGGCTGAAAGCTGGTGCGTGCTGCGCTGCTCGCCAGACTTTCAGGTTCCCAGCGGGCTGCTGTTTACGTGGAAAATGCCTTAAGATGTCAAAAGCAGCTGCAATTTGTGCAAATTGTGGCTGCTTTAGGCATATCTTGGGGCATTTTCTACTTGAACAGCGGCCCGCTGAGAACCTGGAAGTCGCTTCCCCAGCTTGACTTGGGAGTATGCAAGTCGAGCCGGGGAAGAGGTAAGTGGGATGGAGTTCGGGGGGTCGAGCCCAGCTAGTTTGCCAGATTCCCCCCCCCCCGAATGAAATCCTCACATATCCCTAGTAAGCGATGATGGGAGTTCACATCTGGAGGGCCACAAGTTGCCCACCCGTGCAGCATGTTAAAAAAATGGAATTTGGAGCAGGACTATGCACATAGGAGCAGGAATTTATCAGTGGCCAGAGTCTAGTGTCTAGAATCAGGTTTAACCTCCACCCCAAAGCTGTCCCTCAGACCTCCCTCTTTTCATATACTCTGAAGGGAAATGCAGTACTACACATGGGGACTCTTGTGGTGGTAGCAAATACTTTCCTCCCCCTGCTAAAATTGGGTGGCCCAGCCCTCACTGATGGGGATTCCATAGGGAGGTGCAATATGTAAGATCCACTTCAAAGGGTCAAGGATCCTGGCAGTATTCAAGCAAGCTACATGTAATGTCACACATTTCTCTAATTATTGTACTAAGTAATGCTTTAGGTGTGTGTTCAAGTCAACAGATCCCGTACATGTATACAGTATATCATCAATACAGGCCTGTGGCTCATGCTGGCTCAGCTTGTCTGAGCGTGGAAAGCTAAGCAGGGTCAGGCCTGGTTATTATTTGGATGGGAGACCCCTCTAGTTTCCTGCATTGAGCAGGGGGTTGGACTCGATAGCCTTGGAGGCTCCTTCCAACTCTATGATCTATGAAATCTATGCAAAAACGTATTATATAAGGGGAAACTGCCTGCAAAAAAAACCCAAACCTGTGTACATTAGGCAAAAATGCATACAAAATGCATAAATTAGGAGACATGTTGCTGAAAATGCATACAGATTTTTGTGCACACTTAAAAAAATAAAAAAGTTGTAAACTGATGGAAAACATGAAGAAGCAAAGTAAGGATCAGAAAAAAATCAGAAACGGAGAGCATCTGAAATTCACAGTTTCGTCTATTAATTGGTAGGTAGAAGGTGTGGTTCATAATTGTAATGATAAATAAATACAGCATCTGTTCTCAATGGGGAATCAATAGCCTTGTAGTCAAGCCCTTTGAAGCCTGGCTGCAAAAGATGCTCCATGCCCCAGTGGTTGATGAGGAAGAGCCTCATGGGGCTTCTTCTGCTGCCACTTGCTACTATGCCCTCCTTCTTCCCCAAAATAAGGCTCCCCTTCCTCTCTTTGGGCAGGGGGAGCAGTGATAAGGAAA
Source organism: Shinisaurus crocodilurus (assembly GCA_021292165.1). Taxonomy (NCBI): domain Eukaryota; kingdom Metazoa; phylum Chordata; class Lepidosauria; order Squamata; family Shinisauridae; genus Shinisaurus; species Shinisaurus crocodilurus. The sequence continues at coordinate 165,003,703 of CM037877.1, forward strand.
TTGGAGCAGTGGCTAAAGTGGGATTATTGAGTGTTCATAATGAATACTCACAAAGCCCCTTGAGGTTTTTAAAGTTATCAGTACGAACACTTGAAAGTCCCACATTATTTGGGGGGCAATTTGGAGGGAGCAAGCAACATCCCTATAGCAGTGTTCTCCAGCCTTGGGTCCCCAGATGTTTTTGGCTGGGGCATGCTGGGAGTTGTAGGCCAAAAACATCTGGGGACCCAAGGTTGGAGAACACTGCTATATAGTCAAGCTGCATGTGGGGGGGGGGGATAGATGAAGGGGTTTATCATCACTCTTCTTGCAATTTCCCTGAAAAATAAAAAGAAATGCAATCCAGAACATGATATAGAATTAAAAATCAAGAACTCGGCTCCAGGGCAGCGGTTCAGTACAGTATCATACTTCCCTGTCCCGCTTCTCTTGTTGTGTATGCATGCCAGATCCTATTAGCATACTTGTAATGATTCCAGTCCCCCTTGAGAGTTTTTAGTTGGGCCCTAGTACCTCCTGGTACCTTCTTTGCATCAACGTGATTAAACAGTGGAGTGTGCACAGTACGTATTATGTTGGTGAAAGCAGTGGGGGGGCGGGCAGGCGGTGGGATGACTTTGCTTCTTTGTCAAGAGTTCACTGAAAACATCTGTTCAATCACTGAGAGGCCAAAAAGGCAAGAACAATTGGGGGGGGAGGGAAAAAAGCAATAGAGAAGTTAACACAATGCCAGCATGCTGTTAATCCTTGAGGCACCAGTAAGATGAAGAAATGGCTGTTCGGGCAACTCCATTTCCAGCGATGCAGTGGCATTAGATAAGGACATTTATTTTTTTTGTATATCTTGAATGTCATGCTTGCCTCTCCCCCCCCTTCTGCTGCAATATGAAGATGAACAGCCTTGCCCCAGTCCACTGAAAGAGGAAAGGCCAATAGTGCTTCACCTGGGTCACATGACAGGACCAGGCCAGTGGGGAGGCAGCTCTGCCCAGGCCTATATAAGGCCAGACAGGCTGCCTTTTCACTGCACTTGGAGCTCAGGCCAGAAAGTAGATAACAGCCTAGCAATATAATACATGACTGATCTGTGAAAACCATTGGTGTAACATGTTGCGAGCCCAGTTAGGGCAAAGGGATTCATAAAGGATTGCAGAAAGACTGTGAGGATTGGCACATCAAACATTATAGCCAAGATGCTTAAGGAAACATGCTGGGGTTTCCTTAAATATCTGGATTGCCAGGATTGGCTCAGGAGAGAGTAAAATGGCATGGATCACTCAGTAATTGTCCTGTGGCTTTTTTTAAAAAAAATAATGATTTCCTCTGAAAAAGTCTTTGAAACAGGATACTATTTATATTTTTTAAAAAAAGAAAAAGGACTGCAGTCTAATCCAGTCTGCTGGTATTATGTTTATGGGTGTGCATGCGTTTATTTATCTGTTTATTTTATATGCTGCCCCACAACCAAAAAGCTTTCAGAGTGGCTGAACTGCATAGATGATACCAGGTGAAGAATGGATCTTTTACTGATAAAAGTAAGTGCCCACTGCTCCAAGATTAGGCTCCTCTATTTTTCGACTTAACCTCATCTTTGTGATTGTCATTCCAAGAAGATCCAAACTTAAACCTAATCTTTACTTCCATCATAAATTTACCTACATTTGGGGAAGATTTACATTCAAGCTTGGCAGCATATGCTCCCAACCAATCTTTATTTTTGTTATCATCATCATCATCATCATCATCATCATCATCATCATCATCAAGAAAAAACAAACCACCCTAACCCCAAAAACAACACTACTCATTGTTCCTTTTTTAAAAAATAGCTACTAACATCATTTTGGCATAAGCTGATAAAACTATGATATAAAGATGATACAGGAGTGAGTCTCCTAAGACTTATTATTTTATTAGATTTTTGTTCTTCCTTTACCCCAGGGAGCTGAAGTTGGTATACATGTTTCTCTGCCACCCATGTTATCCTCACCACAACAGCCTTTTGGGGTAGATCCGGCTGAGCGTCTGTAGCTAGCCCAAGGTAACCCAATAAGCTTCAAGGCCTAAGTGGGAATTTGAACCCAGATCTCCCCAATCCAACGCTGTAACCACTATACCAACAGAGCTTCTTGCAATTAGGAGGAGTAGTGTTGTCTACAATGGGTGAAAAGCTTGTAGTGAAGATTGCTGACTTTATTTCAGCATGAAGTTTGCATGATATCATATCCTTTGTAAGCACAACAGAATAATATATAATGAAATATGAATAGAACAACAGCCTTCACTTTGAAATTTTATTTGGCTTTGTCAGCCCATGTATATCATCAAATTGTTCTGTGAAGGCTTCAGCCACAAGAGTCTCATTATAGCTAGTCAGCATGGTCCTTGTCTGGTGTAAATTGGTGGTAGACCATTGAAATTCAGGGAGTGAGTCCAATTTAAACCAGGTGGGGATCTTGCCAGGAAAATGAGGTGGCCATAAAGTCTTTAGAAATTATACATAATACTGTTGCAGTATAGTTTATAATCTGGAATGTATGGGAAACGCAGTTTTCTACACTGATACTTGATAACGTATAATAATCACTAAGTCATCATTGCTCTCTACTTATAAATCATATAAAATAATAAATAAACAAACAAACAAATGATGGTTTCATTTGGATGAAATCATCTTTGGACTGAACTACAATGGAGTGAGTTTCAGAGAAGGCACATTCGAGAGCCATGTGCCATGAAGGCAGCAAAGTAGGCAGCTGAGAATATCTGCAGGACTATCTCCTGTATGCTTTCTTCACCAGGCTGCCCACCTTGACACATATTTTCAGAGATGATAATGAGTGTGGCACATGGCCTGAACTGAACTCAGTGTCAGGTCAACATCCAAATGATATTGGCCATGTGACAGGTTATACACTCAGAAAGAAGTCCAAGTGATTTCAAATCATTCCTTACTCCCTTAGAAAGCATACACAGGATTGCAGGCGTAGCCATGACTAACTTGATTTGGATTGGGACCACCACCTTCTGCATCTAAGAAACTTGGAATCCTGCTTTAGAGCCATGTTGCCTTTAGAGCTGTGTGCAAATGGCCTCTTGAAATTCTCCGCCCTATTTATGAGCAGACAAAGTGTGGGAACAATTTCATGGAATTTCTGCAGGGGCAGGAGAAATTCTCCAGTAGTTTCTCAGAGGTGAGCCTCACCATTAGCAGTGGCAGTAGTAGCACAGCTTTTCTTTTTCCCTAACATTTGGGTGTGTGTGTGTAGGGGGGAGTGGGCAGAGGTGCCATTGCAAGTGGCGGCAGCAGCAATTGTATGGGCAGCCTGGCCACCATTTTGCATCCTCTACAATGCCTGGTACATAGCATCATTCTGAGACATTGGGTAGGGGGAAACATTGGTCATCACACACACACACAAAAAAGATGAAGAATATTCAGAGAAAATTCTGCAAAGGTAGCCTATTTTTCCATGGGGGTGCAAAAATAATTTCAGAAATCTTGTCAGAAAAACTGTAATAGTTGAAGCAATTGCCATTTCTTTCGATTTTAATGCATCTGATATTCATCAATATGTATACACAAGATTTTATTCAATCATTCATTCATTTATTTATTATATTTATACCCCACCTTTTTTCCTTCAAGGAATCCAAGGCGGCTTACATAATCCTCCTCCTCTTCCTCCATTTTTTTCCTCACAACAACCCTGTGAGGTAGGTTAGGCTGAGAGTCAGTGACTGACCCAAAGTCACCCAGTGAGTTTCATGGCTGAGCGGAGACTAGAACCCGGATCTTCCGACTCCCAGTCCAACACTCTCACCACCACGCCATACTGGCTCACAAGATTACTTGTTTCTCTACAACTGGGGAACAACAAGAAAGTGTTACTTGAATTAACAAAGAGATGCTGCCCCTTTAAACACTTACCTGGTTTGCGCACAAGACGATAAGCCATGGTGGATTGACACCATGGGTTGTTTCAGGGTAGCTTGTCGTAATGACCGAACACAGAGCATTTTTTAAAAAACCATGGGTTGTTTTCTATGAACAACCCTGCCTGAGAACCCACGGCTTGTTGTTGGGTTGTTCAGGGTAGCTTGTTGTGACACCTGAACCCGACATGGCAATTTCATCATGGGTTGCTGGAAATGTCTAGCGAGCCACCCAGCAAGAGCAGTAAACCGCCCCCCGCTGCCCCTCATGATCTCACTATTATTGCCGCCATCCTCCCTCATCCCTTGTCCCCTAAAAATCTAGAAGAAAGGACACCAGAGAGTATCCCAAATGCATTCTCAACTTACTACTACTACTACTAATATTCAAAAGTCCACAGCTATGAAATTTGCATAATTTCCCCCTTGGCATTTGCATATCTTTACCAATCCCCCTTACTCCTTGCTCTGCCTTGAAATTTGCGTCTCTTTACTGATCCCCATCACTGCTCTGCAACCCATATGTATATCTGACAGCTAACAATGGAGACCAATGAAGGAAATTGACAAGCAGGATGGAGCCGGGGGGTGGGGTGGGGGAGCCAAAAGCAGCTGGCGGCTGCAGGGGGAGGAGCTTTTCAAGTGGGTGTAATTACTTTGGTAGTACATGAAGCAGCCTTTAAAAAGAAAGGTGTTTGCTAGCAAGGCAAGCACTGAAGCGGAGGATGAAATTAACAAGGACATTGACAAGTGGGAAATATGGCTATGCTGGGCTAAATAGCGGACAGGCAGTCTTCTTGTGCTCCTATGCATTTGTGAAAGAACCTAAATAAAACAATTTTAAAAATGTTTGAGAACATATTACCATGTTCATAAGAGCTCAGATCATTTGTCAATCTGATGTGTGTGTGTGTGGGGGGGGGGGAGGAGTTTCCCTTGTGACCTGGCAAACCCAGTGGACCAATTGCAGAAAGTGTGCTGACACAGGGAATGAGGAAACAAGGATTTCTGCTGCAAAGGTGCCTGGGATACATGCCAGTAGACTAAGGGAGAAACAACCCACAACAAGCCACAGTGTGCCCGATCATCTGTCAGGAGTAACATGGGTTATCGAGCAAACAACCCACCCATGGTGACTTATCTTCAGGATGGCTTAGCATGATGTGTGAACTTGCCCACTCACTGTGAGTGTTTCAAAAACTACCTCTTCCCACTGGGTATCCATCTCCTTGCTGCTGCTGTGGCTGGCAGTCCTCTCTGTCTCTCACTTGGAGGAGAGCAGCAGGTGCATTGTTCTGGGAAATGGGCTCCGTGATCTACAAGCCCCATGGCTTTAGAGGCACCCTTAGTGTTTGCCGGGCACACCCAACAGTGGAAGGCTTCAGAGCAGCCCTGAGTCTGTTAACTGCCAGACTGGGCTTTGCGTGCATTTCTTCCTTCCCCCTCCCCAAGCCACTGCATTCACAGTCCATCTGTGTGCACACGTGAATGGTCTTTATGTGTGTGGTTCGGAGCGTTTCCCCCTTTGAAGGTGGTTATCTGTAAGATATATATATATATATATATATATATATATATTGGCACTTCTGCTTATCTTGGGGTTCTCTTGAGTATGCAAATGCCTTCCTTTTGTTTGTAGGTGGGGCCATTTTAGTTACAATGTGATCACTGATCAACCACCTGAGCTTATTTATTTATTTAAAATTATTTTTAGGATGCCTTTATGGTAAAACCCTCTCAGCAGTGGACAGGATAAAATAAAACCATATGAGGGTATACAAATTAGGCAATAAATATACAATAAAATACTATAAAACAGTATAAAAGCAGGTTTGCGATTAGAAGAAGTGATGACGAATACATTCTATAATGGGATGGTGTGCAAGGGGCTGTACAGTCTTCAATGCTCATCTGTTCTGATAGGTCATCCCATTTTATGTCTGTGGAATTCAGATTATTAGAGAGTAATTTGTCTTGCCAGTGCATAGCAAAGCAAGAACTACTTGACTTTATGTCTCCTCTATGCAAAGCCCATGCTATATTTACTGTACCACATCTACTCTGTGGATGAATTAAGCCAGCAAAGTTGTCAATAAATTCTGGGTGATTTTTCATTTAATATTACAGCATCCTCCTTTCATTTGAACACTTGATGCCAAGTCAAAGGGCATCTATAATTTGGTTTTCCTTGCATTCAGCCCCATGTGGATGCATGCACGTAAGTTAAGTGCTGGTTAATAAAGATGAGAGTAAGTAAATAAATCTAAGGAAGTCTTCTTTAAAAGTTAAATTGCTGTAATATATGCGGTGCTATAGTCCAGACTTAATTTGGTTCTCTTTAAACTACTTATTAATCCTAATTTATCCCCAACTTTATTAACTCTAATTTTGAATTGCATCTTAACAGAACAAGTTAGATGACCTAGAAACTATTAGTGATGAAGTAGGACCTCAGAGACATGAACAGGACAGTCATCCAGTAACCCAAATCATTGCCACTGACCCCACTTTCAACAGTGAAACTGGTTCCAAGAAATGTGTTTAGAAAATCTAAAAGGAGTTTTTATTATTTCTTCTTCAATGGGCCAGTCTGATGTTTGGAATAAGGCTTGTCTGGGTAGCCTGTGACAGAAACCAGTGATGGATATGGGGAGATGGCAAAAGGATCTAGCACAGTGTGTGGAACACTCACTTTTTCAAAAATGTTGGGAAATGTTGCAAAAGTCTGAGAGGCTTTTGGAAGGTTGGGCCCATGGTAGAGGGTATGAACCTCTATACAGTGGGAGGCACTGTATTGCAGTGGTTCCGGTCCTTCCTCTCTGGAAGGTATCAGAGGGTAGTTCTCGGGGAGGAGGCTTCGGACCCTCGGCTGCTCACTTGTGGAGTGCCGCAGGGTTCCATCCTCTCCCCGATGTTATTCAACATCTACCTCAAGCCGCTGGGAGCTATCATCAGGAGGTTTGGGGTGCAGTGTCATCAGTATGCGGATGACACGCAGCTCTACCTCTGTTTCAAGTCCTCACCGAGGTTGGCCGTTGAGACCCTGTCCAAGTGCCTGGAGTCAGTGGCTGGCTGGATGGGAAGGAACATGCTGAAACTGAACCCGGACAAGACCGAGGTACTTCTGGTGGGGGACAAGGGAAGGTTAGGGGATGTTGACCTGGTGCTGAATGGGGTACATCTACCCCTGAAGGACCAGGTCCGCAGCTTGGGGGTCATTCTAGACTCCCAGCTGTCCATGGAGGCTCAGGTGGCAGCTGTGAGCCGGGCGGCGCTGTATCAACTCCATCTGATACGGCAGCTGCGCCCCTACCTTCCTAATCATCTGCTCCCATCAGTGGTTCATGCCTTGGTCTCCTCTCGCCTAGACTACTGTAATGCGCTCTACGTGGGGTTACCCTTGAAGACGGTCCAGAAGCTTCAGCTGGTACAGAACGCGGCGACTCGCCTGATTAAGGGCAGCCGCCGGCGTGATCACATCACGCCAGTGCTTAATGAGTTGCACTGGCTACCAGTTGCTTGCCGAGCCGAATTCAAGGTGTTGGTTTTGACCTTTAAAACCCTACACGGCTCCGGCCCAGTTTATCTCAAGGAGCGCCTCCAGCAACATCAAGTAGGCCGCTCAACAAGGTCTGCCACGGACGGCCTTCTCCTTATCCCATCAGCCAGAGCAGCCAGGCTGGTGGGGACTAGGAAGAGGGCCTTCTCTGTGGCGGCCCCCACATTATGGAACTCCCTCCCTAGTGACCTTCGCCATGCCCCCTCTGTGATGAGCTTCCGCCGTGCATTAAAAACATGGCTGTTCAGGCGGGAATATGGGGTGGGTTAGGTTTTTAATGAGAATTTTTTTATATTGTTTTAATTATTATGTTTTATTGTGTTTTATTGTATTTTAATTGTACATCGCCCAGGGTGGCCGGGTGACCGGCCAGATGGGCGATTGATAAATATAATAAATAAATAAATAAATAAATATGAAGGCATACTAACAGGGCCGGTGCTACCATTAGGCCAACTAGGCAGCTGCCTAGGGCGCAGGGCTAAAGGGGGCACCAGAAATAGGGAGGGAGGGCTCAAGTGGGAAGGGGGTGTGCTAAATATCTGATCTTGCCTAGGGCACCAAACTGCACTAAACTGCCTTGCACCGGCCCTGCATACTAATATTTTGGAGGAATGAATGTCCTCCATGTCTTAGCATTCATATTGCCAGGATTCTTCTAGGGATGTATGGGGAATTAGTTTCAGTTCATTTTTGATCAGGATTTTACCCAGTTCGCATCTTCTGGTCTGAACACAGACTCAACTCAATCTCTGGTTGAAGTTCATAGATTTCCGAGTTTACACTGTGATTAGCAGACCAAAGAAAATGTGTTTCACAGCATGCATACTTTTGAAAAATATTCACAAATATGCTTTAATCAATGGAGAAGAATGTGTACGTTGGGAAAATATGCATGGATTTTCATGCAAAAAGAAAAAACAACAACATAGCTCGAAATCTGATATGGCCTCAAGCTGGAACAAGCTTCAAGGTGGAATTCAGAAAACTTCAGTGAGCTACTAATATAATCTTTAGGGAATTTTTATGAAAGTCCAATTTTGGCATACTGAATTTATGCAGAGGGCTGTTATTATCCTGTCTTATCAAGGGGTGGGCGACCCTCCCGGTACTCGACTTGTGGTGTGCAAGCCGAGTACAAGCGCCAGCCGAGGCACTCGCTGGACTTCCAGTTTCTGGCTCCATGTTGTTTACATAGAAAATAGTGTAAAATACATTTAAAATGGCCACAATTTGCACACATTATGCAAATTGCGGCCATTTTTAAAGTATCTTACACAATTTTCTACATAAACAACATAGCACTGGAAACTGGAAGTCGCTTCCCCAGCTCGGCTCGCAAGAACGCGAATTGAGCTGGGGAAAAGGTAGGGCGAGTGGAGCTCGGGGGTCGAGCCTGGCGAGTTCGCCGGACTTTCACCCCCCCATCACCCCCCCATCAAGCTCCGTGCATGTTCTTAATCTTATCTAAAGCATTTGGCTACTTTAACTTTCTCCCCTTAACTGGCACACCTGCCCTACTTTTCCTTCAAATCACACAACAATCACAACAGAGGTGATTAGCCACTGTAGGGATGGATCAGTCTTATTTCCAGTCCATTCATTCTGTGTTCAGTCATAAGTCCGTTCTATCCTATTTTCTGTGCTTTCAAAAAAAAAAAATTGCACCAAAAATGTATTGAATGAATTTGCCCCTAAAATATGTATTTTTGAATAGGTTTTGAGCCAAGAACTGCATTACAAAATTTGGGGAAGTGCACAATCCGAAGGATAACTCTATTCTGATCTATGTATTAGTCCAGGAATTATGAACAAGGTCGGCGCGCTTAAAAAAAAATATGGACCAAATGGACCGAATGAAATTCTCCAGCATTCCTAATAGTTGGTTGTAATTTTTCCTTCCTACACATGGTGGGGATGACCCTCTCTATATACTTCTACAGCCTAATGCTACCACGTTTGCTTAGAAGTTAGTCCAAAAGGTTTTAATCGAGAAGAAAGGACACCGGAGAGTATCCCAAATGCATTCGCAAATGGGATTTACTTCCAAGTAAATGTGCCTTTGGTTGGAACCTTGGAAATGAGACAGAACAAATTGTGTGTGTGTGTGTGTGTGTGTGTGTGTGTTTAAGGAACCTGGTAAATTCTAAGTGCAGTTGAAAAGTACTGTATCCTGAGGCAGCTTTAATTTACATACCCAATCCTTACTCAGCAGAGTACCATAAGCAGTGAAGATATTGAAGCCATAGATGGGTCACATTTAACTGTTCTTGAACAATTTGTCATATATATTAGGCCCTAACAAGCTTTCTCTATCAGACACCTGGCATCATTACTCTTATTTCCAGTGCATTTGTTGCTAAAAGCATGTTGTATAAGGCTTGCAAGTAAAATGGCAATCACAATGCACAACAGTCTTGTTTTCTCAACACAAATATAGAAATGGATTCATTATTTCTTCTTCTTTTGTTACTGTGTAAATGCCAGATTGCATTTTTCATAGGAATTGCCTTGTTAGACTAGACTAACGTCCTCCATTTAGTCTGGCATTCTGTTTCCAACAGGGGCCAGCAAGATGCCTCTGGGAAGCTTACAGTTCAGTTTATTGCTTATAACACTGGGAAGAAAACAAGCAGGACCTGAAGGATTCTCCTCTCCAGTATATGTATAAACAGCTAGACCAGGGGTGCAAAAGCTTTTTCAGCCCAAGGGCCAAATTCCATTTTGGAGACGTTCTTGGGGGTCACCAGGGATGTTGAAGAGTCCTTGGTCTCGAGTCACGAGTCGAGTCACGAATCTTTGGACCCGAGTCTCGAGTCCGAGTCCTTGGTCCAAAATGGTGACTCACGAGTCACAAGTCACGAGTCATTCCCAAAGCTGACTCCACGAGTCCCTATTAAAATCAATGGGGTTTTTTCCCAACAAAATAAGGCTACTTCAGATGTGTGGTTTAAATAAATTCTAGGCACAAGTGTGCCTTTTTATTTCAAAACTCTGCAACTGATTTTGGCAAGAACAGACCAGGCAGACAAACCCAAAATAACCAGGCAGGCAGAGGAGGCAGGGAACCCCAAAGCAGGCAGGCAGAGGCCTTTGTCTTGGACAATTCAACTGTTGAACTGGTCAAGAAGAGACCAGGCAGGCAGAGGCCTTTGTCTTGGACAATTCAACTGTTGAACTGGTCAAGAAGAGACCAGGCAGGCAGAGGAGGCAGGGAACCCCAGACAGGCAGGCAGAGGCAGCCAAACCCAAAATGTCTGAAAGGTTGCATTTTAGAAAAATGATTTTAAAAAATAAACTTGCTGTACTTCCTAAAACTTATCCATGTTGCATTTGAGGAACATGATTTTTTCTAAATGTTTGGGCCCCATTCTGGAACGGTGAGAACTCATCACAATTCCACCCTCACTGAACACCACTGGTGATGAACTTGCTGGAACCAGAAACACACTCAGAGCAGCCACACAAAGTAATCTCAGGTCCTTCTTCTGCCTCTCCCAAGTACGCAACACATCAATCAAAATAAATCTTGACACACTGTTGGGGCTGCACTCCTGGTAGCCATCCATAGTGGGCGAGCAGCGGCACCTCGCTTCTATGCGCTCTTCACCAGCAATCACGCTCCTCTCCACTCCTTCTGGCACAGCCCAGGGATGTTGAAGAGTCCTTGGTCTCGAGTCCCGAGTCGAGTCTCGAGTCCCATTAAAAATATTGGGACTCGAGCCCGAGTCGAGTCAGAGGGAGGACTCAGTCCGACTCACGAGTCGAGTCCTCGAGTCCGAGTCCCCATCCCTGGGGGTCACATTCCAGTAGTAGGCAGTGCTGAAGGCAAAGGGGCCAGGGCCAAAAATAACAAAACATTTTAGCTTACAGCTCTTACTGCCAGTAACTAAACTAGGAGAGGCATTTCAACCTTTAAAGGCACAGTCCTATGCATATTTAGACAGGAAAAAGATCCTACACCTCCCAGCATCCCTCCAGCCAGGCCCTCAGGCCTGAGATTCTGTACCCCTGGCCTAGACCAACTGTAAGCTTACTAAGGCTTATGACTGCTTCCTTGGTAACAGTAACAACTTAGCTGACAGGTTATAGGCTCCCAATGGTAGGCCTCATCTGCAACATAACTGTTTGGCCTGAGTTAGAGGCTACTTTTTTACCTCTAACCTTTCCCCGTATAACAATGCTGTATTACACAACACACTTATTTTATACATTTTCAACCACATTGTAAACATCTTTTGTCTCAGAATTTATAGATTTACCACAAAAGGCAAAGCCTTCCCATGTTGTTTGGATCCTGCATTCGTTATTCAGTTATCTGTAGTGAAACATTCCATTTAGTTATTATGGCTCATAGGTCCAAGCAAGTGCGGACCTGTGGAAATATTTCAAGGATAAAGACAAGTGGTATTGACACCTGAGGAAGTGCATCCTCAGAGGCCGATTTCCTATCCCCAAGGGGAGGAGTGATCCTTCTTGCAGCTTAAAGGATCCTATTGGTGGTGAATTAGGCTCAGTGAACACACATCTTGAGTTGCATGTTGTATGAGGCCCATTGTGCCCACAACATGGATGCGGCAGCAAGAACTACCCATAGACAAGGGTGGGTTAAGAATGGCTGCAACACTGATTGATTATAGCTCACAGAGTCTGGCAAGGCATAGGGCAAGGATCCAGACACCAGTGAGGCTGGCTGATGACCAATACCATCACTCAGCCCACATGCTTGGAGAATGTTGATGGGATGGCAGGAATCTCACGTCTGCCACTGCATGAACCAACACTGGGGGCCATTCCTGCCCTGTGACCTGGGAGTGTGACAGGTATGCCAGCCCCAAGCTGGGCTGGAGCCTTGACACAATATCTCCAGAAGATCACTTGAGGAGATCCCCCAGTGGAGGGACCAGGGAGCCCGCCCCTGCTATGGTCCAATGCATCAAGTGCCTGCAACGAGATGTTGTAGAAATAATATAGGTGAATATGATTAAATAACAAGCTATTATTATTATTATTATTATAATTATTATACTGCCCAACAGCCGAAGCTCTCAAATATTGAAAGCAAAACTGCTGCATCCCTGAGACCAATCATGAATGTGTATTATATTCCTTCTCAGCCCTGTCAACTGGCAGCTAACCTTTGTTCGGGGCAATGTAACGGGCACTAAAATTGTGCTGGTGGGGGCAAGGACGTTGGTGCTGGCAATGCTGAAGCCTTATGCGGCGGGTCCTTAATTTAGAGTCAAGGAATAGACCATAGGGCTACCTTTGTACCTAGTCCAGAAACTTCAACTAGTGCAAAATATGGCAGCCAGACTGGTTACTGGTACACCTAGGGGTGCGCATATCACACCAGTTTTAAAAGTACTCCACTGGCTGCATCAGTTTCCGGGTGAAGTATAAAGTGTTGGTTATTACCTTTAAAGCCCTACATGGTTTGGGTCCAGGCTACCTACGGGATCGCCTTCTCCCATACAGTCCACCCCACACACTCAGGTCCTCTGGGAAGAATCTACTTCAGTCAGCCAAAACTAACAGGTATTACCCAGAGGACCTTCTCTTCTGCTGCTCCCAGATTATGGAATGGCCTGCCAGAGGAGATTCTTGCCAGTCTTTTGGAATTTAAAAAAGTTGTAAAGACTTATCTCTTCCAGCAGGCCTATCCGGCGGAATTTTAGGATGTTTAAGATGTTTTAAGATGTTTTAAAGATGTTTTAAGATGTTTTAAAGATGTTTTAAGATGTTTTTAGGATGTTTTAAGATGTTTTAATAGTATGTATTGTGTTGTTTAGTTTATGTATTTTATATATTTCTGCTGTTCCCCGCCTCGATCTAGATGGAGAGGCGGGTAATAAATACATTATATTATTATTATTATTATTATTATTATTATTATTATTATTATTATTAAAAAGTTCCCTCTCAAACCTGCTCCATGGCTCCAAGTAGCTGGCCCATCCGGTACAGCCAATTGGCTCCTGGGGCAACCAGGCAGAACATGACCTCAGTACCACCAACTGCACAAGGAGGAGAATCCCCTTGCTTGCTCCCCCCTCCCCCCTGTGTGATAGGCAGAAAGAGCCAGCCCTGGCTCTTTTAAAGAGTGATCCACAGCTTGACACCCCACCTCCAGTGGGTTTTCGTTTATTTATGTGTGTGTGGGGGGGATTGGGCTCAGGAACCAATTTGCTACCTCAGCATTGGGCAGTCCCCATCACAGCATACACAATCCTTTGGGGAACAGCTGAATTTGGGCTCAGTGGGTACTTGCTTTCCTTCAGCCTAACTCCCAGCCCCAGCTGGCTGATAACGTGCACCTGGCAAGGGCTAGTCATAGAAGAATCATAGAATAGTAGTAGAGTTGGAAGGGGCCTATAAAGCCATCAAGTCCAACCCCCTGCTCAATGCAGGAGAACAGATGTGGGCAGCCCAGGCAGTCACCCATTCAAGCAGTGACCCAGCTCATACCTGCTTAGCTTCAGCATGTGGCCTGTATTATGTGCTCTCGATGCCACCTACCATTAGGCAGAGTGATGTGACTGTCTCAGGTACAGGGGGAGCAAGGAGCAGCAGCAAGATGCTGGGGGGCTGGCAGAGTGTGTGTGTGCCGCCACGTGGCTTGCCCTGTGTTCCCTTAGCTAGCCTGCTGCCCTCAGGGGTGGTCGAGGACACTGTTCCACCTCCAGTGTGGAAGTAAGATTCTACTGGCAGTCCAGTAGGCTTCTGTATGTTGCATGGGGGCAGGCGGGTGGGTGGGCACCATCCTGTACTTCCCCTCAGGCACCTGCACCTGGCTGGTGCTTGCAAAGCCCTTAGCCGGGGTTGGGATGGAGGCAGTGGAGGCTGGCGACTCCTATTTTGGTGGGGCTCGTAGTCCATTGCAGCTTTTATTTGGAGCTTTATCCATGGTGATCCATGGTGTTTCATGGTTACAAACCTATTTTCGGGATGGAGTTCAGCACCATGGATAGCTCCCTGAAGCTCCAAATAAAACCTGCAATGGATTAGGAGCCCTACCAAAATAGGAGTCGCCAGCCTCCCCTGGATGGAGGGTCATTCTAACCCCTAGTATTTGTCTTCAGTGGTAGAGAGTCCCTATTCTACTCCTCAACCACCACTCCTTTTGGTTCCAAGCAGATTCAGATGCACAGCTCAATTCCCACAGGATTATCAACACCCACAGGATGCAGGATTGTCTTCCATTTCACTGCCTTTTGGGGGGAAAGGATTCAAAACACTGAGGATTCCTTCAGAACTGGGCTTCTCTTACTTTTGCTAGGTTACTGGAACAAAAGCATTGATCAGTTATTTGATGTGGTTAATTGATGCATTGAGGATCAGACTTCATGTTACCCTAGCTCTCTTCAAGATATGAAAGCATCAGTAAGTGATGGTGAACTTATTCACGGTTCGATCATGACTTAAAAATGGAATTCTGAGTAATTGAAAATGCCATGTGGTTTACCAAAGGTTACAGCAGGGTCCTATAAAGTCTGCCTCCTGTTTCCTCATCTTTCCATCCTTCTCCACTCATTCTGAGCTCACTTTTGAGACTATGAAACTGAAACCACGGCATGGAGGATCATCATAGGCTGAGAAGGCCTGAAGTAGAGTAAGGCAGATGTAGGGCTTTATTAAATGCCTAAAACATCTGGTATGCAAGTTTATTATTTACATAAAATACAGTAATACCTTGGATTGCAAGCATAATTCGTTCCGGAACCATGCTTGTAATCCAAAACACTCTTATATATCAAAGCGAGTCTCTGGCGGGCGTGAGCAGGGCCGATTTCAGCCCCCTACGCCCACTCGAGGTGAGCGGTTACATCCCTACACTACTTGTCTTGCAAGACCTTGCTCGTTTATCAAGTCAATTTTTAAAAATTTTTTTGCTTGTCTTGCAAAACACTCTCAGA
The DNA here is from genome assembly GCA_021292165.1 of Shinisaurus crocodilurus. Classification (NCBI taxonomy): domain Eukaryota; kingdom Metazoa; phylum Chordata; class Lepidosauria; order Squamata; family Shinisauridae; genus Shinisaurus; species Shinisaurus crocodilurus. The sequence goes on from CM037877.1 coordinate 165,019,114, forward strand.
CCAAGTTACTTGCAATCCAAGGTATTACTGTGATTATAATTGGGAGAGGGAAGGCACAGATCTTCTCCTCCAAGTGCTGAAATGTCTCGGACCAACCCACAGGTGGCCATAGAGAATACTATTCCTGCATCATGGCCACATTCAGACAATAACATCTCAGCCTAATAAGCTGAGATATGAATAAGCTTCCTGCACGGGATGGGTGAACCTGTGATGTTTGAGCTGGCTGAGTTTATCTGAATTCTTCCTCAAAGCTTATTTTGCCTCGTTTGCGCTCCCAAAGGCAAATGTCTAGGTTTTTTTTAAGTACACTTTTTTTTTTCTGATCGAAAATGCACATTTTCCTTCCATCTGATTGTCTGAATGCAGCCAATATGTCTTTCTGCTTCAGAGCAACCACTATTGCATCCGGGGCAAGAGCTGGGGATTCTAGCCTGAGGCCTTCCAAGTCTTTGATTCAAACCCAGATGAAATCTCCCAAAGGAATAGAGAAATGCATTAGGATTGAGATATTTCAAGTGATTTAATGAATGGATAGTAAAAGCCAAAGACTATCATTTGTAGTTGTACATTTCAAGGGGATTTGGCTGATATTGTGGGGGGGTTTCTCCCTCCTTTACAGCTATAAAAAAACAAAATCAGAAAGATGCACAATGCACATTTTTATAAGGGGCTTTTCAAAGGGCATAAATATATGGTTGCTGACATTTTGCCTCTAAGGACCCTTTTGAACACATTATCTCCAGAGCGTTGCTCCAATCTGACTGTTTAAAATAGAATAAGTTGGGAAAACTCCCTTCAATGTGTTTTCAATTGCAGATCATGGCACTTTCATCCAACAATTTTGAGAAGATAACTTTTAATTACAATAATAAGAACCACATGGGCAGTTGATTGATGCAAACCTGATGTGTTCTCTTACTTTATTAATCTTTTTAATTAGAGTCAAAAGAATGTTTTATCTGTCGGGAAGGAGATGAGATGGGCCGTGACGCTCTGCTGCACTTCTGTGACTGCAAAAACTTGATTGCTCACCAGAAATGTCTTTTAACTTGGATACAAAAGGTAAGGGAACTGATGATGCAGAATATACCCTTCCAGTTTAGCATCTTCAGTCTTTCACTCTTCCAGCTACAGTTTATGCCATCACCGTATTGCAGATAAAATTGTAATAGGCCTTTGCTGTCTTTACTTGCAAATGGGTCATAGGCTGCAATTTTTCAGAAGACTTTTCTGGGCAAAATTCTCTGAGAATGATATTTTCTGAAGCCTTCCCCTGCCTGAAAGACAGGGCCATTTTGTAGACTATTCACCTAATATTCTCCAACATATTTTGGGGTGGCTGCCATATTTCCCCACAATAACTTGGAACAATACTGTACCAGGAGCATTGTGGGCAAACAGAATGGTGGCCAGGCTGTCAAGTTAGAAACTCTTCTGTTGCTGCTGCTGCTGCCACTTGTGGTGGCAGCAAAAATAAAGATTAGGAAAAAAGTAGGAAGCCACATGCTACTTCTGCTAATATGAGCCCCTTCCCCAAAGAAAATATTGGAGAGTTTCTCTTACCCCACCCCCCAGACTATAAAGTGATATGTCCCTGGCAAATTTTCACCCAGTCCTTGTTGTTATTTAATAACAACACTTTGGGAGGTGTTTAATAGCCCAATTTTCAGGGTAAAATTTCTCAAGAAGTGTATTACAACATACTTGTAATAAATCAACAAAATAAATTATCAAACAATAAAAACAAAAAAATATTAAATACGTAAATCATTAAAACAATAAATAAGTTAGCAAATAAGATAGTGGCAGCAGATAAGACTTTAGTTAGAAGCATGGTATAAGGAGGTCATACATGCTTCCTAGGGGAAAGCATTCCAAATATTCCAAAGCCAGTGTGGCGTAGTGGTGAGAGTGTTGGACTGGGACTTGGAAGATCTGGGTTCTAGTCTCCACTCAGCCATGAAGCTCACTGGGTGACTTTAGGCCAGTCACTGACTCTCAGGCTAACCAACCTCACAGGGTTGTTGTGAGGGTAAAAGGAGGATTATGTAAGTTGCCTTGAGTACCATGCAGGAAAAAAGAAGGGGTATGAATATAATAAATAAATAAATAAATGTGGGGCCACCACAGAAAAGGTCTTGTACCTGGTAATCACCAATATCACAACTCATGCTGGTGGATCAGATAGCAGGGCCTCAGGTGCTGATCTTAAAACTTGGGCTGGCTCATATGGTTGCAGGTGGTCCTTCAGTTAACCCAGCCCCAACCCATTTATGGATTTAAAGGCCAATACCAGCACCTTAATGTGGTCCCAGAAATGAACAGGCAACCAATTATGTGACTGGTGCAGGATAGGTATAACATGATCTGAATGCCTAGGTTCTACAAATATTCTAGCTGCTGCATTCTGCATCAATTGTACTTTCTGGACTGTCTTCAACGGCAGCTCCATGTAAAGCACATTGCAGCAATCAAGCCTAGATGTAACCAGAGCATGTGTTACTGAGGCAAGTTCAGCTTTCTCTAGATAAGGCCACAGCGGGTGGATCACACAACGCTGGCAAAAAGCAGTCCTATGAAAAAATGAGAGGGAAAGGCACTTGTGTGTAACAAAAAACATGGGGGAGAGAAAGAGGAGTCTCAAGCGCCTATGGAAAACATTTATTATTGCCCAACACATTTTGGAAATGTTTTTCCTTCATCGGGGGCCGCTAGTCTTTTGTTGCGTATATTCAGGAAGAAATCTTTCAGCTATCTCTCTTGCACGAAAGTGTTCGTGTTGCAAAGGAGATAGCCAAAGGATTTCTTCCTGAATACAGGCAGTCCCCGAGTTAAGAACGTCCGGCTTACAGACGACCCATACTTAAGGATGGACTTCTGGGTTCCCCGGCACTATGTCATTTACATAGAGCACATAGCGTAGTATACTATGCAATTTGCATAATTTACACAATTTGCATAAATGCCGATTTTAACGTATAGAACGCTATGCTGTTCCGACTTACATACAAATTCGACTTAAATACATTCTTAAGAACAGAACTCGTTCGTAACCTGGGGACTGCCTGTATATGCAACAAAAGACTAGTGGCCCCTGATGAAGGAAAAACATTTCCAAAATGTGTTGGGCAATAATAAATGTTTTCCATAGGCGCTTGAGACTCCTTTTTCTCTCCCCCATGGTTTTTGAGAAGCAGCCATAGCCACTGATACTATCTGTGCCCCATAGCAAGTGCCAAGTCCAGGAGGGTTCTCAAACTGTGTACCTGGTTTTTTAGGGGGGCACGCAGGATGCAACCCCATCCATATCAGCATATTTCCCTACCCACAACACTTCCATCTTGTCTGGATTAAGTTTCAACTTGTTTGCCCTCATCTATCCCATATCTGCCCTGTGCAGGGTTTCCACCACCTCCCTGAGATTAGAAGATGGAAATGAGAGCTGGTGCTGCATGTCATCTGCATGCTGACAACATTTTAGCACATGGAGCGCATGCATGCACACGCACACGTGCGCACACATGCACTGGTTTCTGTTCAGGCATCCTGGGCCTCCCAGTGTGCTGACCATGGACACTTTGCCTGGTGCCCACCAAGCTCCCTGCACTCCTGATTTTAATATATATTTTTGTAGATTTGTTCTTTTAATTTATTTTTTTTAATCGGGAGGCTGGTGTGCTACAAAGAGAAGCGCTGCCCTCCAGCACCCTCTTTATTTCCAAGAATGCCTCTGGGCTCCACATTGGCCCCAGAGGCATGCCTAGAAAATGAAAAAGGTAGATGACTGCAGCCCAACACTTTGTACTGAAGTGCACCCAGCCACTCACACACAAAAAAAGGGTAAGCTGGAATGGTAGGGAGCATCCTGGGGGACTAGAAAGAATAGTGAGGAGCAGGAGGGGGGTGTTTTGTCTGTATTGTGTGCATGTTTTGCCTGTTTGCTTGCTTTTTGGTGTGGTGTGTGTGTGAGTTGGTTTTTGCTTGTTTGTTTTTGTATAGTGTATTTGGTCTGGGTGTGCACAGGTGTGTGTATTTTGACTGCCCCCTCTTTTTTTACTGGTGTCAGTGCGTGGTGTGTGTTGGTGTTTCACCTGTGTGTGTGCATTGGTTTCTCTGAGCATCACCACTGTTGCATCTGTGAAATGGGTAATTGGTTGTGCTTCGTGGGGACAAATATATGATTTGGCATTTGGGGCTCAGACCCCCACCTCTGCCTTGTATTCAGTTTCATAGCCAAGTTACTTGTCTCTGAGCCTCAGCAGTTTGCCTTCTGTGAAATGGGTGTTAAAACAGGAAAGTGTGGGGTTCAACAGCGTGGTTTTGTGTTTTGGAGCTATGTCTCAATGTCTGCCTTTTACTTAGGTTTTGGGGCAAGTTACTTTTCCTTTAGCCTTTCCTTTACCTGCAGAAATTTTGGGACCCCATGAGGTCCAGATTTGACCCCACGCCTGAGGTGCCCCACCCTTGCTCTGGGCTATATGGCATTAGGTTAAAAATCAAGTGTTGGCTGCAACCATGTGAAGGGGTGGACATCTGTAGCCTCTGGTCCTCAAGAACCCCAACAATATTTTGTCTCTCCCCTCCCTGCCAGCTTTTACAGATTTTGGTGTAGTGATTTCTATATGTATGTACAGATATATGCATTTAAAGAATTCCATCCTACCACAAGGCCTTCTTTCCAGTTGACTCCTCCTCATTTCTGAAAGCCCAGGGTATCCAGAGAAAGTGCCCAGAAAATGATCTGAATTGTCAGGCAATTGTCAGGCCAAATTGTCCTTAGGACGTTGCCTTATATTGAATCAAACCACTGGTCCATCTAGCTCACTATTTCCTACACTGACTGGCAGTGGCTTTCCGGGGTTTCAGACAATAGTCTTTCCCAGCCCTACTCGGAGATGCTAGGAATTGAAAGTGGGACAGTTTGCATGCAAGCCATGAGCTCTGCCACTGAGCTATGGCTTTCCCCCAGGACCCAGACCATCCAGGTAGTGGGAGGATGATAATGCTAGGTTTACGGTGTGGCACTGGCTACGGACCACTGCCTCTCAACTCGGTTGATTATTGCATGATTAGCAGTGGTCCAGGGATGGGTAATTATTAGGACAAGGGGTCCAATGAAAATGGTGCCACCTACAACTCTCTGCTGCGGTATCCCTGTCCTTTTGCAAATACAAGAGCCTATTTTAGAAAAGCCTCAAGATCAAGCTATAAATAGGTGCGATGTTGACTTGGAAAGGATTTTAAAACTCCACCCCCTAATCTGAAACATATGTGGTGGCAAATATTATGTGTCAGCATTAGTTAATATGTTCACAGACCCAGTACTTCTTCTTTTTTTGAAGGTTTGATTTCCCCTATTCTCCCAAGAGTTTACAAACCTCAAGGCATAATTTAGGTTATATTATTTTGGAGTAGTTTTCAATTTGTGCCAGAACAGGAAGCTAGTCTGGGGGTCATACTGCTAAATGCAATGTGATCATCCCCACAAGTTTTGTTTTGTTTTGTTTCAATTCACCACCATTATTTGTTACTTTGGTGTGTTGCGGACGGATGCTGTGATCCTTTGGATGTTTAGTAAGTGAAATAAAATCAAGAAATTACTTCTGGTGAAATGTGCTTCAGGTGTCTTAAGTTGCTTAAATTCTAAGTGAACCTTGGAATAGGGCATAGCTCAGGAACAGAACACAGAATATATATATATATATATATATATATATTCCTATAATCAGATCCCTAATTCTGGAGCAGTAGAGCTACTCTTGGGAAAGTAGATTGAGAAGTGCAGCCCTTAAAAACATAGCCCGCAGTCCTGCCTGCCTTTACGCTTGTCACCTGGTCACAGTCTTCCACACTATGGTGAGATGTATTGTATTTCTGTTTAGATTATAGTAATTATTTCTAAATTTGCATCTATACGTATGAATTATCATATGTACATTTTCTGCAAATCTGTGTCTTCTTTCATCCTCTTCTTTTGGTGATGCATTTCCTTTTATTTTTGGTTATTCATAAGTAGCCAGTTTATGAGAAAAGAACATCCACATGAACAAAAATGGCTGTTACCACCAATGTTGAGTTTTACCTTTAGTCTGCAGCCTTGGGCTGGCCTCAGGTGACACCCTTCTTGGGTGACCGAAGCTGCAGCTGAACCAGATGGTACCTCACCAAGAAGCACAGACAGCAAGGCATGTGAGGAATGCTGGTGATTGGCAGTGACAACTGCATTCATGTAACAGCAAAAATCAGAGAGGTCCACTACATTTGGGACTGATGCCCTGGCTTTCTTGGAGACTTCAGATATAGTATGATTTCTAAATGCAACAGACCAACCCCTCCCCAAATTACTCCCATCATCACCCACCAGCAGCCATGCTGGCTAGGGAAGATGGGAGTGGTAGTCTAACACAACTGGAGGGTGCTTTGTTGGGGAAGGCTCCAACAGACATTCTCCCACAAGCCCACAGGTTTATCTATGCACATATAAGGGGAAAACTGGGCCCTAAGCTAAGTGAACTCCAAACTAAGTAGACCTGTGGCATGAAGGTTCAAAGGTATGATTATCTCTGGAAGGACATGACATGAGTTCTATGAAGCTGACATTGTTGGGTCTTCATTTACAACGTATTCAGCGTTAACTGCTGCTGCTGAGAGCCTGTTCGGTTCCTAACTGGTTGTATCAATCCTGGAATCCTGGAAAACAGAAGTTGCTGGAGATATTGTGCAGTAAGTGCAACATTATCACATATGCAGTGATCTTGTCTTGTAACCAAACTCTTTTGGAAAGACGTTGCCCAACAGGTTAGCTTCATGCAGAATGCTGCGTGGAACTTCACAGCACTTGGGACAAAATGACATGTGATCTAAACTGTGAAATTCTGAACTTGAGTGCAGGGTTTTCCCCTCACAAATTGCCAGCAGAAGGAACCCAATCTGGATTGGAAGCCTAGTATGGGGAGTAGGGGGCTTTTGAAATGAATGGGACCATTAAGTGTATTTTATTCTGTTTTGCTTTATTTTATGTTGTACATCGCCCAGAGTAGCCAGGTTCCGGCTAGATGGGCGATCTAGAAATACAATCAATCAATCAAATAAAATAAAACAATTTATTGACAATGTAAATTGCAGGTGTGGGCCATCAAATCCAGCTTGGAACCATGGGGGAAGGGCAGGAGAGGGAATGGGAAAAGGATCCCAATCTAAATGGGAGGGCATGCTGGCCATTTCTGTGTGTGGGGGTGCATTTAAGGGCAGAACTATGCTGTTAAGGTCATGTGCAATTTGGCACTTACAAGTACAACTACTTTTATGGTACTTACCTGCAGAATTGAACTTGGGCAATGGGCAGGAAGTTGGGGTCCTCAAAGCAAGAGCTGTGGCCAAATGTGTACTTCTGAAAAACTGGAAAACTTCCATGTCTTGCTGTGTAGAGAAATGGACTGAAGATTTGTTAGATCTAGCATTTAAACAATAACCAAAACAAAATCATGTTTGTTTTTGGTCGCTGATATGCTCTTGGAAAGTATATTAGCGTTTTATATCCATTCTTAGAACAGTATGGTAATTATCTTGCAGTAGTGATGTATCCAACTAGTTAAGCCAGTGGCTTAACTTCTCCCCTTACCTCTCTCTTCCTCCCATCTAAATGTTGGTGAATGTGTCTATAAATGTGTGTATGTTGGTGTATGTGCACATATGTGTGTGTAAGACTTAGAATGTGCACACACACATATGTGCACACACACACAGGTTTTATAATATCTGCCAAGAGTGAAGACAAAACTATTGGCAGGAGAAGGGCATTTTCCTTGATGTGATTTATTTATTTATTTTTGGCAAACTTTGCAAACATTCAATTTAAATTTAATGGGGGGGGGAGAATAGACGAGGGCCCATATTTTGAAGAAATGCTGGCAATTTGGGGTTATGTAGCAGGCCTTAGCTTAAAGGATGAGTGAAGATAAGCAAACAGATTCTTTATTAATAGTCTAATTTTCAGAACTTTATCGTAAGTACTGGTTCAGTTTGGGATCCATCTTTATTTATGAGCTAAATTTGTTTAGTGCACTGAAATGCTGATGCAGAGCTTAACTCTTCTTCCTACCTGATATGGTTTATATATAAAAAGTTTCCGAGCATTTAGATTTCTCATTTATTTCTGTTCCTCTTACAAAGAAGTTCTGTGTTTATGAATTAGGTCATTAGAGAAACGTTAATCTACCACTCTCCTGATGCTAGCACCTCTGAAGTGAATGGGACTTGTGCAAGAACTGTACTTGGGCAATTGTAATCATTGAACCAGAATACTCATGGAGAAACTTCCCCTTGCCAAAGAGATAATCAACAAGCCATGCAGGGAAGGTTTCTCTCCATTGAGTTACACACATAGTTTTGCAGGCAAATCACCTGTCACTATCCTCACAGTTTCCAGGATAGAAGATGAGGCAAGTGAAAGCACAGCTGGGACGCCTGGAGAGGGGAGAATGCTTCCTTTCCCAGTGGTCTCTTGAACATGCAGTATAGACACCCCATGTGCAGATTTTGCTTCACAGGATCGGGATACAGAATAGATGTTTAGATACTAAGATTGAGGAACGTGAAACCTGTGCATATGACTAGAGCAGGGGTAGGCATCTTGTACCCCCTCCCCTGTTGTTTTGGACTACAACTCTCATCCTCCCTCAACACTGGCTGTGCTGGCGAGGGGTGATGGGAGATGTAGGCAAAACATCTGGAGGGCCACAAGTTGTCTGCACCTGGACTTCGGCCTTAATATCACTTTGATTTATTGACAACTAGGGATGGATGAAACCCTATATCTGGTCTGTGTCAGTTTTGCATGTATTGAATCAAAAGCAGTTCTATTGAATTTCTACATCATTCTGCGGCATTTAAAAAAAACACCCACACTCATGAAAATTTGCATTATTTTTGTATGCACTTTTCCCTAACATACATATGCAATGCCCATTTCCCCCTAGTCCACACATTTCTGTAGGCAATGTTACCTAATATACACATCTTTATACATAATTATTTAGCAGAGAATTGTGTTGCCAAATTTGGAAAAGTGCCCAATCCTAAGGATACCTGTGTCGTGTGTTCTAATCTGCATATTACTCCAGTCAGTGCAAATTAGATCGGTTTGCTTCAAAATGCACACCAAATTAAATTCTTCCCCCACCTTACAGACAGCTCTGCTTACAGCCCAGCTCCTAGACTGTGACTTCCTCCAAATATATTCTAATTAGATAACAGATGATATTAAAGAGTTGTTTTTTTAAAAAAACAAACAAAAACCCAACAACATATCCATGGGAAAGTCGAAATGTGCCTCAGTCTGTCACCCTCAGCATGAGGATGTACAGTGAAAGCGTTGCAGGTCTTGCTTCATCCTAGGTTTCCGAGAACGGTGTCTTGGCAAACATTTCTACACACATGTTTCTCATATCTAACTTATTAAGCAATTGAATTTAGTAATAATGACTGTAAATTAACCATCTGTCAAAGATAAGAGATGTCTAACTTAGCCCTCAGGCTGCCGCAGATGCTTTTGTATGATGCCCACAAAATCCCGTCGGTTGCCAAAAGGGGAAAATGGCAGCAGCCCAAAAACTCACAGAGGAGAACACATTCCTTTCCATGTTCTAACAAATTGTTGGTGGTTTCGTTCCCCCCACCCCACCCGTCCCTCCCACAACTTATTTTTCTCTCTGTTGCTTTGGCCAAAGTTTAGCTGTAGTGAGGGTTATTTCCATTTCTTTTTTTCTTTTCTTTTCCTTTTTTCCCCACATTGGTTTAAGTGTGAAAGTGAATGTCATTTTGATACTAGAAATGTCTATTTTAGCCCTTCCTACCCAAAGGAAAAAAGTAGGTGACTTTAAAATTTAAGATGGTATCTGATGTGCTTTGAAAGGGGCTGCTGAAGATTTATGAAGCTATTGTCCTAAAATCTTATCATCTTCTCTCAGTTCCTGATTTACACAAGACAATGACACCTTTTTATGGCTGATGCCAAAATAATATTCCCATAGCTTAACCATGGTTAGGCAATAGGGAGGGAGGGGGTGGCATTCCCTTTCCCTACCTCTTTCCTACTGGAAAACAAGGTACCACTGCTGACCTAAATCATAGCTGTGTTGGCAGCAATGTAAACTGTGTTAAAAGCAGCAGTGCCAATGGCAACCCTGTTAAGTGTGGTTAAGGTATAACCAGGATTCCTAGTTTACTAGGACTTGAAACCACCTAGGTAGTATTTTTGCAGTATTTTAATCAGGAGGCTGCCAGAGCATGGATAACCATGACTAGACTACCTGTATCCTGGGGGGGGGGCTCACTTCAGCACCACACTTTGATGATGCATACGGTTGGGGCCCTAGAGGAAGAGCAGAATTGCAACACTAGTGTGGGGAGTAGGGGAGCTTCAACCCTTTGCCCCCCACTGCAGTCCTGATCCAGATTGCAAGCCCCCACCTGCAATTTATTTTGCCAAATAATGATCCATTACTGAGAGTGAGGAGAGAATGGAAGGTTCTCAAGAGAGTGAATGGGGGTAAATATATTAATTCTCCTTTACACACACACAAAATTAAGGTTCATCCACTGAAACTTTTATAACAAATCATAATACCGTACACTGCATAACTAACAAAAACATGCACTGCAAAGCTAACAGTAAGGGTCGGTTGCTAAAGGATGCTGTCAGATTATTGTCCTTAGCTCCTACATATTTCATTGGTGCAGAACAGAAGCTCCTCTGCACTTTATAGCTTACGTGCCACATCTTGAATGTTGCCACTTGTTGATGGTGGCTGAATTGTGTGCACGTGTGGTCCCTAATGGGCTCCAGCATGTTGGATGCGGTTATGAATTTGTTCCCTGGCCACTGTGCAAGATGCTGATGCTCATTGTTCTTTGTGCGGGCTGGCTAGCTTCTGACACGTCTTGACAGACTGTTCAGTGAGTAAATACTTGAGCTCGGCATGCTTTTAGCTGATGGACAAATCTTTCCAGGTTGGTTTCTCTCAATTTCACATTTTTCTAATCTTAATTTTGGTTCATCTTGAATTTTGAGAATTTGTCCAGTTTTAAGTTTGGTTGATCCTGAACGTTGAGAAAATTTGCAAGCATTTTTGTGCACATTTCTCCAAATATGTGCATTTTTGTTTGCATTTTTGCCTAATGTACACATTTTTTGCAAGCAGTTTTCCTAATATAATGTATTGTTTCCCATAGTATACCTACCTTTGTATGCATTTTTTGTTTTTTGTTTTTTGACTGGAGAACTCCATTGCAAAACTCAGACAGGAATATGTTTCAAAGGATAACTGAGTTTTGGGTTCACAGAGTTATTCAAAAGTACAAAATTGCCTGAACTAATTTGTCCCCGATCCTTACTTTTAGCTGCGTTCTACTTATTTGTTGCCACATTATATTAGTGTGGGGCTTGTTTAGCATACTAAGAATTGTGATACGAACACATAATTTTGTGCTGTGCCCAGTTTTGCAATGTGATGCAGCCACTCAAGAAGGCAAGAAAACTGTTCTGTTTCTCATATTCCCTTGAAACGTAGGTGGTCACCGTAAGTCAATGGCATTCTTTCTGCTCTTCCTCCATCTGCTCTGGGTTATCTGGTACTCACCTTTGACCCTCCTATTCAACACAAGAATAAGAACTGGCTTCTATTTCGTGAGCTGCTTGCATCTTTAACTCTCCGTGATCTTTGCCCATTGCATTAGCATGCACCACCTAAGAGCCAAAATTACTGAAACAGCATCAGGGCTATTCAAACCAGCTCATTCCACATTCTTTTCTGTTTGGGAGAATTAAGTCACTCTCTGTTGAAAATAAGCATGTCAGCAAAGTGTTTCCAGGGACAAACATGTGCACAAAATCCAGAACAAAATGAACTTGATGCATCAGTCCACAGCAGGAAGACATTTGACAGCAAAAATGTTAGTCCACTCTATTTTCTGATCAATATATGACGTGACCTTGTGCATTTATAAGCAAACAATGTAAACTTGCAGGAAACAGTAGGCCCCATCTAGTGATGGAAAGGAGACAATGCCGGCAGAGGACACAATGAGGAGACAAATTCAGACAATGCCTGCAGAGCTGAATGCATAGACACCTACTAATCAGCATAGGTTAGCAAGGCTCAATTTGTGGCACATTTAGTTGCAGGATTCAGGAAATGGAGGGACGGTCCAGTATTGGACTGTATCCCAATATTAGAGATGGGGGGTGAAGCTGAGTGATAGGGCTACTGAGTGAGCTTGTGGCTAGGCCACAAGATTTGAACTAGAAACTTGAAGATAGTTCCTGCTCTTAACTAGTAATCTACATTAGTTCAAAACAAGCACATTTTTCGCCTGTGAAGCACCAGATGAAACTCTCCCTGCAATATTTTTAAATGTTTAATCACTGCTGCCTTCCTATTAACATTTTTCATTCATAGAGCCAAACAGTATGGATACTGTATCCTAGAGGATATTGTTGTTGGGTGGCATGTGAATGTGGTTAAATACATAAATATCAGCCAATCAGAGCCAAAATGTTTTAATTTGGAAACACCTCTTCTAGCTACGGTAAGTTTAACAATTGCTTATGCAGGGCATGCATATTTGAGGCCAGCCAGTTGGAGGGCTGTTTGCAAGTACCTGACCCAAGTTTCAGGGCAGTAGTTCCCCAGTCTTGTCTTTGTTCAAGAGCCTCCTGTGGATCCCACCTTCTGAATAGAAGGTACCTTTCAGCAAATCCTAGAGCTATTCCAAACAGCATCTGAGTAACTTGCTTACAAAGCTTCCATGACTGAGGTATGAACCCTTATATACCAGCTATAGGCTTAAGGAGGCCTGCGTGTGTGTGTGTCTGTGTGTGTGTATATATACACAAAATATTGATATATATTTTTTAAAAAATACCATTCTTCTTCTTTTTAAACTCACCTCAAAGATATACATATACCCTCTATATGTATAAATTAACATATGCAACTTTTATGCAAATTGTGGCCTTCCTTTGACCTATTTTTTAATGGTGATGCATTTCCTCTGTTTTGACAATTCATAAGTGGCCACCCTCATTACTAATGGTAATGCTGAGAGCTCAGCTGCTGCTGGCAGGACTTTTAAAAACTGTTGAAAAAAGAAAGAAAAGAAAACGGGTAAGAACACCCCCCACCCCCCAAATATACATGACTGTAAGCTCTCTCCCTCCTTATTAAACCATTTCAGGGAATGAAGCCCCCGAAATAGAAACATAATGGCCACCCCCAATTTGCTACGTGGGGTGGCACATCTGGGGACAACTGTTCTGGCCTACCCCTAAATTTGGCATCACTTGGAAGCTTGGGGCAAATAGCAGCTTTGTGTGTGTGGGGGGGGTGTATTTGTCAGGACACAATGCAGGGGGGAAGGGGTTAAACCTTCCTCACACGCGGTTTAGTTCTGGTACTGATTCTTCGCCTCCCCACCATAATTGTTATTTTAAAAAAAAATTAAAATCCAGATACGTGAAGTGCATTCACGCACATTTCATGTATCATCTGTTTTGGCCTTTTGTAGACAGTGTATTCCTTACAACGTTATAATTAGGGTGCCCACATATGAATTGCCAAAAAAAAGAGGACATACATCACCAAAAAAGAGGGCAACGATTTGCATATGGGAATGTATGTGTGTAGATGCAAATTCAGAATGAATTATTATAATTGAAATGGAAATACAGTACATCTCACCACAGTAATGATAGTAAGGACCTGTGTACCTTCCCCACTCTACTTCCTAGGTGTTGTGGATGGGCAACTTCAAGGCCCAGCCCTTCCTTATGATGCTTCTTTATCTTTAAACTGGATTTGGACTGGACAGCCCTTCAAAACAGACGAAGGTCCTCTGGCACACCTTCAAATAGAGGACTGTCCTCTGCAAAATAGGACACATGGACCCCCTTCCCTTCCACATACAAGCCCTGGATATTATTATTATTTTCCCTTTAATTTCCATCCCATCTCTCTTCTACCATGGAACTACAATAGATCAAAAACAAATGGGGAGAAGGGTTTACACACTTTTTAGGGCTTTAAAAGAAATTATTATTCCTAGCCTGTGTGAAAAGGCAGTCTATATTTCCCCCCTTTTTTGCTCAGCCTCTTCTCAGTGCAGGGCAACTAACAATTGAACAAGATGGCTGACTCAGGGGACAGAATGAAGAACCTCTATGTTGTCATTTTTTATTTCCACTGCAGTTGCTTCTGAAATGTTAAAATGTAGATTTGAGCATTTCAAATGCTGTGAAATGGAATGCATCTCCTCAGTTTTTTACAACTGCTGAAATACGCCTATCCCTTCTTGGCTGTAAAAATGAAACTATGAGATCTGATTATGCTGTACTGAGAATGTTTTGCCATAGTTAGTGATGGACATGTTGGACAGGAACCATACAGGAAAAACTGTTCCTGTGTATTGGAATAGTAAATCAGAATGCTTTTGTATTTGCTTATCCTCTTGGCTACAGTATAATACAAGGAACTCATATTTCAAAATTAGCTGAAGTTTTCTTTTCTGAGACCAGCTATACTTCCTTGCTTGCCAGCCATGTTTCCTTTTAGCACTTTAGAGATATTTTAAAATAGATCCATGTATTAATTTGCTGGCATCTAAAAGCATCTCTTACCTTTCCCCCTTCTTCTTAATATTTTAATAACATTTTTGTGTACAAATATATTTTTGCTAATGCAAAAGCTTGTGAGTCTTTTAGCTTTGCAACAACAACAAAAAATCTCCCTGGATTAATCTCAGACATGTCCTCATGACTGTGTGTGAATACTGTCTCATTGAAATAGCAAGCAAAAACCTAATTCTACAGAGTTGAACCAGATAGACCAAAAATATAGGGAAATGTGTTGATATGGTTTTGAACCAGTTATTTAATTACTTGATATCAAGCTGTTGTAATCCACAGAGGTATAGCTCTAACCACAGGAGGTCCAATGTATTATTTAAATAAGTGGATCACTGAAGGAGTACAAAATTAATAGGGTTGTATCCAGACTTAAACCTCCACTTCTCCTCCTCCTCCTCCTCCTCCTCATTATTATTATTATTATTCCCCACTTTTTTCCCTCCAAGGAACCCAAGGCGGCTTACACAATCCTCCTCCTCCTCTCCATTTTATCCTCACAACAACTCTGTCAGGTAGGTTAGGCTGGGAGTCCCCCGGTGAGCTTCATGGCTGAGTGGGGACTAGAACCCAGATCTCCCGAGTCCCGGGCCAGACCAACACTCTAACCAGCTCTTAAACATGATGGTAGAACAGAAAGTATTTTATGGGTTTTTTCTGCTATCCATTGCTAACTTGGGCATCTTTGCTTGGTTGCCAAAAATGATCCACAGCTACATTGCATTGAACCACCATCTTCTTTCCCTTAAACCATGCAGTAATCTTATTGATGTGTACTTTGCATCCCTACTCTTTGTTTCAATATCCATCCGTTTCTACCCCAAGGACTCTGTGCACTTATGTAGTATCTTAGGAGAAAAGCCTGTTAAGGGCCAAACTAGATGTGATGCTAAATATGTCATCATTACAAACTACGTCTGTGTTCTGTTTTGTTTTTAATGAATAGCAAGCCTGCAAAAGAAGAGGGGGGTCAATTTTCAGTAGGACTGCAGCACACACTGGAAGGGGAGGGTTAACCCTTTTCTCCCCACTGCAGTCTTAGTGAAAAGCACCCACTCCAGCTGCTATTAGCTGTGAGGGGAAAGCATTTAGCACCATGTCTGGTTAGGCCCAGAGGGAATAAGCTGAATAGCTGAGCAGAAATGTGAGGATCCAGTGTCCAAAGTCTGTGTACTGTGTCCCCACAGAGGCCCAAACCAGACACAATAGCATATAGCAACACCACAGAGCTATCCCCATTCAACCTTTAAAAATGAGTTTCCTTTAAAAGACACAAATAATCATGTTCTTTCTACTTTTTGCTGAGAGTAAATGAAGAAAATACTCTTTTAAATGAGAACACACAGGCCCCTGGGAGACATCATTCTAACTGTGCCAAAGATTTTTCTCCTTTTTTTTTCCTTATGCATTTCTTTATTAATAAAAGCCACATTTTGTTTGTA
This sequence comes from Shinisaurus crocodilurus, assembly GCA_021292165.1. Taxonomy (NCBI): domain Eukaryota; kingdom Metazoa; phylum Chordata; class Lepidosauria; order Squamata; family Shinisauridae; genus Shinisaurus; species Shinisaurus crocodilurus. The sequence continues at coordinate 165,035,239 of CM037877.1, forward strand.
AAACAAAACAGATTGGTCCAGTGGCACAAAACAATAATGCAATGAAGACACTAGTTCATTAAACTGGAATACAGGGATTGGGTTACTAATTTGATGCTTTTAATTTCGTGTTATAAATTACGTCCTTTCAGAAGGTAGGAGAAAAAATATTTCCCACGACAATGGCTACCTACAGACAGTAAGGGTTATATATTACCCCAGAGAAATGAATAGTTGAGGGAGGTGCTAGAGATTATGCCTGCTGCTGAGATGGCTCCTCAGGAAGAGAGAGCAAGGTGTGTATATCAAAACAGCTTTATACAGACTCTTCATGAAATACAGAGTGCTTTTCATTCTTTTAATAAAAAGTTTTCTAAAGATGCTATAAAGAAGGTGATTGTTCAACAATAAGGCCAGGAAGTAACAACACAGCAAACACAAACACAAAAATATTATCACGAGCAGAACAAACGAGAGAGTTACCCTCTGCAAACCTTAAGTGTTTTCAATTCATTTCTGTATTATCTTTTTTAATGTTCATCCTGTTCAAAATAAAAAAGCTTCTATTGCTGCGATCATATATATATATATATATATATATACCCTTACCTGGGATTAAGTGCCACTGAACTCAATATTTAGGGTTTACTTTTGAGTAGCTCTGTATAGGATTGCACTGTATATTCTCTTTTGTACACTTTGTGGCTTCCTGTCCATGCCATCCTTTTGGGGGTGGCTGGTGAAGAGATCACTACTTAACAATTACATGTCTCTAAGTACAGTAATACCTTGGATTGCGAGCTTAATTCGTTCCGGAACCGTGCTTGTAATCCAAAACACTCTTATATCAAAGCGAGTCTCTGGCGAGCGGTTACATCTTTACACTACTTGTATTGCAAGACGCCGCTTGTTTATCAAGTCAAAATTTATTTTAAAAAATTTGCTTGTCTCAGACCAAGTTATTTGCAATCCAAGGTATTACTGTACCACCAAAAGCTTCATTGTACAAGTTTTTCTTTCAATCAAATGTGAGATAAGCAAATGTGTGAAAGCGTTTTCTCCAAAGGTGCCACATTTATTAATTATATTTATTGGTTGCTTTATAAAACAAACCAAAAAAACAATCCTTTAAGTGACGTACAAGCTCGAATATAACATAAGAAATGTTGAACTATGCGGTAGGATTAGGATTATGAAGCATTTTGCCCTTTGAAGGTTGTGAATCAGGCTGCAAACCTGTACCCATTTACCTTAGAGTAAGCTCTACTGAATTCAGTGGGACTTGGGTTTGATAAACATGTAAAGGACTGCGCTATAATGTTCAGAAAATGTCATCTAACAAGAAATTCACTCAGGAGCTTACGTCATATAGAGACCACCAGTTTACCTTGCGGTAAAATGTGTAACCGCACCATTGCTTGGTTGTCTGCATTTATTTATTTATTTATTTATTTCTTATATTTATTAATGTATTACACATCTGCAAATATTTACCACCACACATGGTCATTCTCATGTGTGCTTTGAATTTAATGGGAAATTTATTTATTTATTTATTTATAGTTATATCACGCCTTTTTTCCTGCAAGGAACCCAAGGCGTCTTACATAATCCCCCTCCTCCTCTCCATTTTATCTTCACGACATCCCTGTGAGGTAGGTTAGGCTGAGAGTCAGTGACTAGCCCAAAGTCACCCAGTGAGCTTCATGGCTGAGTGGAGACTAGAACCCGGATCTCCCAAGTCCCAGTCCAACCCTCACTACTATGCCGCACTGGCTCTCATGTGATTTAACAAACTCTGGAAGTCCTTAATTAAAATGCATGAAGGAACTTACAGACACAGTGTCCATTCTTGGTCTAATAGACCAAAGGTGGGCAGAAAGTAGACCTCCAGATGTTTTGGACTTAAACTCCAAGCATTCTTAACCATTGGCCGTGCTGGCAGGAGTTGAAGTCCCAAATATCTGGAGATCTACCTTCTGCCCATCCCTGTAATGGACCACGGTTTATTAGACCGAGATCATTACGTCCGAACCTCTGGTCCTAGCCTTGTTATTAGATGTTCAGGCATTGGCTGTGGCCTGGTGTGCTTTTGTGCTGGTGTGGTCAGTCCTGTCCGTGGACCTCCTAATGCATTAGTTACACCTCATTTGGACCAATATGTTTTACATGAGGCTGCCCTTGAAAGCCACTCAGAAACTTCAAATGGTGCAGAATGTTGCTGTTAAAATTTTGACTGGGACAAATTGACCCATTTATTCTATCAGCTGCACTGTTTGTCAGTTGATTTCCAAGTGCAATTCAAGGTGCTGGTTATTACCTTTAAAGCCCTAAATGGATTGGAACAGGCTACCTTTGAAGGACTGTCTTTTCCCATGTGCTTCTACCAATCCGTTGGGATCAACTATTGTGCCCTTCTTGCATCTGGCATTGACTTCTGTGACACAGTTGGTGGCAATGTGTTTGTGGCAGCACCCCCCATAGGTGGAACTTCCTGCCCCAGGAGGTTCTGTTCCTCTCTCTGAGTGTTTTGCCAGCAGTTGAAGACACATCTCTTCATACAAGATTTTGACTCTGTGGTTGCTTCATTGTATTTATTGATTGTTGGTTTTGGTTCTTTGTGTTTTAATGATGGGTTGTTGTTATTTTTTATGGCTGTTTTTACATTTTGTAAGCCACTCTAAAAGACACCTTTTGGGAGGGTTAAAGTGGGGTATGATATGAATTCATGAATGGATTTCCTGAAGCCATCGGGTGCGTGCAATGAGCACTAGGCATTGCAGCCAGCCACACAACCGTAATCCATTTTAGCGTAGCTTGCGTTGGGTGGGATCCATACTTTTTCAGTACTACACTTTTAAAATTTAAAATATGCTACAACCACAAAACAATACTTATTGAATGCTTTATCCTACCAAAGCTGCACAGGATCCATTTCCTCTTTGAGAATGAAGGTTAAACACCATAAACTTGATTATTTCACAAGGCTCCAAGAGACTCCACAGTCCCGAGCCCTGTTTTAAGCTGATTGTCCATTATCTTTTTGTGCCTTATTGACTTGAGGACTAATTAAGAGCATTAGCATAAATGAAAAAATTAAAATGCAAGAATGGTGCCAATTATCACATGTGAACCACATTCTGAAACTGTAAAACATTCATTTTTCATTACTGATCTGGCCCTATGAGTCTTTAATACTGGCAAGCAGATGATACTAATGTGTTTTCATATGTACATTTTTTCCATCCACAGTACCTGATCAGCCTTATTACTAAATGCCAGCTCTTCTTTCTTACAGGGTCTTCGTGATGAAGGTGCTCCAAGATGCAAAGTGTGTACAGCTGAGGTAAGTCATTTCTTATGAATTTTCTTCATAAAATTCCCAATTCAGAGGAAAATTAAGCCATTTTTAACCTGTGGCAGAACTGGTCAAGCAAGTGGTTAAGAGTATGACCTGTGAACCAGGAAGTACCTGCCTTACCTCCTCTCACTCAATGACCTTAGACAACCCACTCATCTTTCAATCTCGGTTCCCATATGGGGACCATAGAACTGGCTTACTTTACAGGGTTGTTGTGAGGATTATTGAGATGATATATGTGAAGTGCTTGAAATGTGTAACAAATTGTCACAGTGTGCATATTTTATTAATAATGCACATTATCTTATCTACTTTGTGCTGGTGGTATTTTTTTCTGATATTGGTATTCATCAATGGTATCATTAAGAGCAATGGAACGAGAAAATGCTGTGCATTGGGTAGAGATCTGGGGTTACGTCACACAGCCATTTTTTCTGTCCCAGTGAACAACCCAGACTGTCCTTTGGTTGTGCATGTGGGTAGACTAATTTGTCACAAATGTACAGTTGGCACCATTTCTTGTTGAGTTGATCTGAGCATTCCGCTAGCAGAATATTCGGTGGTTTTGGTGAGTCAGTTGGGAGGACAAAACCCTTCCTGAAGATCAGGAAGGGAAGGGGTGAATGACATTCTGGTGGAAAGGGGAGAGAACCTTCAGGTGGAGGGTAAATACTTTTTGACTAAGTGACCATATATATATATATATATATATATTAAACAACAAAATGAGGGCAAGCCACTGCACTCAACAGCTGGCTTCCCCCCCCCCCCATATAATATCTCTGGGAACCATACTATGTCATCACATAGCAATGTTTCCCAGCACCATTCCTAAAAGTGATTTTTATCTAGCAGTCAGTCAGCTGCTGAGTGCCGTGGCTTGCCCTTGCTTCAAGAGAAGAAGACTACAGCCCACCACCTCCATCACCACCTCTCAGCCACCCCATCAAAAAGAAGTAAGCCCTCTCCCCAAAATCCAGGCAAGTTTTGCAACCTTCACAGGAAGCTCATGAAGGTTGCAGGGAATTGTCCTACCCACTTTCATTAGAGGATGAAGGTCCCGCAAAAGTGAAAGGACAGGTTGGGAGCAGCCCTAATTACTTGTGGATAGCAGAACTACTGATAACTTGGTCAGTGTCCCTTTCTTTTAGGTTTTAATATGCTCATATTGGTCAAGTACTTTAAAGTACATGGAGCATCTTTAAAAATCACACAATCACAACCAAAATTCTATGATGTGCCTCAGCAGCAGCACATAACTGCTGAAGATAGGGATGGACAAATCATTCAATTTCCGGTCCATGTCACTTTCACATGTGTTCACTCATAAGTCTATCCTGTCCTGTTTCTACATTAATCTGTGAACTAAAAAAAAAAAGCATGAAAATTAGTATTTAAATATAATTTCTAATGTATTTTATCTCAAAGTAATATATTTCTGAATATATTTTATCTCACAATATGCATTTTTAGATGCATTTTGATTTTTGTTTAGTCAAGAGGTGTATCACAAAATTTGGAAAAGTGAGAAATATGATGGGTGGCTATGCTGTGATATGCATGTTAGTCTTGGAGGTGTGGATCAGAACAGTTTGTATTGTAATTTACAAAGATTGGATTTCTGAAATATCGCTAGCTGAAATTGGTCTGTGCCAACAGCAAGGCCCTGTGAAACTTTACCTTGGTGTTGTAGTAGACATTGGTATGGGCCATATTGAAGGTCAAGGTGCCAATGGCATGTACTATATACCAGTGTTCTCCAACCTTGGGTCCCCAGATGTTTTTGGCCTACAATCCCAGCATGCCCCAGCCAGCTATGCTGGTTGGGACATGCTGGGAGTTGTAGGCCAAAAACATCTGGGGACCCAAGGTTGGAGAACACTGCTATATATCATAGAAAAGATTCCTACGCTTTTATTAAATGAATGTTCCCAGTTCTTGATGGAAGGGCTTTGTTCTTCACCATGTATTTCACTAATTCAAACAGCACATCGGTCATCAAATGCTCCTTTCACAGGTGTGTCATGTGAAACAATCATTGTGACAGTTGCAGGTAAGAGCATTATGAAGGAATTGCTCAAGGGTTTGTTCCGTTGTGGAAAGTTTACCTCACCTGACATATCTCTCTTGGGTGCCATCATGATTATTCATTTCGATGTTATTTATGTGAGTAGGGATACATGCTTTCTTCTATGGAGAAAGCATGAGAGCAAGGAGGGAAGAAAATGGGGTTAATAGAAGTCTCCAGAGATGGTTAAATGATTAAAATGGATTGTACAGCATGTAACAACTTTTATTTATTTATTTATTTGTGGAGGCTCACATGCCTCCTATATGACACAACAGCCATTGCAAAGCTGCTTTCAAAATTCATACATCAGTAATACACAACTGAAATCCCATTCCCATTAACAACTTAATAACTAATAAAAGCCAAATAATTGGACTAAAACCCTCCAAATACAAATACTAATCCATCATGTACTTAGGCTGTGATCCTATGCACATCTCCTCGAAGCAAACCCCATTCTGAGCAAACCTGCATAGGATTGCAGTCTTACAGTGAATTCCTATACCCACTTACCCAGGAGTAAGGCCCATTGTACTCATTTGGACTTACTTCTGACTGGATATGTATAGGAATGTTCTGTAAAACAATTTCCATCATGCAGCCCCATAAAAGCCTTGTTTGTTGTTTTGTTTGTTTGTTTAAGGATGTTTTATTATTTATTTAAGGCATGTGGTAACAGCCAAACAGGCATGTGGTAGAACTGCCATAAATGTTGTATTATTATTGAGGCCCCACTTCTCCTCTCTGAGATGAAGATATTGGCTTGTACTGATTAAGGAGAGCAATCCAGGCAGATAAAGTTACACCTTAGAAACATAATGCTTTAACTAGTGGCCCTCCATATGTGTATTGCATTGTATATGGCACTCCATATGTAATATGTAGGATATGTTTGGTCAATCAAGATGGGGCTACAGACTCGGGAAGTGGGTAGTTGTCAAGTTTGAGCTGGTCTTAAGTGGTAGAAGCAAAAGTTTTCTACAGCAACCTTAGTTGTTCTGAAGTTCCCGGAGTTTGGGAGCTGTACTTTCTGTCTTTGAGCTACTATTGTCTGCATCTTCTCATCTTGTAAATTCAGGCATAAACAGATTCCCCAAGGCTCTAGGAAAATCATGCTCGTAGAAGCTTCATTAATCTCACACAGGAAGTGGTGGTATCAACTCAGGTTCAAAATGCTGGAAGTTCAAGCTTTCAGATTTCGCAGAGCTCTTACTGAAGTGCAGATGTTAAAAACATAAATTCTTAAAACAAAATATGAACTTATATGCCCAGGCCAGTTTGGTTAACCTATGCAAGGTGAACCTTCATTAGAAAAAGTGCAGGAAGTTTTCAACAGGAACTATGTAAACTGGATTAGAAGGCATCTGGTTTTGTTGGAGGGGGTCAGGTTGCACAACCCCCCTCCCTCCCTGAAAGAAAGTCCAAATAATTTCAACCAGATGGCATAGAGGCTACAGCCAGAAGTGTAAAGAAACCAGATCTTTCCGTCTCGAAGACCATCAGGCTAACCGGACCCTTGTAAGGTAGGGAAGACAATGCAAAACATTGTATCAGCAGAATTAGGAGCACACTTCTGTTTAGATTCAATCTGTGCACCTAGCATAACATGTTTTAACACAGCCTTCCCCAACCTAGTGCCCTCCAGATGTTGTGGACTACAACTCCCAGCATTCCTGACCATTGGCCATGCTGGCTCATGGGTGATGGCCCAAAACATCTAGAGGGTGCTAGGTTGGGGGACACTGGTTTAACACATGAAGTAGCCCATGCATGTGTAACATGTTTGTGATGGAGATCCATATGGAACTTGTCACTGTGGATGGGTTCAATGCTCAGTCAGCTGCCCCACCAACATGTTGGCTGCGCCATTCTTCATGATATGTGTAGTTACTCCTGCAAGTAGATCTTGTGTATCTAATGTAGGAAGAAATCATAATTATAATGGGAGCTGCTCTGGGCTTCTCAGTGATCCGCTAATTCCACACGTGCTGAGCTGTTTCATGTTCTTCCCAAACCCAGTTTTTCACCAGAAAGACCTAATCAAGGAGGAGATATTTGTATAAATGCTTGCTACAAATATTTTAGACTTGAGTGGGAGTCAAGATAGAAAGCTCCCATGACTTTAAAATGTATTATGGAAATGTCTCTAAGTCACATAGGTTGGATGCAATCTATTTTGCTGCACGGGGCAATACAGTAGTATGGTACAGACTCTGGGCTCTAATACTAGGGCAAAATGCCTAAGGAGCCTAATAGCAGCCAAGACTGAGGACTCAAGGAGGGAAGAGAAATAGAGACAAATGGTAAGGGAAAACAATTCTAAAATATAAAATCCCGGTTGTCAGTGTTTTGAAAATCCAGTTGAGTCCCATGAATTCTGGCTGTGGATCTTTGACTCCTAGTGGGGCCAACTGTGCTCAAAGTTTTGGCATGGACAGCTGCATCCTTGCTATAAGAGTTAATTCTGAAAAAAGTCAAAGTTTGCAAATCTGTCCTTTTGTGTGTCTAGAGAGTTTAACTCCAGCCAGCTGCAGGAACTCTGTGTGACCTTAAAGACTCTGCATAAAAGCAAAATCCATGAGAAAGTTTTATATTTTTTTTAGTTATGCTTTCAGAGGGTCCTATAATCCCTGCTTGTGTACCCACCTGTCAAAGCAATTAGGCTGGTGAGCGCAAGGGATAGGGCCTTCTCAGTAGTAGCCTCCCCCCACATGTGGAACTCTGTTCCAATTCATGTCCACCAGGCCACATCATTAAAGGCCTTCAAGCAGGCCCTAAAGACTTATCTATTTACCTTGGCCTAAAATGTACTCAGGACTTTATTGGGTGCTATTGTGTATGTGGTCTTATCTGGTTTTAATTGTTAATTTTTATTTTATTCTTTGATTCTTGTTTTTTTTTAATCATTGTTTTATTGTGTTTTATGGTTTTAAATATTGTATGCCACATCGGCAGGGTTGACCCAAAAAGGCGGCTTATAAATATTTTAAATAAATAAATGGTAGTTAATGAAATGTTGAATCTTAGAAAAATAACTGCAATGTTTTTTTGCCCATGGTATGTTTTCCCTTCTAAGGATGAATGCTGAATTCCCTTGTGTTCTGTGATCTCTACCATGCTGTAGTAATAATAATAATAATAATAATAATAATAATAATAATAATAAAATACTTGGCACTTTTCACTTATAAAAACCCACTTTGCAAACATCTCATTATGAATCTTCACAACAGCCCCTGTGACACAGGTATGTGGGTCAATTCAGGGCTCTACTTTAATAAACCTCCAGTGCTCAAGTAAATTACAAAATGCGAAGTCATTAAATCCACTTAAAAGAAGGGACATTCGTGAACAAAGGCTCATCCTATTCATTACAGTCTAGCTAGGAGAGAGGCAGAAAACTGTTATAGTGATTACCAGTGGTAATATTTACAGAAAGCCACTGCAATAGGTAGATTTAACACAGTGCTGGAAGGACCATAACGTCTGACCTTAGGTTTCTAAGGCAGGATCCCCTACCCCAAAGGCTTCAGGATGAATTGTTGCACATTAACCCCCTTAGAAATTAACCTTTGACATCAAACTTACGGTACACTACAAGCAGAGAGTCAATGAATAAAATTAATGAATAAGCAACCAAGCAGCAGATATGGCTGCTGTCTCTCTAGGTGCCAGCACAGAATCTTACAGATACCTGAAATCATTCCTACTGGAACCACAATTCCTACTGGAACTAGTAGTATGTATGCGAATGTAACCAGCTGCACAGTCATGGCCCCAGTTAGTTTGTAACAGCTTGGTTTTGTTTTGTTTTGTTTCATAAAAATCCTTAATCTTCCTTCAAGTTTTGCTAGTGAATTCCTACGCAGAAACATCCCACTGAACTCTTCATTCCACCCTTGGACTGAAAGGACTACTTTGTGGAAATCTGAGAAGCACATTTAAACCCTTCTTCTTTTCCCCTTGTGTTAGCAACATGCTGTTACTGATTCAAAAATATACCTTCCTAATAGTAGTACACTTTTGTTATCTGGGGTCCCTTTTTTTTTTTTTTGTCCTTCAGGCAATGCTGAGGCATAAGAGACAGGAGTCACTAGTCCCAATTGTTGTTGCTGAGCTCTAGGCTCATCACCCAAGAAGAATGTGGTGGGTGTAGAAATGTCTGGGTGTGTGAATAGTGATGGATGATAACGCAGTATCTTAATCAAAAAACTATTCTCGAGTTCTATGAAATATGATTCAGATTTGCAAATGGGCTGAGTTTGGAAGAACAATAAAAACTCTGCATCCCATTGCCTGTGTTGTGTTGTTTAGATCCAGAGAAGTAGAGAAGAGCACTGTCCACTTTCTTCTACAATGTGTTGCTCTTGGACAGAAAATGGACCACATGACACAATGCTGTGGCTTTTTACATATCACGTCTCTGTGATTTGGATACTTTGGTATTCTAGATGGCCCCATGTGCCTCGACACTGTTATACCTACATCAGAGATGTCTCCTTTGCCTTCTTTATGGGCTTCCAGGGATGTATGAGAAGAGAATTTCATTTCAGTCCGCAAATCCCCGTTCGCCACCTCGAATGTGAACGGGAGAACATTTTTCAGAAAAAACTCGCACATTTCCGAACTTTCACTTGCATTCAAAAATATGCATATATATTTTTTTTTTAAAAAAAATATGTTCGCTTTAAAAGGCACATCTTACAAAAGATAATATGTGTTAATGCTTTACAGCACAATTCCGTGGCCACTGGACAGCATCTGGCCCTTGGATTTTTTGGAGTCCCAGCTCCAACCTCGGAAACTCGCTCCAACATCAGAGCTGGGACGCCAAGCTCAGAGCCCCCTCCCCGCTGCTCGCAGCCAGCACAGAAAGAACTGTGCCAGCTGCTTCTCCGAGGTCACAAAACGCAACCTTGGAGAAAGGGTTGAGTGGGAAGGGAGGGGGTGGGGATGGGAGGAGACTGGCACCGCCACGATATGAGGCATCCTGGTGGCGCCTCAGCCTCCTTCCCTCCCGCTCCAAAGTGGCTGTCTAAGCGGTTTGCCGGGCAGAAGCACGGAGGCGACCTTCACCTCTGCGCTCCTCCTGCCCTGCATAGGATGCCCGTAATCCTCCAAGTTTAGAGGGCTGTGAGCATCCCGATTGGATTGTGCCCTTAGTCCATGGGGGGGAAGTGCACACTTTTGACAAATGTGCACTGAAATGAGCATCTTTCTTGTTTGCAAATGTGCACTTTTCCCATTCGAAGAGAAACAGGTCACAACTGAACCTGGCAGCAAAGTGAACTGAGCTATGAAGTGGCATTTGGAGAACCTTGGTGAGCACAAACATCCCTAAAAAAAATTTCTCCCATCTCTCCGTTTCAAACACATTATTGTGGTTCAGCTGTGCATATTTTATAAAATGCTTTAAATTAGAATATCTGATAAGCTCCTTTCTTATCCATCTTGAAGTTTATTGTTAGTTATTGTTTATTATTGTTTTTAATTTGTATGAATTATAAACCCTAAAAGGCAGCCTATACAAATTTTACATAAACATTCGTAAGAAAGTATTTAGATGCCAGGTCAATTCACAGTTATTACAGTATGCTTTTTCAGGTTGGGCAGTAACTGGCTATTTCTTTGGTGGTCTCCTTGAGATTTGCTTCTGGTTCTATTTCTTTTTCTGAATTTTGCAGATTGGTATTTTAGGCCCACAATCCTATGCACACTTGCCTGGGAGTAAGCCCCATTGATCACAGAGGGACTTACTTTTGAGTAAAGATGCCTAGAATGGCATCATCATCATCATCATCATCATCATCATCATGCTAGACTACTGCAATGCACTTTACGTGCCCTTGAAGACTGAAGCTGCAGCTTGTGCAAAATGTGGCAGCCAGACTCATTACTGGGATCAGAAGGTCCGAACACATAACACCAGTTCTGGCCCACTTGCACTGGCTGTCTGTATGCTTCTGAGCCCGATTCAAGGTGCTGGTCTTAACCTTTAAAGCCCTACACGGCTTGGGACCACAATACTTGATGGAACGCCTCTCCCAACCACAATCTACCCGGACACTACGCTCAACATCTGAGGCCTTCCTCCGGTTGCCACCTCCAAGGGAGGCTCAGAGAGGGAAGGCTTTCTCTGTGGTAGCCCCCCAACTCTGGAACAAGCTTCCCCCTGAGTACCACGTGGCACCAACTCTGCTATCTTTTCAGCGCCAGGTTAAGACTGCCCTCTATGTCGAGGCTTTTAACCATCTAAGTAGTGCATGGGGTGGATGGTCATTTTTAACTTTTTTACAGGTCATGCTGCATTAACTTGTCTCATTATTTCTGTCATTTTAAATTTGGTTTTAAATTTTTAATAATGTTTTTATTTTGTACCTTTTATATTGTATTATATTTTTAATTGATTGTTGTAAACCGGCCAGATAGCTTTGGCTCTTGGGCGGTATAGAAATAAAATTAATAATAATTTGCAATTATGATGAATAAGAATATTGGAAGCTGTCCTATCTTGAGTCAGACCATTGGTCCATCTAGCTCAGTATTGTCCATATTGATCAGCAGCTCACCAGGTTTTCAGGCAGGGATTTTTCCAACCCAAGCTGGAGATGCCAGGGATTGAATCTAGGGATGCAGGAGAATAATTAGCATCTGCAAGGATGGAAAATCAGGGCCAAAATATTTTAATTAAATAAATACATATATGTTTCCCAAATTCCCATCACTGCCTGTGTCTGAGCAAGGGAACTGCAGTCTCTCCACTGAGAAACTTGATTTCTTAATTCTGTTTGTAAGATGGGGAAGTGACACTCACCACTTCCTTTAAAACCTTTAGGGCATAATCTTAGGGGTGGGGTGGGGTGGGGTTTAGACAGAAAGAAGTCCTACAGCTCCCAGCATTCCCCAGACAGCATAGCTGGCTGGGGAATGCTGGGAGTTGTAGGGCTGTTTTCTGTCTAAACACACATAGGATTGTGTCCTTAGCCTTAACAACAACAAAAAAACAACTAAGGCAGTAAATATTTACCCTTCAGTGAGGATCTAGTGACTTGTTCACATTTTTCTAGCAACAGCAAATCTTCCAACTAGTTCACCTGAAGCTTGAACATTGTCTCTTTGAGTAAGAGATGCTTAATTCCTACCAATTTTCACATTGCTAAGGAAGTGTGAATTAAGCTCTCTGTACAAGTCTCTCTGAATTCTTCAGAGATTTCAATTCTTGTGCTCTAATTCTGGTCGTCCATAGATTATAATGTCTTAAGGTGAAGCACTTTCATATGCTTGTTCTAGTCAGAAGTAGGCTTTTAAGAAGGCCCTGAAAACATACTACCGTACTTTACTTTGGTGTTCCCCGATTATGTTCAGTCAGACTGGGTTGTAGCTGCAATTGTAGCTGCATAGCTTTTGTTTGATGCCGGTGTTTGTTGCTTTTTAGAATGTTTGCTTGTTTTTGCATCGGTTTTTATTATGGGAATTTTACTGTTGCCTTGGGAGGGCTCCTGACCTGAGAGGCAGCCAATAAATATTTTAAATAAATAAATAAATTGCTCTTTTAGCCACCTGGCCCCCGAAAGTGAGACAGTAAACAACTGTGGCTACTCCTAACCCTTCCCTCCGTGCTCCATGTTTTCTGTTCCCCTCCCATCAGCTACTGTGATGAGAGCAGGATTCTAGGTGTGCAGTGCAGCAGGTAGAAGAGAGGGGTGGATGATGGGACTGCTGTAGCTGCCTTAACTTCTGTTTTAGTGGACACTTAAAGGGCTGGTCTACTGTCCGACTTGCAAACTGACAACCTTCATTTAGCGTGATGCTAGATGTTCTTCTCTTCAATGCCCCAGGGCAATTATATTTACTGCAACAGGGCCAGGTGACTTGTCACAGTATGTTTACTAATGCCAAGTCCATAAATATATGCCTGTAATTTTTATTTTATTTTATTTTACTAGAAAAGATGAATACAGGCACAGGAGCAGTTTTATAGTTAAGGGTGAGTGGTTTTCCATGTGCTTATTCATATTGGTATGTCAGATGTTGCTGCATTTGTGTTTGCGTGTGTGTGTGTCTGTTTGTGAGAGAAAGAGAGAGAAGTGTTCCTGTATGTGTTTGCATGTGTTTGTGCATGAAACGCTACTATCTGTATTTGCATATGACGTGCTACTGCATGTGTTTAAATGTGCTAGGAGCTACTGGGACATGAACTGAAGGTCTTTGGATCTCTGTAGTGAGCCACCAAACTGAATGTTGTAGAATCTACATAGGCCAAGGGTGGGCAAGGTATGGTACACCAGGTTTTTTGGCCTACAGCTCTCATCATCCCTTGGGTCCAGGTTACCTGCAGGATCGCCTTCTCCCATACAATCTGCCCCGCACACTTAGGTCCTCTGGGAGGAATTTACTCCAGTCAGCCAAGACTAGGCTGGCAAGTACTACCCAGAGGACCTTCTCTTCTGCTGCTCCCAGACTGTGGAATGGCCTGTCGGAGGGGACTTGTCAACTAGATAGTCTCTTGGCTTTTAAAAAGGCCATAAAGACTGAGCTCTTCCGACAGGCCTACCGTTTTTAGCTAGTTGTGTATTTTGTGTTTGTTGTTCCCCGCCTCGATCTGAGTGGAGAGGCGGGTAAGAAATACATCATCATCATCATCATCATCATCATCATCATCATCATCATCATCATCATCATCATCCTTGGCTATGCTGGCTAGGACTGATGGGAGTTGTAGGTCAAAACATCTGGAGAGCTACAAGTTGCCCACCCCTGACCTAGGCAGTAAGTACCCACAGGCCCTGGCCTGACTGCCCAGTCCAGCTGACCATTGGAACCTCCTGGAAAGGAAGCCGTATAAGAGGACTTCCTATTAAATTAATCCTTGCCTGAGCAACATGATCCAGGTTTTCAAAATGAATGCATGTAGGGGTTGGAATGCATACTGCTGTATGTTTGTGTATATAGCTTTGCGGTTGCATGTCAAGTGGTGCTTCATCTGTTTGCCTGTAACTTGCCGCTGCATTTGTTTGTGTGTGATGTGCTGCTGTGAGTGTTGGCATGTGACCTGTTGCTGAGTGTTTTCAGATATGTGTAGAGTTGCTGTGTGTGTGTGCATTTGATGAGGTGCTGTGTGCATGTGTGATGAACTACAATGTGTGTGTGTGTGCATGTAGAATGTATTTACTACTTGTGGTACAGATGTGAAGGCAGCAGGTTTAATTTTACCATGGTGGATGAGTGAATTTGTAATCGCTTTAACTGTTCTACCATATGTTCTTTGGTCCTAGAATGAACATTTACCATTTTGATATTATTGACCAACATGATGTACTTACCTTGCCTTAATATTCCTGCTGCTTTAACTACCATATTGCATTCATCCTGCTAAGAGGAGAAATGGGAAACAAGTAACTGCTTCTGCAAAGAATTATTTCACTGTTGCATAGAAATGAGAAACAGTGAGCTAATTTAATTCTGTACTTACTACAATCATAAGATCTGAATATTTGAAGTGCAAAAATAATAATCAATGGCATGCCTTTGATGACCCTGTTAATGGTATTATTACGCATACTGTGTTTACATTCAGCTTTATAATACGCTCTTAGTCATGGCGGTTTTTAACATGTAGTCATTCAGAGCATGCTGTCTCCATGCCATGCCCTTGCCATTTCACTCTGCACTATTAAGTGTTGTTTTTCTAGGAAGGTCTTGAAATGTGGGGCATTATGTATGAGTTATGCTAATTTGTTAGGGCAATGAATACATTAATTTCATTAGTAAATGGCCTCAAAGCAATAATTACCAGTGTAGGTGTGTCAGAAACGATCATGTTCAGTTTTGCCAGTTAATTATTAAGATTTTGTTCTGAGGGACCCAGATTTGACATCCAGCTTCAGTTTAGCCATAAATAAACTCGGGGAGTACGGAAGGAAGAAGAGACGAAACCAAGAACTTGTTTTGATCCTGCGCTTGTCCTTTTTGTTGAGCAGTAGCTGCCAATAAGGTGCCAAAATAATTAGTGTCAGTGATGTGATATTGCACTAAAGATCCTCCATAAAGGCAAAACATAATAAAAATAGCAATTACAATTTTTTTCTTCCTCTTGCCTTACATTGTAGCATGCTAACGGGTTCTGGTGGATTTCTTTTGTCCGTGCAGTGTTAAATTTTAAGCATTGGAATTTGCACACATGACTTGGTTGCTATTCCTATTGCAGTCATAAAACTTGCCATACCAGCATGCGGGTTCCAGCACATGACATACTGGGGCAAGTCTTGGGACCCGGAGCCTCTGTTGAGCCTCTCTGCCACTGCCAACCACCTTGGGAAAGGGACGGCTTGACATGCCCCCCCCCCAATGAGGAGCCAGGCCTGCACATCATGTTGTAAGTGCTTAGAATGAAGCATACTAGATGAAGCAAAGACTACTGGCGTTGAAAAAATGATCCTTCAACGCCAACTTCAGTGGACCGGTCATGTTGTTCGAATGTCTAACTGCCGTCTCCCAAAGCAGTTACTTTATTCCCAACTCAAGGATGGAAAGCGGAATATCGGTGGTCAGGATAAGAGGTTTAAAGATGTTCTTAAGGCTAATCTAAAAAAATGCAATATAAACATCGAAAACTGGGAAGCTCTGGCCCATGAATGATCTAACTGGAGGTTGGCCTTTCACAAAGGTTCCATGGACTTTGAAGAAGCCCGAATGCAAGGTGAAAGGGAGAAACGTGCTAAGCGAAAAGCACATCAAACGAATCCTTTACAGGACCATCTTCCATCTGGTAACCTGTGTCCTCACTGTGGGAAGCTGTGTGGATCTAGAATTGGCCTCCACAGTCACTTACGGACCCATCGCTAGAGTCTACACAATTTTCTTTAGAATTTCCTCCTTTTAGAATTTCCTTTTTGTAAATTTTTGTCCTGGAAGACAATCTTACTCGGTCATGAGTGATCGCCTGATGATGATGATGATGATGATGATGATGATGATGATGATGATGATGATGGCTAGATGCTATACCGGTACAGTACACTATGATCAACAACTGAGGCCCTCCTCTGAGTGCCTCCTCTATGGGAGGTTAGGAGGATAACAACAAAGGAGAGTGCCTTTCGGTAGTGGTCACCAGCAAGCTTCCCAAAGAGGCCTGCCTGGGACCAACATTGTCATCTTTTCATCACCAGGCTAAGACTTTCTTCGGTTCTCAGGTATTTGATGGCATATCATGGGTCTTCAATGCATTCATTGAATTGTTTATGTTTGTCACTGATGTCTTTGTTGTTTTATGGGATGGTGGTATTTTTTTAGTGGATAATTGTTTTTAGCTGTTTTAAATTTTGTACATTTTAATTTTGCTGTAAGTAGTCTTGAGTCTCCTGTTTTGAGAAAGGCATCTAGGAAACAACAATATTAATATTAATATTAATAATATACAAAGGCATCCTTGTGTTGCTGCAACTTTTAGCTAACTTTGCACATAGTTTATGCTGATTCAAATGATTAGCTCTAGGGCACATGGTGTATTTCTGTGCATTCCTTGAATCTGTCACTGTAAAAAATAATGTGACTTTATTTGCTTTCATGAATATGATGCTATTTTTATCTGAAGTGCAGTTGTTGAAGGTGAGGCTATATTGCCATGGCTTGTTAACTACTAACTTTTTGGAACCTTCTACCAAAACGATGAGGATCCTAATTTACCAAATTGTTATACATTTCTTTTAGAGTCAAAACAAAAGCTAGTGAATATCCCAAAGTTTGAAACTTGAATTTTTAAAGATAAAATTTTAAGTGTAAAATTACTTTCACTTGGGCATGATCTGAAGTCTGGATTGTGGCAACTAGGGAGATAGCCTTTTCAAAAGTACCACCTCCCGCCCGTCATTATGGAATACTCTCCTAGGAGAGGCTCAGGTGCTGCCCACTCTTATGTCTTGGTGATGCCAGGCCTTTTTAACATTGTGATAATATTTTATTATTAGTCTCTGTTGATGATGGTTGCTGGGTGAAGTTTTTTTTGTCTTTGTTTTTATTTCTAGTGAGTGAGTAGGTTTTAGCTCCTTAATGTAATCAACTGATTTTTATTGGTGCTGCATTTGTGTTATCCTTTTATGCTGCAGTTGGATTTTATTATTAATTATATTTTATTGTTTTAATTTTACTGTATACTTGATTTTGTACATAAAGTTGTTTGTTTGTTGCTTTATGAATACAGCAAAAATCCAATCCAATCAAAGTTAAATGCTTTCTTTCTTTCTTTCTTTATTATATTTATACCCCACCTTTTTACCTGCAAGGAACCCAAGGTGGCTTACATAATCCTCCTCCTCCTCTCCATTTTATCCTCACAACAATCCTGTGAGGTAGGTTAGGCTGAGAGTCAGTGACTGGTCCAAAGTCACCCAGTGAGTTTCATGGCCGAGCGGGAAATAGAACCCGGATCTCCCAAGTCCCAGTCCAACACTCTCACCACTTGTACATCCTTCTAGGTGCATAAATCAGCCAAACATTTGTCACAATATTAGAGTCTGGGAATGAAATTGGGTAAAGTGGAATGACAGTGTCATCTGGAAGAACCATCTACTCCCATGTAAACCTACCCATGCATTAAGATCTTCCTCAAGGCCCTGGTTTGTGTTCCTGCACCCTCCAATGTGTGGTGGGTGGTTACATGGGACAGGACCTTTTCAGCAGTGGCACCAAGCTGTGCAAATTCTTAGGAAGCTGTGTTTTCCACCTTCTTTGGTGGCTTTTGGCCAGCAAGAAAATACAATACTCTTTAAGAGAGCTTTTGTGGGGAGGACAGTCACTGATGATTTCTACTGCCAGTACTTCTGCTGATTTTGCTGGTTTGCTTAGGTTTTTTTTTTTGTTTTATAATATTGTTTTTATTATATTGTGGATTTAAATTGTTGTTCAGCAACCTGTAGATTCAAAGTGTTTGAAAGGTAGATAACTTTTTAAATAAATAAATAAATAATAAATAAATAAATAAGATAATTTCTGTGTTATGGGTCACAATTTCTTGTACTTCTCTGGATTGGTGCACATTTTCTGTTTGCGGCAGTCATTTTGGTGATCATAAGCTGCCAACTTCTTGAAATGCAAGGCATGCTTGGGGGTATGGTAGACCCTTCTCCAGTGTTTGAAGTTTTTTTTTAACGTTTCTCAAGATTTTCATTCAAATTACGGGTGTGAGAAATGCAGAAATAGATTGAAGTAACATTGGTTAAAATGAACTTAATGTTTTTATGAACTTAACAGTTTCATAAAAATTTAGTAACATAAAAGGGCTAGTGGCTGAAATGTATTTTGCACTTAAACTCCACTAAAACTCTTTACTTATAGAATTTGATGTTAAATAAAATAAACATCTTTGCTTTCTACTGACATTTTATAACCACTTTAAGGGGAAAGTTGAGGGGTGGGGATTGTATTGCCATGTGGATTTAATCCATGGTTCCACGATGGGGAGGGTGACACTCTAAGGCAATATAGTAGCTGAGCCAATAGCTGTTAAGTCACAAAAAGAAAAAGATTTTAGCAAATGCTGGGGATCAACTGCAGCTGCAAAGAGGAAATTTAGAATTATCATCATACCATGATCAGACGTTCTTTCTGTACAGAAATTCATAGAAGTTCCAAGCTAGGACATCAACTGCTAACTATATATATTAAACCCAGTGACTATCTTATTTTGCATGTGGATACTGATTGCATAAACTATACATTCTGATATCATGTTCCTTTTTTTTTTTTAATGAAGAGTTTTTTTTCTTTTTAATAGACTTTTGCAGGAAAACAGTTCTTACCATTTCATTTATGAATCAATGTTAGAGTGGAACTGGACACTGCAAGACACACAGGTGCTGTCACTTGACATCTCTTTCTTTGCTCTTCCTGGTAACATCTAGTATAACGTAGCACATTTCCTTGTCTTCCCCCAGACATCATTGGCTGCTTGGAATCGACTAATGTTCAACACGATGGCATCACATCATGTGTTGTTGTGTTCTGCTAGACTTTATCACAGGGAGAGGAGAAAAAAACATAGGAACACAAGAAGCTGCCTTATACTGAGACAGGTCATTGGTCCATCTAGCCCAGTATTGTCGACACTGACTGGCAGCAGCTCTCTAGGCTTTCAGGCAAGAGTTTTTCCAGCCCCACCTGGAGATGCGGGGGATCGAACCTGGGACCTTCTGCATGTAAAGCAGGTGCTCTACCATTGGGCTATGGCCCTTCCTCCCCAAGACATAGAATATCTACCGTAACATCAAGTCCCACTCTTGGCAGTCTTCATTTCCCCTATAAAAGTTGTCCCTTTTTACCTTTACAGATGGTGTATAGTTTTGTTCTTTAGAAAATCTTGGTACAATGATGTGGGAATTATAGACTTCTGCATTGGTTGGCTAAAAATCAAAATATGATTTATGATTCAAGCAGATTCCTTTATTGCCTAAACAGTACAAAACCTGTGCTTAAGCTGTGAGAAATATAAAATGAGGGTCATTAAGTAATAAACCTTGAGCTTCAGTGCAGTGTATTGGATCTCCGTACACTGTATCCAGGACAGATTATTCTACTTACATGTTAAATGTTTATACATTGAATTTGTCACGTATCTCTCTGCATCTGTTTCTTGCTAGTACAAAATGAAAGATAGCAGGGAAGAAGGCAAAATGGCAACAACTGAACTATTCCTATTATTATTAGTCATGGGTAGGTAGTAGCTATGTTAGTTTATTGTGTTGATTTATTCGAACTGTTTAGATTACAGGCAAGACAGATGTAACAGCCGGAGGAAAGTGGGACCATCTTCTTGGATTGTTTTCTAATATGTGGACAATATTCTGCATTCAGATTGTGAGGACGTCTTCCATCACAGCTGTTGTTGCTGGTCCTGTTCCCTTTCCCAAGAAATGGCAGAACCACACCTCACAAGGAACATGGATCTGCCACTGCAATTAGCACCTTTTTTGTTTAGCTTTCCACCTTCCTTTCTGTTAAGTATAGTAAAACGAACTACAGAGCTTTCCTACATGAGGCTGTTAATCTACTGAATCTACCTTTCATTTCATCACAGAACTGGGATCCAAGCTCTACACAAAGAGCATTTCTTTTCCACTACATAACCTCTGGGTGGTGCTAGGCTATAGCAGAATATTGTAATTACACAAGCAGGAAAATGTGTTTTCTTTTGCTTTCACAAATAATACTCCATTTCCCCTGCTCTAAAAACCTGGGAAAGTGCTCTTGAAAAACAGAAGTGAAACTGGAAGGTCATGACATCATCTGAAGAACCCATAAACAACCATGAGTAAGGAATTAGAAGCATACAATAAATGTCTCATGTGGAAAAGCTCTTTATGTCCAGACATCTTCACATTATGCACTTCCCAAACTTGCTCAGCATCATTGGCTACAGAAAGTCACATGGCAATGGTGCCAGGACCCTTGCTATCCTGACAGCTGCCAGGTGATTACATCTGTACCTTTAAAACATTTGAAGCACTGGCAGAAGATGCAGCTGCCTCCCCTCCTGGCTCCTGCTTCTCCACTGGTGCATCTATGTGCAATCTTTCCCTACTTTTGTAGCAAAAAGAATGTTTTGGCACAAGGCAGGTGGAAGAGGATAGATGGATGAATGGCAAGAATAATGGAGTTGTGGGGCAGGACACAAAGTAGCTGCATCCTTTCTTACTGCTTTCATCTTTTGATGGCATATGCACAATCTCTCAGTAAACTGAGTTTCGCTATCTGGCCCAGTGAAAGTCAGTTAAGAGCAGAAGCAGTGCCCAGGCAATGTTGACTCACAAGGACATTTTGAGGTGGTAGCCATGGAGCTGGAGCCATAACAAGAGGACATTTGGCATCTTACTCAGTGCTCTGATATGCATCTGCCTCCGTCCCCCAGAAGTTCCTTAAAAAGTGGAGTGGAGGCTTATAGGATGTGGTACTACGCCAGTTCTGCCTTTGCTCCTCTGGGAAACAAAATCTTTAAAAACAATGAAAAGAACTACAAAAACTTCTTAGTCTGTTCCTTTGCAATTTAAAGAAAGTGTTGTCCAAATGAAAGATAATCTGTTTATATTGTTCTAAGGGCCTTTTGGCACAGTTAGCTTGTTTGTGCTGAAATCAGATTTTTTTTATTTGTAACACACATTCCACGTGTCTTCCCCCGGAACACTGCTACTCTTTCCTGGATATTGTGTCTTCCAAGCAAAGTCCTACAATGTATCATACTTGAGGAAATGTGGTACTTGCCCCAGATAATTGATTGTTACTATTGTAATGGTAGCATGGACTGTGATGTGCATGAGTGGTATGGACACCACCTATTGAGTATAATTTATGAACTAATTTGCTCCTATCTTGCTCCACCATAATCCTTTGGTTTCCCTTGCCATTTTAAAATCTGTCTTTAAAAGGCTTTGTTAGAGTTGTTGGAAATTGGGCACAGAATGCCTGTCAGGGAGCACACACCGACAGAATATTTTATTTGAAAATGGAACAATTCCTCAAACATGTTAGATTTTTTTTCTTCTGTTCTTTGGTTTTTTGAGCACCCACATATACACGCACCCTACATAATTCCTGTTTCTAATGTGATATTTTTTTTAATCCAACTGTGGCAAATGCCAGTGTGGCATAGTGGTGAGAGTGTTGGGCTGGGACTCGGGAGATCCGGGTTATAGTCCCCAGTACTCAGCCATGAAACTCACTGGGTGACTTTGGGCCAGTCACTGACTCTCAGCCTAACCTACCTCACAGGGTTGTTGTGAGGATAAAATGGAGAGGAGGAGGATAATTATGTAAGCCGCCTTGGGTTCCTTGCAGGAAAAAAAAGGCAGGGTATAAATATAATAAATTAAAAATAAATTAAAAAATAATAATGTCAGAAAAGCTATGCCTCTCAAGTACCCCAAGGGTTTGTAGCTTGTGCAAATGGGGATATGGTGTTGTTGCTGAAACTTCAATAAACATCTTGCAGTATCTAAGATGCAGTTAGGACATGTTTTGGACTGACAGCATGGAGAGGCCCTAAAACTCCTCATACATGGGCAGGTGGCAAAACACGGGAGGTGAAGTGGAACAGGCCAGCATGAAAAAAAATCGTCCCATGTGAGGAGTTGGTTGCTTCTGATACATAGGTAAGTCACAAGCAACCAGTTGGGCAGAAGCCATTTTCCATTTCGCCTGAGAAGCTGTTTGTTACACCATTCCCTGTTTCTGTGTGGCTGTGAGGTTGACAAATGTTCCACATTATCTTTAATTTCCATAAAATGGTTCTAATCTTTGCTATCTAATAAATGTAGAAAGTACCCTGAGGGAACCTTGGTTTTGCATTGTAGGTGTCTCAATTAGGGATAAATAGGAGAGGAATTCAGGTTTTCCCTTTTACCTCATTCTCAACATGGCTTTAAAACAGAAAATACCCCTCATGATTTTATTTATTTATTTATTTATTTATTATATTTTTAAATTGCCCATCTGGCCGGTCACCCGATGATGAGACAGACAATAGGTATCAGAGAGCTGAGAGTGGTTTGAGGGAGGTCTCGTTTTCCATCACATCCACGAGGAATATGCCGACTCTGTCCCTCCCTTCTCCGAGACATTTTCCACTGTGACACCCCAGGGTGTTAAGAGAGCCATGGAGTATTTTCAGTCTCTTAGACATACCCATGAGAATTTCCAATCAACTTATGCACATGTGTGCAAGCCCCCCTCCCCGCAAAACTGTTTTTCCTTCTTGCCAGGTTGCACAACATTCTAGCCTTGTGAGGGCGTTCAGATCTCCCATGCAATTAGAATTGCATGAGGAGAGGGACGAGTGAGCTAGTTCTGGGCATGAGTGCCAGCAGTGTAGTGGAGCCCAGGTGCACAGGGAAGCAGCACCAGCATCTTTTTTTTTTATTAGCAGGGACACTGACATCATTTCCCGCCGCCACCACCACCCTCAGACTTCCCTGTTCCCTGTGAGCTTAGCTAAAATCTTCACCGTAGCTGGGGGCAGGGGGAATTAATTTTCCCAGCAACAATATATTGATCCTTGTTGTGATGTAAAGTATTTTGGAGTGACTTGATCCTGAATGGGCAATGGGGACTCATTCGTTTTACAAAAGACCTGCTGCTAGTATATGGAAAACCCTAGAACTGGTTTGTTGATATGGATCAACACAGTTGCCTGCAATTTTGGACTTTCCCTTGGCATTGCTTTGGTGGCTGCCATGATGAGTGCTTTTACTTCAAAATGTACCATTGCACCACTGATGAATGTGCTAGCATATCCTGCTCTGTCTTGCCCTATTCCATCATGTGACCAGTCCTGTTGTTCTCCAAAGTTTGGGGGTGAATGTCTGCAGATAGGAGCCTGCTCTGCTTGTGTAGGTTCTTCACATAAAAGCATAAGAACCTAAGAAGAGCCATGCTGGATGAGACCAAGGGTCTGTCTAGTCCAGCGTTCTGTTCACACAGTGGCCAACCAGTTGCCCACAGGAAACCCACAAGCAGGACAGGAGTGCAACAGCACCCTCCAGCCCATGTTCCCTTGCAACTGGAGTTAGCATATAGCCATCAGGACTAGTAGGCATTGATAGCCTTATCCTCCATGAATTTGTCCAATTCCCCTTTAAAGCTCTCTAAATTGGTGACCATCACTGTACCTTATGGAAATGAATTCCATAGTTTAACTATGCAATGTATGAAGATGAAGAACTTCCTTTTATCTGTTCTGAATTTCCCAACAATCAGCTTCCTGGGATGACCGCAGGTTCTAGTATTATGAGAGAGGGAGAAAAATGTTTCCCTATCCACTTTCTCCACACCATACATAATTTTGTACACCTCTGACATGTCTCCCCTTACCTTTTTTCTAAGCTAAACAATCCCAGATGTTGTAACCTTTCCTCATAGGGGAGTTGCTCCAGCCCCGGATGTTCAGACTTGTAATTCAGACTTCTAAATCACACGGGGAGCTTACACAAGTAGAACAGACTCTTCACTTCTTCTTCCAACCCAGGGAGAGTGATGGGACTAGGGATGTAACTGTGAGTCTTGGGGAGCTGAAAGCAGGCCGAAATCGGCCCGCTTGTCCCCCCAAGACTTGCGCGCCTTACCTGGCTGCCGCTCGATCCATTGTTCCATGCTGCGGCAGCAGCATGGGTCCCGTCGCGTCATTTCTGGCTGCCAGGAAGTGACGTGACGGGACCCCGTGCTGCATTTTTTGCGTAAAAACCAGGACAACCCAACTTGAAACAGCCGCATCACTTCTGGTTTTCGGGAATGGCGAGTCGCAAGAGCGGGTGGGTGATGCTCAGGAGCACTCCCCTGAGCAGGTAAGCTCCCTGCTCAATTAACACCACTAGATGGGACAGGCAACAGAGAGGGTGGAGCTAGAATGCTTGTCTCCACTCTCCATTATGCGATTGTAATCTCATGTAGGATTTGAACACCCTGATGGAACTTTCATCTATTGATCCTAAAATTGTGCCTTATCAAGTCCCCATGGAAAGAGCAGATGTGAAACTGAGACGTGGTGTTGAGAGCACATAATGCAGGGCACATGCTGAAGCTAAGCAGGTATGAGCTGGGTCAGTGCTTGGATGGATGACTGCCTGGGCTGCCCACATCTGTTCTCCTGCATTGAGCAGGGGGTTGGACTTGAAGGTCTTATAGGCCCCTTCCAAGTCTTCTATGATTCTATGATTCTACTTTTGAGGCAGGTCCACAGAAGTGCCTTCACTACTTGCTAATCTGAAAGATTTCTAGAGCTCCTTCCACAAGTCATATTCCTGTGAATAAGCCCAACACTAGACATGTGTTTCCCACTAAATACATTTATTTATTTATTTATTTATTTATTTAGAGAGAAATCCTATGGCTCCTAGACAGCATCTAGAGGTTGATAGGATAATTCAGATTCCCAGATCCAAGATTGGCGATGCAAGGTATCCTGATGGCGCTCCAGCCTCCTTCTCTCCCCATCCAAAGCACCTCAGCTAGTTGAAATCAGCCATATAACTAAAATGCAGAGTGGGAGGTGCAGGGAGACAGGGATCACCTCCGCCGCCCCTCCCACTCTGCACTGGATGCTCATAAGCCATGGAATTTAGAGGCTTATGAGCATCGAGGGTGCAATTGATAGGATTACGCCCTAAGTCTATTTATATCTCACTTCTTAAAAAAAATAAACACCCTAAATAAAAACTTTGAGTTAACTTACAATGATTAAACTAATAAAATCACATCGTGGTTGTGAAGTTCTATCTTCATGGCAGTTCCATCTGCAAAATCTAAATAAGCATCATCCTCTGATTACTGTATCTTTACTGAACGCACACAACATGAATTCAGGCTATAAACAGACCACTTCGAGGCTGTTTTAACGTAAAAAACGTAGCGCCAGTTACGCCAATCACGGCCATTTTAACGTAGTTTATGCTGTTTTTACGTTAAAAATGTAGCACCAGGGACCCGGAAGTCCGGTGAGCGCCTCAGCTGGCAAATCCTGTGAGTCGAGCGCCAGGCTCAGTGCCCATCCCTAATTTTGGTGTATTTATTAGCGTTTAATCTAGGCTGGTAGGGAATTGATGAACTTGTCACAAGAAATATTTCTAGGTGAAGTAAATAAAGGATCAATCTGGACGGAGACAACAGGACTAACAGCAAATTGTTGACAATTTATTGGTTTTATTTTTTTCTCTAAGACTCTTTTCCTGGATTCTGGCTTTGCCAGAAGAAATAGCTGAATGATGACATGGAGAAACGTCAACATCTAATAGTGGAGGGGGAAAGAATCTATCTCTTTCTAACAGTCAATGCACACTTTACTGTGGCGAGGTAAAAAACAAAATAAAAACTCAGAGACAAAAAATACCTGAGATAAATGTGAAACATCAGTTATTATTATTATTTTTATTACTTTTATTTATATCCTGCCTTTTTCCCAACACTGTGACCCAAGCCCGCTCACAACCTTTAAAACTCATACAATTAAAACAGAAATAGAAAAATACAAAAGTTAAAAATAGAATTAAATCATATATATATATATATATAGTACAATATACATAACAATCACACACACACACACACACACACACACACACACATATATATAGTAGAATTAAAAACATAGCATTCCATTGCATCACAGGCTAGTCCCAAATTCCTGCCAGAAAAGGAAGGTATCTGCCTGCCTCCGAAAGCTTACCACAGAGGATGCCACTCTAGCCTCCTTGGGGAGGGAATTCTAGCACGCTGGGGCAGCCACCAAGAAGGCCCTCTCCCGTGTTCCCACCAGGCATGCCTGTGATGGTGGTGCAACCGAGAGAAGGGCCTCCCCTGAGGATCTCAAAGTGCGGGCAGGCTCGTAGGGGAGAATACAGTCTTTCAGATAACCTGGACCTGAGCCATATAGAGCTTTATAGGTCATAACCAGCACTTTGAATTGTGCCCGGAAACAGACTGGGGGCCAGTGAAGCTGTTGTAACAGAGGAGTTGTATGCTCCCTATAACCAGCCCCAGTCAGCAGTCTGGCAACAGCTCTTTGAACCAGCTGAAGTTTCCAAACACTCTTCAGGGGCAGCCCCATGTAGAGCACGTTACAGTAATCCAAATGGGATGTAGCTAAGGCATGTGTCACTGTGGCCAAATCAGACATCTCCAGGAATGGGCGCAGCTGGTGCACTAGCTTATCTGTGCAAATGCACTCCTGGGCACCGCTGAAACCTGGGCATCCAGGTTCAGGGCTGAATCCAGAAGTACACCCAAGCTGCGAACCTGTGTCTTCGCAGTGTCTTCAGGGGAGTGTAACCCCATCCAACACAAGCTGACTCCCTATTCCTTGATCTGCCTTCCGACTGCCCAGGAGCACCGCTCTGTCTTGTCTGGATTAAGCTTCAATTTGTTTGCCTTCATCCAGTTCATTACCGCCAGCAGACACCGGTTTAGCACAGCAACAGTTTCCTTGGAACTAGATGGAAAGGAGAAATAGAGTTGGGTGTCATCAGCATACAGGGTGACACCAAACCCCAAAACCCTGGACAACTTCTCCCAATGGCTTCATGTATATGTTAAATAGCATGGGGGACAAGACAGAACCCTGAGGAACTCCACAGGCCAACGGCCAGGGAGTTGAACAGGAGTCCCCCAGCACCACCTTCTGGGTCTGTCCCTCCAGGAAGGAATGGAGCCACTGTAAAACAGTGCCTCCAAGACCCATCCCAGTGAGGCGTCCCAGAAGGATACCATGGTTGGTGATATCGAAAGCTGCTGAGAGGTCCAGCAGAACCAACAGGGACATACTCCCTTGTCTAGTTCCGGGCGTAGGTCATCTACCAAGGCGACCAGAGCTGTTTCTGTCCCATAACCAGGCCTGAAGCCAGGCTGACATGGATCTAGATAATCCGTCTCATCCAGGAATCCCAGTTGTGAAATGAAAGCAGCAGTCAGGAATGGATCAAGCTACTGACTCTGTGCTTGTTGCAGGGAGACATGGCCTTTTAAATGTGCAAATGTTCTTCACAATTTCAGGCACTGTAGTTGTGTTTTGCCAGGTAAGCTTGTACATTTTGTTCACATGTTCAAAATTTATCAGTGGGTTTGATATTTTTATAACAACAACAACATTCCAGAACACAAAGGGAACATTTTCCCTTTAATTGTTTCAGTTAATAGAGTTTTAGCTTTCTGTATTCATGTGCTGCCACACTGATATTGAAACCATTGTGGTGAAGCATAACTGAACCATGAACAAAGTCACCATGTGTGTGTGTATCTGACCCTTGAGAAAGGGTTATGAAGAATCTAGAGGTTAGAACCTCACAACTGGGCATAAACTGGGTATCTCCAGTTCTTCCTCATTACTTTCTAAGACAAATTGCTCTCCAGAATGAAAAGGTCCGGCATCTTCTTCAGCTAAGGGTGTTTTCCACACATTAGATTTTGTTTTAAATGAGATAACATGATTGTAAAGCCTACATAGCCTGCTATGTACATTCAGTTCACACAACAAACTGATGCGTCTAGAATCTCGACTTGAGTGTATCTATGCAGTGTCCAACATGGGCTCTCAAGTGGCCATGAGATTGTCCAACTATATAACAAGGTCAACTCATATGCTGAAGCAATCACAGAATGGCTACTGCCTGTTATACTGAGACCCACTCAACCCACATTATCAACACTCTAATCTGGTCCTGTGAATTAGTCCTAAGATAATGTTTGTTTCCACCCTAGCCCTTTTCTCTTGAATTGCCATCCTTGATTCACTCTGTTTCTACAAGAATCTAGATGATGATCTTAGTTGATTACATTCTAGTGTTTTATATCTGTTGTCCTCCTGCGCGTTTTCAGACTGCGTTGTGGTGATGTTTTGCTTTGTTTTTGGTAATAAAACACAATTGCAGCACCAGCTTGTCTAGCATGGTCAAGCAAAATGCTACTGATTATTTTTGCAGCTGCTGTGCCTTTAATTAAAAACCTCCTCTTTGTAGGTCTGGCCTACTGAATTTCTTCCTGTTGATTGTGTCTGGGTCGGGATTAGCCTCTTAATTGCCCCTTGAATAGCTGCTTAATTATCCGGATATCAATTTCCTTTTTCTACTTGGGAAGGGAAGCTTTGGATTTCCTCTAATTATTCCCCCCCCATTTTATATAGCTTTTAAAAAGGAAAAGCGGGGGGACGGACGGACCCAAGTCTCCCTATTCCCATTCCCAGGAGAACAGAGACTGACATGGTAGCAGTGTCAATGGGGCCATTAACAGACTTTTCATCAGTAATGTTCCAGTCATGATCAACAGAAAGCAATACAACAAGCAGGACCTGCAACAGGAACCTTTTAATGAACATTGGAAAGGACCTTTGCTAGGACTTACTGAATGAGACTTCTTTGTGTTTATATAGAAGGATCTTGGCCATGGTGAGATCATTCCTAAATAATATAGTGTTATATGACATACTGTGTGGAACCTCCATTTTAATTCCACTTCCACTCATGCCTCAGCAGCACTAAGGAGCTCTAGTGTGGAAGCCACATGAATCCGTTATTTGGGCCAGCTTCAATACAAGAAGAATAGAAAGCTAAAGTTCATCTCTGCAAAGAAATTTTCAGTTCAATATGGCAGATAAGCATGTGCAATCACTGGCCCCTTGTTCGGATTCAAAACCATGGCAAAATGTAAAACAGAAACATGTCATCTTTGTGTATGATGCAGTGGGGAATGAAGCTGATATTATGCATGAATCATTTGTCTTTCCTGAAAACTGAGCTAAGAATAACTACAGCATCATTTTTAGAAGGTGGTCGAAGAACTTTCCATTCCATAAAGGGAAATAATGCACTATGTGTGTTTTTCACACAGTAGTAAAAGTATTAATCATGGATCTACGTGAACAAGATTTTGCCTTTTGTATGACTAGTGACTTGGTCTAAAATGAAATAAAAGATATGCCTACATTTTCAAACATAGCTGCTAATTTGAGATTAATCTGAGTTTTTGGCAGCGGACCTTGAGACAATTTTGCAGTGACTACAGCTTATATTTAAGGCTCTTTTATGGGATTCTCTGAAATGATAACTGGATTATGTAAATGGTGTGCAAGTGAGTTTATTTGGGGGAACGGATTAATTTCTAAAGGGAGAAATGTGAAGGTGAGGCAATGTTAATGAATAGGCATTTTTGCGAGTGCATGCCAACTACTTATTGAGTTTCTTTTTCAGCCACATAAAGTTGAATCTCTGTGTATATTAGTGGCAATGTTGCTATTAATTCAGCAATTCTAAGATTAGCAAAACTACCAGTGGTAAATAATGCAATGGGGATGCTTACTTCTATTTCTTTTTATTGAGGGGAGGAGAAAGAGCTTGAATGCAGATAAGCTACATGTTGCCAAAGCACTATAGAATTGCTATGATATTCCAAACTAATTGTGGAGTTTTCCCCCGCCCTCCCAAATATTAAGTTCTTTAACTAAGGTTCTTGCAGAGTTAATTTATGTTCTAATAAAGTCCTGTCAGGACTTCTCATCATTGTTCAGATAAAGATTGCAAAAATACAGGTACAAGAGTTGCGTATTTTAGTCGCTCCTGTTTGTTTTCCTCAAGCCAGTATAGTTTGTGTGAAATTACTTAGGAGAATGGAAGTTCCAAAATGGTGGCATTTGGGGGAAGATTATAGCAATGGAGCATGTGACTACTGTTTAAAGAAGCAACACCCTGCCTCTGGCTCCTCCTTCCTGCTCCAATCATACCTAGTACAATAAAAAGCACACCATGGCATTCCAATCCACGTTCTATTTCATTGTTTGCCACTTGTTGGGGAGGGAAAACTCTCAAGGTGATCATGTCACATTTTGTTTTACTAGATGTTATTGGCTGACAGAGGATGTTAAGGTGGCCACTTACATATCACCTCCAAAGAAGAAATGCATCACCAAAAAGAAAAAAGAAAAGAGGATGCCAATTTATATTCATAGATGCAAATTTAGAAATTTCTGCCCCATTCAAGGTACATACCCAAGGCCAAACAAGTTATTTGGAGACCCGAGGCAGAAAATCCCATAAGCATCTCTCTCTCTCTCTCTCCCCTGGTAGTAAAAGGACAATAGTAAATAATACATCAAATAACTAACAATTTGTTGCCCTTTCATAACACCCAAAAACAGCCTGCTAAGGCAGCTGCCTACACTCTTCTGGTTGGTAGGGCCAGTCCTGCCTAGATTGGGCCAGAAATTTGGAAATTGAAATGAATAGCCTGAAATATTAAACAAATTCTGTGTAACTTCTGTCAAGATTGAATTAACAACTTCTATGCAACCATGCCTTAAATCACACACACACACACACACACACACACACCAGCTGTCCTTCCCTGAATAAATTCTGTTTGGCTCAAATGTTCAGATCTTGAGGTTTTCTTGCACAGACTCTTGTGTTTTGGTGTGGAAACTGTTACATGCAAAGAGCTGCTCTTGTCCTACTGCATTTCATAACATTATTTCATCAGATGGTCTTAATTTTCTGCATGACATTATCTTTTCAAGCTGACATAAGATTGGGCTGTGATATTTGCATACGCAAGATGGAACTGTGCAGCTGAACTATATTCCTCCTTGCGTGTGGTATTTCAGTTTTTGACTTGGGGGAATCAAACTATCAAACCCTTCCAAAGAATCTCCTTCGTTTCCTGGATAATTTCATTGTTTTAACTAAAGTAATATTCTGAGCTGTTTTACAGGATTTCAGGCTATCAAAATAGACTATATGAACACTTTCTTAAATTGCAAGTTACTTATATTGGGTTCAGTACAGAAAATTATTACAGAAAATAGTAATTTTCTAGAAAATAATAATAATAATAATAGTAGTAGTAGTAGTAGTAGTAGTAATACACCATCAATATGCATGGAGCTTTTTCGAGTTCAGTAGGAAAGACTCCTGCCCTGAGAAGCTTACAATCTAAAATTTGATGCATGGGTAAAAGAGGAAGGGGAGGAATATAGCAATATGGATCACAGAATAATGTATGTTTGTATTAGCACCGTCAGTATACATAGTGCTTTACAGAGTAAAATCGGACAGGTCTCTACTCCAATAATTTGCAATCTACAATTCGACACAGTGGAAATAAGAGCAGAAGAGGGTAAACAGGAAAATAATATGCAATCATTTCAGTTATATGTACTTAGGACCAAAACTGACACCACTCTCTTTCATTTTTGCTGTAGAGTTGGCATGGAGGGCCCAATTCAGATCAGGACCTTAGCATGGGGGGGGGGTTACATGAGGTTTAACCACCCCCCACCCCCTTTTATGGGTACAATCTGCTCTATGGGCCCAAACTATAAAGCCCTATTTGCTTTATGGATCACTATCTTGCAATAGAAATTGAAGGTGTGGACACCCCCCATCTGGATTGGGCCCATAACGTGGGTGGAAAAGGTTAAAGCCCCCCTAAACCCCACAGTACGGTCCTAATCTGAATTGGGCCCCTTGCACCTGCACTAGAGTAAAAATGAAAGAACGAAGTAGCTGAAAGATGTTTAAAGTTTATGCATGTTTTGACCCTTAGGCTTGGTTACAGGCTTAGGCTACTTAGAATGCATTGCACAATACTGAAATGGCCCTGTGCAACTCCCGAACATCTCAGTGGGACTCAACGTGCAGGAGAACCTGCTGCTAGATTGGACTCTAAATAATGAAGCACGGGGAATTGGGGAGTGTTCAAGAAGGAGGAGAATTGCTATATAGGTAAATGAAAGGTCCAATTTAATTCTGTCTTTATGAAAGTCAAAGAGTTACATCTAGATTGTTGTCGAAGAGGAGGAGGAGGAGCAGGAGGAGGAGGAGGAGGAGGAAGTGAAGGGGTTGCTTTCTGACTTTCTTTTCTGAATTTACCCTTGGAATTGCATACACTGATTGCCAACAGCATACTAGTTTCATTTAACTCACACAATCAGAGAGGGCCCTGATGATGGTAGTAAATACCTGCAAGAGCTTGAAGTTTTGATAATTTGCTATGTGAAAAATTACTGGATGTCTGTGTAGGAAAATGCAAGCTGGCTAGAGTCAAATTTCACATTCTTCCCCTTCAGAGTTTTTGTCATTTTTCTTTCTCCCTCTTTACATTCACCCTGTTAACTCCTTGAGAACTGAACAAAGACTGTCCTTGTGCATAGACTTATGAATGCTAATGCTGTCAGCCCCTTCAGCTATTATTACTTACATAGCACGTTTTTCATTGCATTATAATACTCCACATTTCTTCAGATATTAAGCTGTTATTTCCATTTTACAGAAAGAGGCTGAGAGGGAGATTCGGTCAAGTCTGTTGTTTGGCTGAGAAAGAAAGGACCCCAATTGACACACCCAAGAGCAACTAAGTGAATGCTTTGGGGCAGAAGTACACAACCTGTGGCCACTCTGGTGTGGCCCACAGAGCCATGCCCATTTTACCCCGCAGCTCAGCTGATTGCTGGACTGCCCGAGGGGAAGGCGATACTTCATACATGCTGTTCCAGCACTGCCATTAGCAGCACCAGTACAGCAGTGCCACTGTAGGTTAAGAAAAGATTTCACCTCTCCCAATCACATCAAGTCTACCTGCAAGATCACAGTTTTCCCCACCTTTATTTATTTATCTATTACATTTATAACCCACCTTTCTTCCGCTGTGGAACTCAAGGTGTCTTATATGCAGTTCCCAGGTGGTCTCCCATCCAAGCACTGACTAGACCCAGACCTGCATAGCTTCAGCATGGTGGCTGCCTCCTCATGTACCTTCAGAACATAGACTGGGACTTCTCCAAATCCCACCCCCCAGTGATCTCACCCATGAGATTGCTGTTTTCCTGCTGGTAGTAGCGGTGGACAAATGGCAATCTCATCATGAGATCACTTGGGGTTGGGAGAGACAAAAGCCTCTACCAACCCTCAGCAATCCTTAGATCCAGTGGGAAGGGAGGGTAGGCTTAAAGCTCCCTATTCCTGTGCACTGAGATGTGTGTGTGTGGGGGGGGATGTGTGCATGTAAACATGTGGGGAGGGAAAAGAGTGTGTGTGGCCCCTGGGCCCCCATTCAACACTGGATGCGGCCCTCGGGGTCAAAAAGTTTGTACACCCCTGCTTTAGTGGAATGGATTAAATGAAAAGCTATATTTAAGACCCTTCTATTATCCTTCAGTATAAGTTACCCTTGTTCAGGGTACAATTTTACAAAGAGCAAATGTGGTGGATATCAGGACCCCTGCTCTAATATGACCATGAATGAGGCAGCAGGGTGATTGTGCAATGCACACCTCATTTGGAATGCACACCCCTTGCTTCCTGTGTTCAGGGGATTCTGTTTGTTTGTCGTATTCTGGGGCATTCAAACATATAAGACTCCACCTTCACTCTGACGTATGACAACTTACCACTTCCTCTGCTCTGTGTAAAGAATTAGGCCTCAGTCTCCCCTCCTCTCCCCATTACGATAGCCTGTGTGTACCCTGGAAGGGTAATGTTTATGCAGAAAGAAAGAAGAGGCCAATGCCATGGCGTAAAGAGAACTGACAGGACCAGAATGGCAGGAGACCGGTCCATGAAATAGAATGAAAACATGGACAGAAAGGAAGGCTAGATTTATTTATTTAGTGTTTCTAGTAATTTGCCTTGCCTACCATTTGGGAATGGTTGAAGAGGGACCACAGCTCTGTATGCAGAAAGTCCCATGCCATCTCCAGTTAAAAGAGTCAGGTAGCTGGTGCTATGAAAGACCTCTGCCCCAAACCCTGACTGCCAGTCAATGTAGACATACCAGGCTCGATGGACAAATTACTAATCAGACCTGATACAAGACAACGTCCTGTGGACCTGTCACCACTGGTTTAGAACCCCGTAGGTTCCAGATATTACCAACAACACTGGGATAGTATACAAATAAGAAGAGCCCTGCTGGATCAGATCAAAGGCATTTGGCATTATAATGCAGCATAAGCTGCTTTGCATATGCTAGATAGAAAAGTGAGATAAGAATATATTGAAATGGCAATTAAATTTTTTTGGGGGGGATGTAGTCACTTAGGCAGGTGAGCTGTTTCCATGGCTAAACTACAAATGCAACATCTGAATATTCACCAGCTTACCAAACAGCCAAGAGCATGACTGCCATTCTGAGACAAGCCATCCAACAATGAGAACAAGGACATGTCAATAAACTTAGATCACCCTACCTAGATAGATGAATTGACATGGCATGCATCTTGTCTGTCTGTCTATCTCTAGCCATTTAATAGCCAAGTCCTCGGTTTCATCTCTTTGTTACACCCTAATGTGCCTAAGAACTCAGATGCCGTTAAGAACTAAATGCAGTGTAGGGCTGTGCAGATAGGAGGTTTCCCAGTTCTCAATGGCTCCCATTGAATCCTCTGGGAGAAAAGTAAGTGAGCTGCAAAGAGGTTCACAGTTAAATGGGAACCCTAAATCCTTTCCCCTGACACTGAGCAGGCAATGTAGCCTCCAACGATAGCCATGCACAAAGTTCAGGGTTTCCCTTGCATCAGATGATGGACATGTTGCTAGTATAATAACAGAAGAGCAAGTCTTCTTGGTGAAGAGTACAGAAGAGTACCATAATTTCCAAATCTGTAAAAGTGCATGATATTGGTCACACAAGTAAAACGCCAGTTGCCATCTTCTATAATCTGAAAAACTGGAATTATACATGTTTCAGAACTCATTCAGTTTTGATGATCAAGTGGCTAATGACACACAGCAGCATTTCCTCTCATTTTGTATGCATATTTAACATGTGCATCTTAAGGATGGTGATTCAGATGTTAAATACCAAAAAAAAGGGGGGGTGGGGAGCTTTGTCCTCCTCCTGAGCTGGGAACTATTGTGGAGCTTGACAAATACGTGTAGTTAAAACTTCTGCTTTATCTGCGCTATGTTCTCTTACACAAGACCTTTAAAATGCAGCTCCATTTTCTCCTTTCCCATCACTGCTTTGCATTGTGTAGTTTTCAGTTAAGTCTCAATTAGTCATGCCTGTGCAGTTTTGCAATGTTGACATGGGAAATGGTATTTTAAATAATATGGTGAGGAGTTTTGGATGGGATATACTATTGCAGAAGCTCCTTTTCAGAGTGTGTGTGTGTGGGTAGTGGGGGGGGGGGAAGACTCCATCTAAACACTATGATGAAGTGTTTTATGTGTGTACTGTCTGCAGTAGGAAGATGTGAAATTAAGGAGAGCTGTAAAATATAAAGACTCCAGATCTGCATATGATTATCTTTAGTAAATTGAGGTAAATTTACTTTATATTACTCAGTGAGTGTTTTTCAGCAATAAACCAAGATTTGTTTCTGCTTCTGTTACTGCCCATATTTTTACAGACTTGAAGGCCATGCTGAGTTCAGGGTTAGGCCTCCCTGACCTCTTTTATTTTAAATTTTAGAGGGGGGAAATAGTAAGGTCATACCCTCCAACATTTCACAGATAAAAATAGGGACACACACATAAATTTGTAAGAGGTATGGTTAAGCAACATGAAGGTGTGATAAGGGGGGTGTGGCGAGGCAACATGAAGGTGTGGCCAAGGGTATGGCCAGGCAACCAAAGGGCATGGTCAGGTACAAAAGTTATTAGAGGAAACACTCAACACTGTGTAGTATTTTAAGCACAGAAATCTTTAAATTTATAATAATATTTAGATATCTCTGAGTGTGCAAAGTGGTTCACATGCCCACCCTTCAAGTTCCTATCTTCTCCACTCAGAAAAAAACATGTGGGCTCTATTGTGCTTTATTAAAAAAAACAAGAACAACAACACTGTGATTGAAAAATAATGCCAAAATGGAATGATGATGTTTGTTGCTCCTATTTGAGATACTGTAGTTGGGATTTTTCCTTTCCTTCTCTTGAGGAGGGTGTGTTTTGTTTTTTTGCTAACTCCCTTCTAATGCATTTTAAAAAATAAAACACCAATCCAAAATCCCTGAAGAATAATCTTAATCATTACTGTAGAGAGTTTTCTCCATTGCACTTCAAAAAAAAAAAGACTTAGAAAAAGACTTTCACATGGGGTACAGAGGTAGAGCCAAGTAAAATTTACCACTGCTCTGAAAACAGAACAACAGTGCAATCCTGTGCATGTGTACTCAGAAGTAAGTGCTATTATGTTCAATGGAACTTACTCACAGGAAAGTGTGTGTATTTTAAAGCAATCTACAACAGTGACCATCACATCTTGTGGCAGCAAATTGATTATGCATTGTATGAAGAAGTATCATGTAATTGAGGGATAATTGTGAAATGCTGCTCCTTGCTAGAAGTAGCAGCAGCAGCGCCTGTGCTAGTATGACTTTTCCAGAATTATATTATTATATAATATATTATATATTATAAATATTACATTATTATATTATATATTATTTTATAATATTTTATAAGTGGCTTTTGTAATATTTTTTTAAACCTTACTTAAACCCTTAATTGTTCATATATGGTGTTTTTCATGGGGGGGGGGGTCAGTGCTTGCAGGGCAATCTTTCTTTTTGTTTTAAAATTGTCAGGATTGGCACAAATTCAACAGGTGAAAGCTTACCCACCCACCCACACCCCCAAACATGGAGCTTCAGAGAGAAGGGGAAGTTCCTTGCATTTCCTTCTGTATCTCACCTGTTAGAGGCACAGAGTCAACTTAGGAAATAAAATCTTTGACAATATGAAGATAGGAATCATGTGATAAATTCCCTCATTCACCTCTTCCTTAGTCCAGGGCAGGCCAGCCTCCACCTCCTTTTCTTTTCACCCAGCAGAGGCAGTAGCGCACGCGCGCCCACACACACATCCTCGCATCTGTTCCCTCCCTGCTTACTGTGGGCGGCTGTTGGAGCCTAAGCAGAGCTATCTTAAAGGGGCCAAGGGCAAAATTGCAGCTATGCTTTAGCTTAGCTGCAGTTTTGCCTGTGGCCCCTTTAATAGCAGCCTAAGGTAGCTTGCGGGAGGCAGGGGAATTCAGGACTCTGCATAACAATGTGAAAAGCCGGGATGGCTTAAGGGTTTTCATGACAGTCCCGGCATTTTCAGGGCAGTTGGAGGCTATGTAAGGTGTGTAGGGGAGAAAACAGCTTTTGGATAATTCTTCAGCTTTGGGATAATTCAGCTTCAGCTTTGGGATAATTCTTTAAGCACCCAGAACTGAAGAAGACAACATATCTGAAAACCAAGTGTTTCGTATTATGATTTTGATAAAGACAGCAAGGACTTTATGAATCATAAAATTTTGGCTCAAGATGGGCCTAGAAGATGAGTCCCATTACACACATCACTCTGGACCCCTAACCCTTCCATAAGCAGAGGAAGCCCATCAGTGAATGGAGGGATTCCTCTAATTTGCAGAAGACCTTCACTGGAACCAAGCCAAGGTTTTTTTCCATGTGCCAAACTAAGGAATTTCTTTGAGCTCCTAACAGTACCAAGAACCAAGTAACAATGAGCCCATGAAAAGATTAATAAGGACCTAATTGTTAGTAATCAAGTTCTTCCTCTCTCTTGAAAATAACAAATCACATTAGACAGTCTTCTCACAAAACATCAACGGAAGCAAAGAGTCTTCTCGAACACTTTATCAACATCACACAGTTCCACTGGAAGTCTCACCACATTTTGAAGTCTATAGCTATGGAAAATAAATCCATTTTCTAATATCAGCTTTTCTTTTAACCTATTTGTGAATGATTTATTGTGGTAGGAAGTCAGATGTTGATAAGATAGTGCTGTTTAGAGGTCATTGAAGAGTTCTTGGGAAGTTTTTCTACCAAGGTGCTGGTCTCACAATGTCAGTCCGATAAGAAAACTAACAGTTTATGTCAAAGTTGGCAAAATGAGTTTGTCTGATAAACAGTCTGCTTAGTGGGCATCAATCATACTTCTTTTTCTTGCTATGTTGTATTTATCATAAAGTGAACTTTAGTGACTTGATACTCTCACAGGGTTGAGATTGCTGCATGTTAAACAGCACAGTTATGCGAGGAGAAGGTACAATGTACTATGCATTGTGCTACCCCAAAGGTGTGACCATTGGCTTCTAGAGCGGCCAACAATGAGAGTATGATTTCCTGGAGCCAGGTTAGAATACTGTCTGCTTATCTACAGAGTACATTGTATTATAGTTTGGGCAATATATAACAAGTGAAGAAATAGGAGGGGAAGAAGAAAACACAGAAATGAGAAAAGAGGTTTTATAAATGATAGGAAGGAAGAAAAGAAGGAAGGAAGGTGATATTGTGTGAGAAAGAGTGGGGAACAGATGAAAGAGAAGGACAACATGATAGAATTTTCTGAAATACAACGCTCCAAGGTGTACTGTGTCCAACAATTTTGCAAATACGTTTTTTTGTATGAAAATGGAAAAAAATGCAAAGTGTGCATTTCACATCCTCAAATCTTGCTGTGTTTTTTTCTTCTTCTTTAGAAGCATTTTCAGCTTATTCCTGTATAAATCGCTTTGCAAAATTGCCTTGAGCTGAAACAATATATCTGAGCTTGGGTTAAAAGCCTATAAGTGCTTCTCTGCTTGAACAAAGTGAAATCAGGTTACGTTAATAGAAGTATTAATTAATTTGCCCTCATTTATGAAGCAGAATTAGCATTACTGCAAAGTCTTTACCGCTTTTAAGTACACTAAATTGTGCGCAGCTTTGGTGAAGGAGTTTCAGCCATAACACCTAGCAATGTGTCAAATACTGTCAAAAATTATTGTCCAATTTGGAAACCTGAGACATTACTTGGAAATGCTGTGGGGTGTGTTATAATGAAAATACCAATCCACATTAGCCATTGTTGCCATAAGCAAAAATCTTAATATCTTGGCCAAACCTACTTAAGGTTCACGTAATAAAGTCACATTCCTAATTTTATTAGGGATGTGCCAAGTTAAGCGCTTTGCCGGCCTTTGGAGAGATTTATGGCTTAACTTCTGCTGAAATTAGTGGTGACTGACAAGGGGACATTGTTTTATAGGACGCAATTTAAATAAAAACCTGCAGGGTATTTCTGTAACGTTGTCACTTCAAGTCCAAACTGGAAGAAAGAAATGTGCATTAAGGAGGAATCTTCATTAGTTTTTATGAGTGCAATCTAGTGTTGTCAAAAGCTTCCCTATAAGGCAATGTATAGGGACAACTGTAATCTTGTTCCAGCTCTGGCATTAAAAAAAAAAAACCTATTGGGCTTATTGAAAAATTGAGGTGGGTGGAAAGGAAGAAGAGAGAACTCCGCAGGTTATTTTCGATTGACATCCATTCTTTTCTACCTTGTTTTAGCAACAGGAACTACTAGCGTGGCCCCTGAATTTAATTTAAGCATAATGTTGAAGTGAATTTGGAACTCCTGTTCAGGCAAAGCATCCAACAAATTCTGAGGATGCTTTGCCTGAGCAGAAGTAGCAAAAAGAGTTCGGATAAGACCATCAAAAATGTCTCACGTACATATCTGCCATTTCTACCTCAAGCAAAATGTTAAACAAAACAAGTTTCTCTTACATTAGGAAAAAAAATCTCAGGAGGAACCTGCACATCCCTAGAAAGGCTGATTGATAGGCATTTTGCTGCCTTACATTTTAAAGGGAATACATGAGTTATTTTCAACGGACTCGGTATTGCCTATTTATTCAGAGGTTTTGATGACAAGACAATGCTACGGGTGTGTTGTGTATATATAAAACCACAAAGGTTTAGAAATAGACAAGATGTGTCACATCTCTGAAGAAACCTTATCTTGGATTCAGGGATATCAAAATTGTTGTTTCAGCAATATGCATATTACACACACACACACTCAAATATATATAATTTCATTTCATCTATTATATTTCTATACCACCCAATAGCCATAGCCAAAGATCTCTGGAGGATTTACAAAGATTAAAAACACATTATAAAAACCATATACATACAAACATGCAACACACAGAGAGAGACACATATATTTTAAACAAACAACAGGAAAAAATAATGAGGATCTGGGGATCAGTGACACTGGTATGGAAAGGGACTATGGCTTGGATCCTGAGTTTGCTGCCACAGGCAGGAGTTGTTCATAAGCAGAGATGTGCTCATGGGACGTTCCTGGTGGTAGTAGAGGAATTGGCACTTTTGCCAATTTCCCATTCCCCTAGCCTATTCTTGTGCCCTCCCCAACCTCTCTGGAAGGTTGGGTGTTCCTCCAGAACAGTAGAGAGAGGCTGCTAGAGGAGGGAGGGCAAAAATGGCCTCCCTTCACCAGTATGATCCACCACAGGATCCAACACAGCTTTCCCCAACCTGGTTCTTTCTGGATGTGTGTGAATGACAACTACCATGATCATCTCCATCCGTGTGCCTGTTGGCTGGGGATGATGGGAGTTGTGGTCCACACACATCTGGAAGGACTAGATTGGGGAAGGCTGATCTAACGCTTCCTGTGAATGAAAGGAGCCCTTCCACTTACGGAAGTTACACTTAGGATCCAAGTGTGTGTCATTTGGTAAAGCCATATGACTCCTCTTGCTATCATCTCATTCTCTTGCCAGAGCAATTACTCAGGTGCTCGGACAGATGATGTCATTGCTTCTGTCTGAAAGCAGTCCTGGAGCTGTGCTCCCCTTCCACGACACCACTGCTCACCAAATGCTTCTCAAAGCTCACAAGCAGGTCATGATGGTTGTCACCCCTTGTTTGTTGCAAGCATACTACTTATGAACCGTGTGGAGGTGGGGAGAAGTTCTAGTTAGCTATCATGGCTTATAGTAGGGATGTGCGAGGATTTCCTTCAGGGGGTGGAAATCCGGCGGAGTAGCCAGGCTCGACCCCCCCCCCAACTCCATCCTGCTTACCTCTTCCCTGGTGTCGACTCGCATTCTCCCAAGTCAAGCCAGGGAAGCGACTTTCGGGTTCGCAGCAGGCAGCTGTTTACATAGAAAATATCTTAAGATACAGTCATGCCTTGGATTGAGAGCATAATTCGTTCCAGAAATGTGCTTGTAATCCAAAACACTCTTATATCAAAACAAAATCCCCCCCAAAAAAATTGTACAGAGATTTTTAATTTAAGCCGTACTACAGTACTTGTATTGCAAGACGACGCTTGTATATCAAGTAAAAAATAAATAAATAAATATTTAAAAATTTGCTTGTCTTGCAAAATGCTCTCAAACCAAGTTACTTGCAATCCAAGGTATTACTGTATGCCTAAAGCGGCTGCAATTTGCATAATTTGCAAATGTTGTTGTATCTTGAGGCATCTTCTATGTAAACAGTGCCCCACCAGGAACCCAAAACTCTGGCGAGCAGCACAGTGCATGCCAGATTTCAGCCCAGCTGGGCGGGTGCATCAGTTAGCAATGTATTCAAGGGTGGGGGTGCTGCCCAGCCTTATTTCCGCCACCGCTCCCACTTGCCTTGGTTTTTGCCTTGATTTTTTCAAGCGGCCCGAAGAAAAAGGTAAGGCCTCGGCGGGGCATGAGCGGGGCCACGTAAAGCCTTGTTCTGCCCCGCCGAGGCTTCATAGTACAACTCTATCAGTGGCATCTGATGAGCTGGAGGTGGGTCGGGTCGTGGCTGATCGCCCACCCCTAGCTTATAGCAGTCAATAGACCTGTC
This sequence comes from Shinisaurus crocodilurus, assembly GCA_021292165.1. NCBI lineage: Eukaryota > Metazoa > Chordata > Lepidosauria > Squamata > Shinisauridae > Shinisaurus > Shinisaurus crocodilurus. The sequence continues at coordinate 165,077,770 of CM037877.1, forward strand.
CTCCATGAATTTTATTTAACCTTTTGTTGTAAGCCATCCAAGCCAGCAGTCCATGAGAATTCCAAAAGTTAGGATCAAAACAGGCAAGGGATGTATGCGAATTTCACTCCTGTTCACAAATCATGCAGACATGTTCCATTCACAAACCTTAACATGATGCTCACATTTGGGAATGTGAACAAGGCAAACTGAGTTTCGAGGAGGAATTTTTGGAGAACCTCAACGAGCTCAAACATCACATGTTCACCCATCCCTCAGGGTCCTTCATCTGGATCAGGACTGTAATGTGAGCAGTAGGGAGGCTTTTAAGATCCAGACTAAAGGTACATACTGTACAGTAAAAATGAAAAAAAAGGCATAGCTGCTAGGCACACACACACACACATTTAAAGTAATGTCTGATTTGGCCTTTAATTATGCATTACAGAGGAACTGCTTTCTTTTTATCTATCTGTCATGTACTACAAATGAACTTTATTTTGCATTTGCCAAATGTGTGCTGGGCTGGCGAATGCATATTCTTACCAAATCAACCAGTTCAAGGCTGAGGCAATTTAAGCGGTTCCTCTTTTATCTCAGGATGTGGCTTTGCAAATGCCTACCCTGCTTTTGGAGGAATCCAGGGGTTCTTCTATTTCACATTGCCAAAATGATCTCTAGATTGCCCATGTGGTAGTTGTTCTCAGGGTCAGTATATTCATTTCCCACACAATAAACGCATATCATAATTGGGACTGGCTTATATGCAAATACATGGAATTTTTCTACAGAAAGCTAGAAGGATTGTAATCCAGTGTGGCGTAGTGGTAAGAGTGTTGGACTGGGACTCGGGAGATCCAGGTTCTAGTCCCCTGCTCGGCCATGAAACTCACTGGGTGACTTTGGGCCAGTCACTGACTCTCAGCCTAACCTACCTCACAGGGTTGTTGTGAGGATAAAATGGAGAGGAGGAGGAGGATTATGTAAGCCGCCGTGGGTTCCTTGCAGGAAAAAAGGCGGGGTATAAATATAATAAATAAATAAATAAACCAGATCTCACGTGTCATTCTTTCTATTTGTACTTATTTCAACAATAGATTGAACATTCATTATGTCAAAATACACAATTCATAGCACATCTTTGCACTGCACAAAATGTTGCTTCAGTAGCATTGCATTAGGTCAGTCTAGCTCTTAAGGGATTGCCCCTGATATCAGATCATTGCTGTAGTGGAGACAGGGCTTGCAGGGATGAAGCACCAACATATTTTTTTTTATTAGCAGGGATGCTGACGTCATTTGCCACCCCACTCAGAATGCCTTGTTTCCTCTGAACTTAGCTGCAATTCTCACAGTAGCTGTGGGCAAATGAATTTTCTCAGCAGCAATATATTGTTCTTTGTTGTAATGTGAAGTATTCTAGAGTGGCTTGGTCTTGAATGGTAACTTCATCCAGTGTTTTTATGCAACCTAGCATACCTTGTATCTGGGGTCCCAAGTAACCGCAAACAAAAGTGCCTCAGGCAAGGCAAATTGTGCATATGAAAGGCTTTTGTTTGACTAAATGTTTTCCCCAGACTGTTAGGATCAGAATAAGAATGGATTTCAGGTTTCAGCTAGTTAAGGTAAGTAAAGACTTAATCTTTTCTGCAGCAATATAAATCCAGGAAATCTGCATAACAAATAGAGGCATAGTGAAAGTCAATTAGCAGTATAAAAGCCTGAAAAATGCCTGAGGCCTATAAACTTTAAATCAGCATAACAGCACTTTCCCTCAGTGGATTCCTTTTCTGTTAGGAGGAGGAGTTTGCTACTGTCTTGGCTAGTGCTACTGTCAAAAGAGACTAAAGATGACCTATGGATGGCCTCCTTTTATTCCCCCATAATTGTTTCAGTTGTTTGGGGTACTAAAGTACCCCATAAAGCCTATTGTTATGCAGATTTCTGGAACATTTTATTTCCCTGTGAAAGGCAGGTGGCTGAAATTTGGGAATATTTTTTACTACCAGCATTTGACAATGTCCTAGCAGCACTGGATTGTAGGTCTACTTATGTGTAAATTACAGATCAAAATGTGAGCCTAGGGTAAGAAAATACAGCAAGACAAAGGATGGAGACCCAACAGCTTCATTAAAAGACCTGCTCCTGGTGGAGAAAAAACCTGCTACAAATGGTTTGCTGAAACAGATCAACACAGCTTGCCTGCATTTTTGGCCTCTCCTTGAGGATGTGGCTATGAGGACTGTCATCATAAGCACCTGCACTTCAAAATTTACCACTGCAACAGGAAGAGTAGACAGCTATCAGGGGAGGGGACACTTTACTGGGAAAGAGTAAGTGTATCTATTCACCTGTCCAAAAAATAGTCCTTGGAAAGTAGCAAATCCAGTGCTGACTACAGTTAGCACTTGGTAAAGTGGTCATATAACTATATTATGCACTTAAAAGCACTGTTTCGTTTAGATCAGTGTTCTCCAACCTTGGGTCCCCACTCCAGATGTTTTGGTGGGCTACGCTGGCTGGGGCATGCTGGGAGTTGTAGGCCAAAAACATCTGGGGACCCAAGGTTGGAGAACACTGGTTTAGATGCTCATTTCATCATAGGGAAATGTACAGTGATCAAGACAGATGTAGGAATGCTTGAGGAATTTGAAATTTTGGAATTCTGGTATGAACTGACCAGATCTGCACCTCCCAGACTAATGAGCCAATCACAATGTAGTTATACACTGGCTTGCACCCTTCCCAAATGTTCCAGTACAGTTCTTGGCTCAAAAACCATATCAGCATATGTTAAAACAAATCATATTTTGAGAAAAATATGTTTAGAAACATTTTATTATATCATTACCTTTATTACATTACATTTATATCCCTCCTTTTTTCTTCTTGCAAGAAACCCAAGAAACATATATTTAAATGTGCATTTAAGTGCACATTTTCATGCAGATTTAAAATAATAATAATGCAGATTAATGTAGAAATAGGACAGAAGTGACCTATAGGTGAACATATATGAAAGTAACACAGACTGGAAATAGATTGATTCTCTCATCCCTAGATAGACAACAACACACTGTCAGATGCGGCCAGGTACAGGCAGGCATTATCTGGCACTCTTTTAGGGGAGAAATTTGTTTGGTTTACATTTTAAAGCAAATTTACGTAATTTCACATTTTCATACCAATATGCCAACTGAAGCTCAGTTATCCTTTGAAATTTGCACTTCTCTGAATTTTTCAATCGAGTCCCCTAAGGAAAAAAAATGGCGTACAAAAATTTGTATATTAGAGGAAAGGGCACACAGATATGCACATATTTGCGGAAGTAATGTTCAAACTGCTTTATATTAAGGGAAATGCTTTTAAAATCTGTACATTAGGCAACATTGCGTACAGCAATGCATGGCATGCATTAGGAGATATGCACCCAAAAATGCATGTGAGTTTTTGTGAGAACTTTCTCAAAGTTGAAGATGAACTGAACTTAAGTCTCAAAAAATGAGAAACTGAGAGAAACCAAAATTGACAGCTCTGTCCATTCCTACATATTTTTAGTCATCTGATTCAAAAGAAAGGAAGGGACTGGAGCTCCTTCACATGTATAGTTTTATTCAAAGATGCTGAAGAAAATAAGACTATGGGGAGGGACCCCATAGTTCAAACAGGGACTACCACATACCACAAAGTTGGCCACAAGATGAAGGTGTCATACAGTAAGAGGAGCCTGTAAACAAAACATTCAGTTAAACTCAATGTCAGAACCATGTGTGCAAAGTAAATAATCCTGTGTACATCAATCTGCAAGGTACGTGTGCCTCTGCAAGGATCTACAGATTATTTATTTACTTTATTTGTATTTATTTTATTATATTTATACCCCACCTTTTTTCCTGCAAGGAACCCAAGGCGGCTTACATGATGCTCCTCCTCTCCATTTTATCCTCACAACAACCCTGTGAGGTAGGTTAGGCTGAGAGTTAGTGACTGGCCCAAAGTCACCCAGTGAGTTTCATGGCTGAGCGGGGACTAGAACCCGGATCTCCCGAGTCCCAGTCCAACACTCTAACCACTATGCCACACTGGCTCTTATGTTCCAGATATTGAAAACTAATACTGCAACATGCCTTTCTTCTCTTCATATGGATGTATAAAACCAGCAGCTGTGTGTACAATTGTGTAATTTCACATATGCAAATTTGAATTTTGTGTACACGCAGGCAGCTACACACACACACACACACACACACACACACACACACACAGTAACTGGGAAAAGCAGAATTTAAGTTGTATCCAAAAGCATTTGATTTCATGAAGGACTGAACAGAGCTGCATGAGATGCAGCTTTTAAATTTGGTTTGAGTTATATGTCATCCTGTGATTGAGAAAGAGCCTGAAATAGGGCCAGATCTGATTGCTACTCTCATCATTGGGGAACTTTCCATGAATTTTCATGTACATTGGTTGGATTGGGCACTAAGCCTTTAAAGCCACAAAGGAATTCAAAAATTAAGCAAGTGCTGAAGTGCTTTACTAGATTTAGGTTCAAGAGTATAAAATTATAATAGCCAGTGCTTTATTTAGAGTTGGGGTCAGAGCAAAAGCATTGATATTATTGATTCCAAAAGTTGGAAAATTTCAAGTAATGATTCTGGGTTGGCATCCAGAATCCATGATGAATTGAGCAAAATCAATGAAATGGATGGGTTTGAATTGTTGTTCCAGTCTTCTTGGGAAATGCCTGTTTTGATGCTTGCTTCAACATTTTGTTTTTTGAATGCATATAGTAGTTCCCCCCCCCCCTCTTCCTTTCTGGAGTATGTGGTTTAGCTTGATTGCTTGAATCATTTAGAGCTATAATGCTGTGCCGAATATTTTGATTCTTTCATTTTTGGCAATTCGAGGAGGGATGGGGGGCAAAATGATGACTCCAGTGAAAAAGGCTGAGGAAAGAGAGGATGCTGAAGAATTTTCTCACTGGGGAGGGAGGCAGGGATTCCATTTACCTTTTTAAGGGTGGGAGGTAGCCAAGGGGGTCTTATTTCTATTTTCTACTTTAAAAACACCCCATGTACTGTCCCAGTGCCACAGGGTGCTTTGCACAGAGGCTTTCAGTTGAACAGGTCTTCCTAAAATGCCCGCAAAACCGTACGATGCCACCTGGTCTCATGGGCATTCGGGGACTGCTGCCAGGCTGAAGCCTCTGTGTGAAAGGCCTCGCGATGCTGCAAGGAAGGACAGGGCATTTAGAATGTTAGGGAAATGCCTCATTCTTGCTTGCTGCAGCACCGCAAGCAGGGAGAGCTTGTGGTGTGTGTGTGTGTGTGTGTGTGTGAGAGAGAGAGAGAGAGAGAGAGGAAGGGGGAGGGGGATCCCAGGCCGTACCCACTGCTGGCATGTGCCCCCTGACCCACTGCACACTACCACATGTCACCCTCAAGGGCAAAGCAGTTGCCTGCCCTGGTCAAAGACATAGCTCTGTGTGTATCTGAAGTAATTCCTGTCAGTTCTTCTGCCTTCAGTTTAAGGGCAGAACTAAGTCTTGTTCAGGTGGTGTGCTTCACGCTATTATAACTGCATGGAGGGAGAGCACAGCAGTGCCGTATTTGCTGGGCCACCCTCCCTCTCAGCTCTGTCCCCTGCTGCCCACATGCTGGGGCAGGGAGAGAACGGTCTGAGGGAGTGGTAACTGCTCTACATCAATAGGCTCCCCTAGCAATTTAGAACCCCGATTGTGTGGGGAGCCTGTGTTTGTGCACAGCAGCCCCCCTCTACAGATGCTCTCCTCCAATGCGTGGATGATAGAGGGCATTAGGGGCCGCAGCAATGAGGGCAAGGGGCAGTGAGGGCAGCCCTACTTTCCTCATATGTGAGAGGTGCTCAACCATTTTCAATCCAGAGGCCAGATTCCACCACCCTCCCCCACTGGACCAATCTGGTGGGCCAGATGACATCGGGGGGCCTGAACTCTGTCTCTGAAGTTCCACCTCCTCCCTGACATCATCTGGTCCCGCCTCCCACCCATTTTGCTTTTCTCCATGCAGAGGGAGGCATAGAGCTCTGTGCTTCTCTCTGCATGGAGAAAAATGCTCGGCCGGTGCTTAAAGGAGAGGCTCTTCCGAGTGTTGGCTGAGTCCCAGCTTGGGTCTTGGGATGCTGCTTGTCACCCCAACGGGGACGGCAAATGGTGTCGGCCGGTGCTTGAAGGAGCGCCTCCTCCAAGTGCCAGCCGAGTTGCCGGCTTCACATGCTGCTTCTCATCCTGATTGGCATGATGAGCAATACGCTAAGAGGAATAACGGATCCAAGATAACAGCAGGGATTCCTCATAGTGTACTGCTCAGCCTCCAAATGGGAGTTGTAGTCCAACATGATCTGGAGGCAGGTTATGGGGGAAATGCTTTAGAGGGTAGAGTCCTCTAGACCTGTATGAAGCACAGCTGGGAGAGGTATTATTATTATTATCATCATCATCACCATTATAATCATCTTCTCTAGTTGTTTGTAAAGTTTTCTGCCCTTATTCTGATATCAAATATTTTGTTCAATTTGTCACAACTGTTCTTTGGCATAAAAATCCAGGAACCTACCCCCAAATTTATTTATTTGTTTGTTTGTTCTATTTATATACCGCTAGATATTAAAAAATAAATAAATCTTTAAGCAGTTTCCATATAAAATCTATTTTTATATGGAAATCTACTTTTCTGGAATGACAGCTGCCAACAGTGGCCAAGTCAAGTGTGCATTGTAGCAGTGAGGGCATAGTTTGGAGCCACTCAAATTGTGAGCTTGGACTGGAGTAGTGGCTCCCACAGTACTAAGATACTATCTTCAAACTCTGCGAGACTGCCGCACTGTAGTATATTAATGAGTGGCATTAAAGGTACCCCTCAGCAGTCAGCACTGCTTTCTGTGGCCTGGTGTGCCAAACATGGAAGAAGAAATGTGAATACAGTACAAAAGATTACGACATTCACAAACTCAAAGTACACATTAATACGTTCCTCTAAAGTTTGCCTGCAGGGAAGCTTAAGTGGTATCTGAGAAAAGCCACACAGTTTAGAATTCTGATATGCACAACAGTGCAGTACCCATGTCAAGTGTAACATGAGAAGTAGCTCACAGATTCCTTTATGGAAGATTATCTCTTGATTACCATCGCCTCTTTCTAAGCTCTTGTTTCCTAAAGAGGTATATGGACTAGCTTTGTACATTCTGCTATTCTCGCTCGTCTTTCATCTGTCCCATAAAATTGGCTCTCTTTTATTCCCTGCTCTTGAACAAGTGATGTCGCATCCAATCCTATTTTCCATTTGTATCCTGGAGTGTTTGTAAAATCACTCTTTAAATAAAATAAAAAAAATAGAACGTGATTCTAATTTGCTAAGGAGTTCCAGGAATAACCATATAATTTCAAAATAATACTGATTTTGTTTATATGCAACATAATCTTTTACAGTGCTTAGTCTTTATTTGAAGCATTGCAAAGTGGATTTTTATGAAAGGTATTATAAAGGACTCCTTGTTTCTTCATAACAGATTTGAACATTAACTGATCAGAGTTCAGATAAATAGTCTTTACTCTCCATTAAAATATTTAAAAGCCTTTGGTAAGAAACTGGCATAAAGATCCTTCATTCTTGTTTAATGAACACTTGTTGGCAAGTATAACACTTTAATAGCTTTGCAGAATGAATTTTGTGTGAGCATCCTCCATTTCCCTGTCAGACGCTTGTCCAGGTGCTGGGAATTTATTGGGAGAAGCATATTTTTACTCATTAGTTTTGTATTTGATTACAGAACAGTAAAATATGAACCACCAAGTCCCCGAGGCATAGCTGTGTACATTGAGATTAGTAATTGCATGTCATCGTGTTTTCCATTGGAATTTATATGGACAGATGGGATAGGTGCTTCTTAAGTGGGTTTAAAAGCAAAGCAAATTTGTATTTAATCTTTTTTCCAGGCATATTTTCCCGAATGGAGGAAAGGTTAGGACAGATGATATATTTTAAACACTGTTTTAATTTATTTATTTTTCTACCTCATTTTTCTTTCTTTTGTTAAAGTACGAGGATTTTTGCTCCCAAGAGTGAGACATGCGTATATAATATGAAAACCAAATATATACCTGTTAAAAGAAAACCAAATATATACGTGTTATTATAAACAAGGAGAGGCAGAGTTGTATAATAGAAATCACCATAAAGGTGTTTACATGGATAGATGGATGTAAATCTGTAGATAGTATATTAATTGTAATGTGGGAGAATGTCGTGGAAACCATTCAACAATTCAAACTACATATCACATAATATTTCTTTCTTTTAGACCTTTCCTCTATCACATTCATTTTATTCCCCATGAAAGCCCTTTGAGCATGTTGATCAGAGAAGATTGGGGTTACAATGCTTCATTTTTCAAATGTTACATTTCCTGTGATAAAGTAACAAACTTGCTTGAAGTGCTTTTAGTTCACAAAAACCCACATATGCTACAGCAGTCTCATAGATGATCTTCATCTTGCACTGTATTTGTGGAGTTACAGAATGCCAAGCATGCCTATATATATATATATATATATAGTATAAAAATGCTCATAAATGCAATTTCCAAAACAGAATCTAATGAGGTACTTAATAGTCACAAAACTGGCACATTTGATAATTAATGTTCCTTACTGAATTTTTGCTGATGCAGCATACTTTGAAAGAAAGAAGGAAGTTAACTGAACATTTTGCTTGATCCAACAGGGAAGATGAAAAGTTAACTTCTATGTTTTAATAAGAGGAGAGTGAAGGAGAGACAGAGAACTATAGTGTCTGGTGTTGACTGTCATAAATACAGGCTTTCCTAATTATACTAACATTGGTGTCCAAAAAAGTTATTAGAATGTACTTATTGTTCAACCAGAATGAGAATGAAAAAAAACAAAATGTTCCCAATCCAGGGAAGCTTTCTGGAAGCAGCAGCATGCTGTGCTCCCACTGATGTGCATCATGAGCTGAGAACCCCAACTCAGTAAAAAGATGAGTGCCTGGATTCTGCCTCTGCTCTCAAACTGTTGATCTGCACTGTCAAAAATTGCTATACCAATAATCCATAATCAAAGATCTGAGGCTATCAAGGCAATTTCTTTTCCATACTCAAGGCTGAACTGAGACTGGAATGGGTTCAGTCTCTTTCCATTGATATTATATGTAAGATATCTGGAATCTGTCCAATTGGAGGTATATAAATATAATAAACTAACAGTGCACATCATAGAGCTAATATTTAGAGCATTAAAAATAAATAAAAGGAAGATAATTCTAGGTGTACAAGAGAACTATTTACACAGTCCAGCTATATACAACTATAATATGTATCATAAAAGATGAGCACCTGCAATTTTTCCCCATTGGCCATGTAAATGCTTTTAGAGGACTGTAGTGGTTGAGTGAACTCCATGTGACGTACAAGAAATATGACAAAGATGCTATTTGTTGACACTTTCCTTTGTAGGTTACACAATAAAAGACCTTGTTCTTTATTGTGGAACCTACAAGCCACAACAATATAGTCTTTAGAAATCATTCTACCTAAGCATAATTCAAATACACAATCTCAAGTCCTATCTGCATAACATAACAGGAGTCATTCAATATGAATGATGGCCTGGAAAGAGCCACAGTTTGACATAATGTGTTGGGTTAAATTTCTCAATTGGTGGTCCATTCACTTTGATGAAGAGCAGGCAAGTCATTTAGTAGAGAGGGAATAACATTATATCATACCATCTTTGTGGGGCAACCTTCTTCTTGAGTTAGAATTCTATCTCCAGTTGCTCTAGAGGGCAGGGCTAGAACTAATGAGTGGGAATTGCTGGGAAGCAGATTTCAGCTAAATATTAGAAGCTAAGCTTCCTAATGGAAAGAGCTGGTCGACTGTTGAGCAATTGTTTCAGAAATTGGTGGGCTGTCCTTAACTGGAGGTATTTAAACAGAGGCAGGACAATTATCTGCATAGGTGCTGTAATTACATCCTTCACTATAGGTCCAGTATTGAGAAGGGGTTTAGACTAGATGACATCTAAGGTCCCTTTCAACTCTAAAATTCTGTGATGTGAGGGGTGTTCATGTGATTTCCCAGTCCCACTGCACATTCAGCATACAGAGGCCCATATAGTGCCCCAGACAGTAGGCTGTCTAATATTAATCTTTGTAAGCCACTCTGGGAGCCTTTTCGGGCTGAAGAGCAGGATAAAAATGCTGTAAATAAATAAATAAATACATACATACATACATAAATAAATAAATAAATAGTCACCAAGGATACTACATGGATATGAAGTTGATAATGTTTTATTTGCCATCACCTCATGCTGGTGATTGTAGGTTTGTCAAGCTTTCAGACCATACCTAAGAGGCACTTTGGAGCATAGTTCATTTTTTGCTATTTATCAGTGCTTGAAGTTCAGGAGTGGATGCCATTCATTATCACTTTAAGTAGTAAATCAGTTTCTCATTTATGAAAGGAATGTTTGTCTTGAGTTCTCTTTTTTTGTTTCAGCTTACCAGAGGGCTATTACAGATGGTATTGAAATCATAAGAATAATTTTAGCATTACTCCAACAACAAAGCATTTGAAAATGTATAACCTTGTGGGTTGTTTTCCTTTTTAAAAAAAGAAGAAGCAGCCATGAATAACTATGAAGTCACATTGCTGCTTTAATGTGATGATTCCCCCATTTCTTTGCTTTCCTCCCTCCAACTTTAAAAGCATGCATTCAGATTCTTTCTTTAAAGTCAAGGCAATGTGCTGATTGACTATACTGACATAATTGTGTTAATAACAAGACACTGAGGCTACATTGTTAGATATGTCGCTTAGCATCACTATTTATTTAGTTCACTCCTGCCAAGCCTGAGTTATACTTTTTATACATTGTGGTTTCAGTCAGTCACTTAAAGTGCTTCGTTGTTGAAATAACATTCTTTTCTCTCCTTTTTTTTTTTTTTTTAAAAGAAGTCTTTTAGCGGTAGTTCAAGAGAAGAAAATCCTCCCCAGCATCATTAAACAGGGTTCAAAGTTTGTCTTCTCTGGAAGACTCAGAGTTGGAGCACTTAGAGAATGAATTCTTTAATCTGTAACATGATTAGCAAAAAGAGTATTTTTTATATCCAAGCCCAGCTTTAACTCAGGTTAATGGCAATAATATGCTTTTTAATCTACCAAGAAGAAGAAGAAGAAGAAGAAGAAGAAGAAGAAGAAGAAGAAGAAGGGGAGGGGAGGGGAGGGGAGGGAGGGAGGGAGGGAGGGAGGAAGGAAGAAAGAAAGAAAGAAAGAAAGAAAGCCCACCACCCACCTCCTTTTATTGTTTTCTTATTTATTTTTATTTTTATTTATTTCTTTTTTAGGATCTTTCATTTTCTTAGGTAATCTTCTGTGGTTACTGCCTTGAACTGCTGAAATGTCATTGTCTACTGTTTACCAGAAAGGAATATAATTGGAAATGCAGGCGTAAGGGCATGGGAGTTATTCTACAAGTGGCCAATGTTTCTGCTTATATACAGTTTACCTTCAGTCACTCTCTTTGAAATTGTGTGACACTTTGCAATTGTGAAACCCCTTAAGCTATTTCTGAGGCTAGTTGATAGGATATAATACACAAAACTCTACCATTTAAATAATACCGAGGTTATGACATAATGTGATAATAGATAGGGAATCCAAAGTTAAGGCCAACACTTCTTTCCGGGCTCAATGCCTGTGAAGGAAAGGGGGGAGCGAATAAGAGGCCCTAGAGATGAATTGCTATGAAAATAGGAACACTTTAGAAATGTGTTTGTGCACACACCGGTTAGCTGAGAGAGTATGTGCTGGGGGCTGGTAGTTACTTTGTTATTACAGAAAAGCTTACGATCTGATCCTCAAAGCACAGGGCTTTCAAATAGGGGTGTGCACTTGCTGCGTAATGAATAAAAAAATTAACCAAATTGGCCCTGTTCAGTTCAACACTCATTTGTTATGAAATCCATATAATGAGTAATGAAAAGGTACGGAGGGGTTCATTTTCACTATCCTATTTATATCTGGTGGGGTGAGGGGGAGAGAGGGGAGCTTAACGTCCCCTAGGTAATTTTGATGCCTTGGACTGGTTTTACAGTTCTGGGTTGATTTTGATGGCCTGATCATTGCATCATTCTGGGGCATTCCAGGGGTAAACTGGCATTTGCCAGTGGAAACTGCCCTGCCCAACTTCAAAATGCCCTGGAAGATACAAGGTCCGCAACATTCTGGGCTAGTAAAGTAGCAACTGCTGGGAGGCAGCCATTGAAATGTGTTCTGCTTTCATCACCCACACAGGCAGAAGCTATAAAAAGTTTAAAGAAAGAAAGAAAATCACATAAATGTGATTTACAGAAGCGAATGTGATTTTAACAATGAATAATGAAATTAATGTTATTGGAATGAATGAATGAATGAATGAATGAAAAAAAATTGAACAACTTAATCCAAGCCAGAATGGATTAAAAATAAGCCGAGAAGTGGACTTGTGAATCAGTCCTTAGATTGGGGAGACTATAGTCTGAAATCTGTTTAGATATATAGGATCCAATCCAGCTAAAATTAGTCGTGACTAAGTCCCATAGAAACCAGTGGAACAAGCTCATGATGGGTAACCTAAGTCCCATTGGTTTCAGCTGGGCCTGGAAGTCAATCATAGGTACACTTGCTTCGGAAGTTAGTTTTATAGTTCTTGCAGAATTATAGTTCTGTATGCATGCATTGAACCTTCATTTCTCATCTTAGACCCAAATTACAAATTTCTTTGGAAGTTGTAGCAGCTACATCTTTCTTACTTACTCTAAAGTAAGTGCAGGGGGCCTGATCCAGATTGGGACCCTAATGTGGGTAGTAGAGGGCTTTAATCTTTTGTACCCCCACTGTGAACCCAATCCAGATAGGGAGGGGCCGCGGTGTAATTTTCATTGCCAAAAATTAAAAACACATGGGTCTTGACCTGTATTGGGGACCCTCTGCTTACCATACTTAACATTCTCCTAATCACACATAGTGGAGCTATGCATAACTGTATTCCCTACCTATTTTCATCCTGAAATTCCATCCAGCCTTGCAGGGGGCTGGGGGGGGGGTTAAAAAAAAAGAAAACTGGGTGGGGGAAAGCCTTCTCCTGAAGCACCACAGTTCCAACCTGAATCAGGGCCACACACACTTGCAGGAGGGTAGGGAATATAATCACGCATAGCTGTGCTGTGCATGATTAGAAGAATATTTGGTTTGGCCCAAAGCAAGCAAGAAAGGCATTGTTAGGTAGGTGCTAGCGATGTCTCCAAACTAACATGTAGCTTGGCTCCAAACTAAAGGCGCTTGTCACAACAACAGAGCTTATTCTAAATTAGGAACATAAATAGATGATACTTGAAGGTTTAAGATTAAATGTTTCCCCTTCACATTTAGAGGTATTCAAGTTGGGATCTGTTTTGTTTAAAAATAGGAACTTTTAAAAACTTGGCTGATTAAATCAGATTAATTTAAAGGAATACTTTTTGTTTTGTTATTTTTGTTATCACATTACTAATTGTATATTGTTTTATGAACAGAAATTAATAAAAGTATAACTATATTTTTTTAAAACAACAACAACAACAACATCCCTTCTCATCTATATGAATCCACAATTTTCCCCAAGAGCAAATGAGAAACAAATAGCCAAGAAAGGTGGGGAAAAGGAAAGGAAAAAACTAAAGATCTTCAGTTACTTTAATAGAAAAGGGTTTTGTACAGTAGATTCCTTCCCTGCTTCTCATTTTTTATTTCTTTTGTGATGCTATATCTGTTTATCCTTGCTAAATGTTTTCTGATTTCCCCCATTCTCATCTAGATGTATTTAATTTAGTAGTTGTTTGCTTTAAAGATGGAAGCTTTTAAAACCTGGCTAGTTATTTACTTTAGGTTGAATATCCTTCATGCAGAAATGACAGTTATATTTTCTCCTGGGACCAAAAAAAAATTGTATTATTCCCCCCCCCCAAGTTTTTGGAGTAAAGGGCTCATGCCAAAGATTAAAGGAAAAAATAATTGTATGTAAGCCATATTAAACATTGGCCATTAGAAAGGAAATTGGAACGTGTCATGTTGAATATCTTTAGAGTAAGAGGGAAAAGTTGGGAGGGAGCTGAAGCTACATAAAACACATTCCTTGAAGTAAATAAAGAGTCTCCTGGCACAACAGAAGGATCCTGAGGATCCAAGGCTTTAATTAAGCAGAAATTATCAAGGCCTTGGGTACATCTAGGGGATTAATGAGTGACTGGGAGACTTGATGGCCTCAGGCAAAACTGTAGGCCATTAGCCCCAGTTGGTCCTTCATTTTTCAGGAAATTCAGTGTGCCAGGGTCATGTAACTAAATATAACTGCTTGCCATGATCTCATGAGAATCATGGATTCCATTATTATTTATAGTCTGGAGTGGGGGCAGTTTTCATTCTGAATTTTGCCATCTGGGTAACTGGGTTTTCTTCATTCTGAATTTTGCCATCTGCTAAGTATTTTTTATTGGAATAGCTTGTCTACCGGTGAGTAAAACAGCTCAATCCAATGGTTATTGCATTCCTATGGGCCACAAGGAAAGTCCTTTGATTGAGCAGGTGCTGAAAAGGCAGCAAGAGCACCTTAATCATTGCACCAAATCTAAAGGCCTTGAAACAAACTGGCCATCACTGCAGATCCCTTTGTCAGTATAAAATGAATTATTTGTAAATGTAATATGATATTGTTTGTCCATCACCCATCAAAAGTCTGGACCATTTGTCATTTCCAGTGTAGAGCACATTACAGTAATGCAATTCAAGGGTGCCTTGGCATATAAAATGGTGTCCAAGACAACACTGGGTCCTAAGCAACCCAACAGATCAGATTCTATAGGTATCTGACAGGCATTATCAACTACCAGAACGTATTAGGGTCTTAATAGCTAGGACTCAATGAATTCCCATCAAGTTCCACTGGTAACACAAGAGGATTTTTTTATGGTCAATAGTATCAAACACAGTGGACAGGTCCAGCAAAATCAACAAGGTCCCATCTACCTATTCATTTCTAGCAAACATAATCCACCAGGGCTACCAAGGCAGCCTCAGTTTCTTCAAGCTCATGCCTGAAATGAGACTGGACTAGGCCTAGTCTATTGTGATGTTTATTGAGATACACTAAGACAGTGTTTCCCAACCTTTTTCGAGTCATGATCCCCTTTTAAAATAGCCAAGTAACCCGTGACCCCCAGCACATTTGCATAAAAAGGCATTTTAAATTAATAGGGTGAAGAAAACACATTAAAAATAGATTTTTCAGAATATAATTCTAACCTAATATTTAATGCGATTGTTGTACTTGCATCTGGGCAACCAGCTTCATAATTCGTGGCTAAGTATTTGTTAAAGCCAACCTCATGTCATCCTCAACATTCAGTCTGTTTCTTGCCTTTGTTTTGATATGAAGAAGCATTGAAAATCCACTCTTGCAGAGATATGTAGAGGCAAATGGAAGTAAAACTCGAAAGGCAAGCATGGTGACATTTGGATATGACTGATACATAGCACACCAGAACTAAGTCAGCAATTTTTCATAAAACAAATTACGTTCCGAGGAATCATTCTGCAGATCCAAGAATTCATCCTGTACTTCATCGGGAATGCTGGCTACATTCAGGGAAGCAGAGAATGGGTTTCATACAAGTGCAGCTTCTTCTTCTGTAAGCTTAGGGAAGTACCACTGAAATTCTTTTTCAAGGGATTCAAGGTGCCCAGTAATCTCCTCTTTCAGATTCTCATCCAGTTCACCTTCATCTGGAGGGCACCAGGCTGGGGAAGGATGGCCTACACTCTTTCACCTGTGCTTTTTCCGCTTGGCAAGCCAGCAGCTGGAATTGGGCCCTCTGAAGAAGTTGATGTCCCACAAGGGCACATTGCTGAGAGTGCCACAAAACCTGGAACTGGCTCCAGACACTTGTTTGGAAGCAAGTCTCACCGAATGCAATGGGATTTTCTCCCGCATAAAATTGCAGCCTTTGGATTAGTTTTAGGTTCAGCCTCTCTTTCCTTCCTGCCCGTTATTGAATTGTGCACACACACACACACACACACAGGCTTGGAGTGGGGCGGTGCGAGCTGATGCGGAGCATCCAATGAATGGAAGGGAAGGCAGGTGTGGGCAGAACTGGGCGCGTCGCTGCCCAATAGCCAGGTATGAACCAAGGGAGGGAGGGGGTCGAGCGTTGGGAGCTGTGAGAAGTCGGAATTGAAATTTCCTATAAAAATAATTACAACTAAAAATAACCACAGCCACACACCAGAAAACACTTTGTGACCCCCTTGTGGTCACGACCCACAGGTTGGGAAACACTGCACTAAGAGATTGCAGACTGGTGAGACATAAATATAATAAATAAATAGAGCTCATTTTAGAGCATGAAATGAGCATGAGAAAAGGAAAATGACATATATGTTATAACTAGAAAAGGCCCTCAAAAAATCTGCTTGCACAATAGCTGGAAACTAAGTTGTGCTTAAAATAGTTAAAACTAAACAGGACATTAAATATTAGACCACGTCCTCAACTTTTATCATCTAAAAGCAGAACAATTAGAAACTGCCACTTAAAACAGCAGATTATGCCTGTTATAGCCACTTTTTCTTTTAATGCTTATCTGTGGAGGCCAGAAGTAACAAATAAGTAGACCTTATACAGCTCAAACAAGCTATATTCCTGTTTCTTTCATATCTTGCATAAGCCAAGTTAGAATCAGTTCATAAAGCTGAACTTTTTCCATTGAGACATTTTCTACAAGAACCACTTATCTAGTAAGTAAACAGGCTCAAGCTAGCTGTCTGAACAACATACTGTTCTCCTCAACAGAAACAAAACAACAACAACAACAACAACATCAACAACAAAGTAGCTACCTGGAGAGCAGCCCACAGAATTGTGATCCTGCTAGGATAGGTCAAGATGACAAATGTACAGCCTCACACTAGCTCAGAGGAAAACTCAGACATAATCTTAAATATAGACTAAGGCTGTGCTGAACATTCTCCAGATATTTTTTTTGGTGCACATTAATAGGAGTGGGAGAGGCAAAAGGGGGGGGGGGAAACAAAAGTGGGGTGGAGACATTCTGATGACTTTTGAGGTCCCTTTTGGGGGCAGGAGACTTACATTTTTACTTTTTAGCAGTCAGAGACAGTAACATGGTCTTCTTTTGATCCCCCCCACACACACGTCTTTTAAATGCTTTTTGCTTCCGCTCTCCCATGGCAGCAGCATCCTTGTCTGTTGGGCGCCATCTTGCCCTGCAAGGCATTTCTGAGTTGGAAAGGAAAGCTAAAATTCTTTTAGCAAATAAATGCATACATAAATAAATATATCTGCCAGTGTAGCACGTTCCTGGTATTCAATGATATTTTAGGGCCCCAACAACTCACATGGGAAGCCAAGCTGCGACAGTTTCGTTTGGTCTTAGCAATACAGAAACAATTTTTAACAGCAACCACACCATTGAAGGAACATTTGGATCAGCCTTTATACCGGTAAGTAGAAAAAGCCTTGCCAATTATGTAAATTTGTGCTAGTTTGTCTAACTTAGCAAATTATTTTGGGCACAGGATTCGGTTAGGTTTTGGAACAAGACAATTCTACCAGACAACATGAGCTTATTCTAGTGAATCCAGCTATGAAGTATGTTTTGTATCATGTCTGAAGGAGAATATATCCCTTTCATTCTGTGCCAGAAGATACAAACTTTTGCCTGTCTCAACAATTGTAAGCAATGAAGGTTTCAGCAATATTGATAAAACGAATCCAAGCCAAACCATAGCTTCTTCTTTCTGACTAGTTTTCGTGCGCTCTTACCTCTGTTCTGTGGTGGTAATTTCCCCCTTCTCACTGCTATCATGTATTTCATAGGGATATATATTTTATTGGGCAAATTAAGGGAACTTACCTCACCTGGGTTTTTTTTTCCTTTTCTTTTTAAAGTTATTCATTAAGTAATGTAGTTAATGCATGATTTTGGTTTACTTAGATGGAAATGGGAGGCAAACCAAGAATTAATACTGCAAATTCTTAAATTAAAAACTCTAAAAATTGATGCAAAGAAGTTCCAGCAAAGTAACTCACATGAATGAGCTTCACTCGGGACAGGCGTAGGAAGTCTCTTGAACATGCAAGTATTAGGCTGGAAGTATGCTTACTATAATGGATAGCTTCCACCAAAAATTGTAAATGCAGGTTTAGTTCCCCCATCCGCTGAGTAACTTACACGTTTTCTAACCATGTGGCATTGTGCATCTCCCCAGAGAGATTTGCATGGCCTCTTCTTTACCCACTTTTAAATGGGACTTGAAAATAGTATTATTCTGATTGATGAGCATTGTTAGTTAGGACCTTGGCTGATCCACTCTGCTGCTGCCACTGTTTTTATTTTTATTTTGGTTTTAATTCTGGGCAGTATCCTATACTGCCAGTGTGCTCCTACTCATTCTGTTGCGCCAACAGGACTCACCAATAGTGCAATGGGGGTGGGTGGGTTTAGCACTTCATAAAGGAACCCCAGAAACTAGTGGAAATTCTCATTTCCAGATTGGGATAGGTCAGTGGAGCTCCCTTCTGCGAGCCCCACAACCTGCTCCATTCCTGAAAAAAGCGAAAACCCCTTTTCCAGTTCATTTAAAAAGTTCTAAGTGATGTCCCCATTGCACTAGCAGTGGGTCCTGCTGGTGTGTGGGCAGCCTAGGATACTGGCCATTACTTTAAAATGGTTTTGACTAGACTTGTTTTTATTTTTAATGTCCTGTATGCCACATTGAGTTGGCATGTGCTTAGAAATGCAGGATATACATTTCATTAAAAATAAATACAATTTTAAATACATCATTTCCCCACCTCACTTTACTGGCTGCTTTTGGGAGGAGATATGCCATGCCATGATATCAGCATATGGGTCAACTATGATCGATGGAAACTCCATATTTAACCTAATGTAGTTCTGGGCTTAGTTACCCTAGAGCAGTGTTCTCCAACCTTGGTCCCCAGATGTTTTTGGCCTACAACTCCCAGCATGCCCCAGCCAGCATAGCTGGCTGGGGCATGCTGGGAGTTGTAGGCCAAAAACATCTGGGGACGCAAGGTTGGAGAACACTGCCCTAGGGTGTGATGGGCTGGAATAATTCCTATTTTATTTTATTGCTTCAGGTACTAAAACTACGTATCTAAGGCTCAAACTGAACTGCTGGATTTTCTTTTAAAGAGGAAAAAGAATAATATTTTTTTCCCCATTGAAATTGGAATTTTAGGTATGCAGAATCTAATTACATGAGCTGGAATTTGACCAGGTTGCTGTGCTTAATTTAACACTTGCAATCTTGCAACAACAACAACAAAATTGCCATGGGATCTTTAATGATCAAAAGTGGTTAGGAGCTGGACTGAAGTTTAATGCGTCACCCATAGGAAATAAATGTGAAATTTCAAGGAAGGCAGTGCTGTCATCGATTTATGCTACACCACTCTCTGATACTAAATTAACTTCATAAGCAATGAAAGTTTTATATATATATCGGGGGGTGGGGGGATCTAGTCAGTAAAATGGTGTTTAGTTTAATGAGGGATTATATTTCTTTAAAGCTGAACCTGTTCTGATGACAGATCTACTGTGAAAACTACGTACATGGTGGTGACACTGTTACTTTCGGAATATATTGTTTTCATGGTTGCCTTGCGCCTATGCTCAGTACAATTCCATTAATATTTGTGTGGTGTTCATATATATATATATATATGTATATATACACACACACACATCATCATCATCATCATCATCATCATCATCAGGCGATCACTCGTGACCGAGTAAGATTGTCTTCCAGGATTAAAAAAAAAATTATAAAAAGGAAATTATTAAAAGGAGGAAATTCTAAAGAAAATTGTGTAGACTCTAGCGATGGGTCCGTAAGTGACTGTGGAGGCCAATTCTAGATCCACACAGCTTCCCACAGTGAGGACACAGGTTACCAGATGGAAGATGGTCCTGTAAAGGATTCGTTTGATGTGCTTTTCGCCTAGCACATTTCTCCCTTTCACCTTGCACTCGGGCTTCTTCAAAGTCCATAGAACCTTTGTGAAAGGCCAACCTCCAGTTAGATCATTCATGGGCCAGAGCTTCCCAGTTTTCGATGTTTATATTGCATTTTTTTAGATTAGCCTTAAGAACATCTTTAAACCGTTTATATTGACCAACGATATCCCGCTTTCCATCCTTGAGTTGGGAGTAAAGTACCGGTAGCTGCTTTGGGAGACGGCAGTCAGACATTCGAACAACATGACCGGTCCACTGAAATTGGCGTTGAAAGATCATTTTTTCAACGCTAGTAGTCTTTGCTTCTTCCAGTACACTGACATTTGTTCGCCTATCTTCCCAAGTAATTTGCAGGATTTTCCAGAGGCAACGTTGATGAAATCTTTCAAGGAGGTTTATAGATAGTCCATGTTTCGCAGGCATACAATAAAGTTGGCAATACAATGGCTTCATAAACCAGTGTTTTGGTCATACACATTGTATATAAAATCAGCAGCATTCATCAAAACAACTTTGTTTTTGATAAACTGAACTACACATCCCATTAATCTTACCACCAGTAACACGTCTTTCTCTGATGAAACCGGACAAAGATTAGGCTGTTTCCCCACTCTTACTAACTGAAATTAGCCCCATTAGGCCAACATTATGGGTATGATCCAGACTGACAGTGCAACCCTATGCGTATCTATTCAAAAGGAAAACCCTTTGCATCCAATAAGCCTTACTCCCAGATAAGTGTGTATAAGATTGCAGCCTTTGTCATGCTTAGAGTAGACACAATGAAATCAATGAGATTTAAGTTAGTCATGACTTAAGCAAGATTTAAGTTAAGTATGACTTAAATCAAGTCAGGGGTGGGCAGACTTCAGGCCTGGGGGATCTACTTTGGTTTGTTTACTAGAACCCCAAGATCCACCAACTGGAGTCTGGTGGGAAAAGCATATATTTAGAATTAAATAATTCTGAACTCATGAATTTATTTTGAATACCAGAACTGTACAGAGCAGCTTGCAGTCCTTACACACAAAATCCACGGGTAGTTACCCCAAGCTTTCTTCATTGTAACTCACCCAGAGTTCTACCTCTAGATCCCGGTCTACCTTCTGCCCACCCCTGAGTTAAGTCATACTTAAGTCATTATTAACTTAAGTCCCATTGATTTCATTGTGTCTACTCTAAATATGACGATGTCTGAGTCCAAACCCTACTTTTTTAAGAAAAAAAGTATCCAAGTTCAGTAAAAACAGAGCAGGAATATTCCAATAAGAAGCCAATATAGATTAAAGAATCTATTGATTGAAATATAAAAAACAGAAGGCAAAAGATGTTATTAAATAAAACATTGACTGTATAGAAACTATCACCTCAAATTAGATAAATGATTGGCTTGGAGAACCTCCCAACTGTTTCACAACAGTAGTGCTGCAACTGAAAAGCCCCCTTTTCTGATAAACTTGATGGTTTCATATTCCATGGGGGTAAGACCCAGAGCAGAACCTCAATCACCAAACAATGTTCTGTGACACTCTAGCATGACCAAGAAACCAAATCCATGACAAACAATGCTGTGAAGATCAGGGCTGGGCTGGCTCCCAGTAGTTTCATTTGTCCATCCTGAAGGCCACTCTAGGTGTCCAGGGAAGGGCAATATGGGTTGTATCCAATGTTAGTCCCACTTAGAATAGACTCATTGAAATGATTGGGACTTAAATTAGACTAACATTGGATATCACCCATTGGATACAGCCAGTGCTTTTTTTCTGGAGAAAAAGGTACCGGAACTCTTGGATTACATTTCCTCAGGAGTAGATGGCGATTAAATTGTAATGCAGTTAATAGAAGAAAAGGTGCTGGAACTCAGTTCCGGTGAGTTCCACCAGAAAAAAAGCCCTGGATACAACCCTATGTTTCTAATACTTCCAAACCAAAACTAAAGCATCCCAAGAACCAAGTTTGAGATGGGGAGGTAGTAATGCAGGTTCAGTGATGAGAAGCCTTCTCCTGTAAGGCTTCTCCTGGAGTTTGAGGTTCAGAGGAATGGGGACTAGGGCCAAGAGATTAGGCCCCATTCCTTGCTTCATCTATGGCAATTACTTAAACAATGGATGGGGAGTGGAGGTAGAGGAGAAGGAGAAAGTGATGGTAAGTGCTAAGAGCTGGTGGAGATTGGAACTGGGGTAAGGCCTGGAACTCTTGAGCTATCCCCCACTGTGAAAATTGACATGGTGTTAGCTAGATAGCAACAACCAGCATTTACTGGCTCCTCTGAACCAGGTTACCTGTGTGAACCAGGCACACAGGTAAATTTTGCAAAGCAAATTTCTGGCCCCTGGCAAAATGTGAGCTTGAGGAACAGAGATTCACCTACAGGGCAATCTGTTTCCATGCATACTTTTACAATCTGTCTTAGGGTGGAGGAAGCATCTATGGCAATGCTCTGAAACACTTTATTTTAGGAGAGAAAACAAAGTGCCATACGGCTTTTCTCCTTTATATTCCAATGAGATTTGGTAGCTTACTCAGAGCTGCAGTACAAAAGCATTTACGGTTCATGTTATATTAATACTGTGGCTTGATTATCAAAAACCATTACTCTTGGTTATCTTGCGGAGGTTGAACCAAGCTGCTATAAGTCAGGCTGACTACTCGCACAGTGTGTGTTTTGTTTTTATGATAACAGCATTCTAAATGTAAAAGTGTATTTGTAAAATTATGATCCTGGGCTGGATTCATTATAAATTGGATGAGCTCAGGCAATCTCTCCCCCCCCCCCCGAACACAGACACACACAGAGGAAAACACACATAAATAAATAAGTGCCTGTAACAGAATCTTCTAACAAATTTGCCTTGACTCATTTAAGTCCATGCAGGTCAGTTTTACTTGTGGTCAAACTCAGGGGTATGTCTTTAAAATTCTTTGTTCCCTTTGCCCTGGGCAAAGGAACAATAGACCGTCTGCTTCCTTTTCTTCTGTGTTGTGTTTTGATGTTGTTTTCTCTTTTAGCGATATGCCTCATGGCTCCTCTCTTTTTTTTATTTTATTATAATGATACTGTATTGTATACCACAGCATATCCCTATGGAAGAAAATGATTGTTTCAGAGTTCTTTGTGGATTACATGCATTTAGGATTTGTTTACAATAATGATTGCATTTGTCGTAACCTCTAATGCTAATGCCATTGTGGTTGGCTTTTTTTAATTTAGTCCTCCCTTACTGTGATACTTTCTCAGGGCTTGTTTGTATTTGTTTGAAAGGAAGAAAGAAAGAAAGAAAGAAAGGTCTAATAAACTACAGACCCAGTCTTAATAATAATTTCCCTGTCTTGGATATCTGTTTTATTAAGCATGCCAGTCTGGGCAGAGGAAAAAGAGCTCTGCAGGGTCCCTGCTGTCAAGGTCACCTGGGGATGAATGACTTTCTGCTCCAAAGTTTCTTTGCAAACAAAAACAATTAAAAGAAACCCATGGAGTGGCGAACTCCCCTGGGTCTCTCCTTGGCCATCTAAGATTCCTCATTGATTTAAATTCATTCTTTGTTCCCCATATACTGTGAGATCAGTGCAATCCTGTATAAACTGGGTTATTTGTCCAGAATTCTTATCCATAAAATAAGGGAAGTTCCATAAAAAGGGAAGTGTTTTGCTTTTGTTTGTTTTTCTTTTCTGTGTTTCTCTGTGACAATTGGATACTGTCAAAGGTGCTAGATGTTCTTTGAAGTCCCTTCCAATGCTGTAATTCTATAAAGGAGTTTGTAGCTAAAGCATTCAGCACCTTGTTACAAACTCTTCAATGCTTCCAAATGACATGGACATCTCACAGCTGTCCATGGTGTTGCCAGTGTAGCGCAGCAGGTGGGCAGAAGGTAGATCTGGATCTGCTGGTAGATCTTGGGGTCATTTGCTGTAGATGGGCAAGGATTGCTGACTGCCAACCATTAAACAATGGCGCTGCGCAATGACTTCCTCCCCACCCTAAATTATACTGTTGAAACGAAGAAAGCTCAGGATAACCAGCTGAGGATTCTTGTGTTGAAGGACTGTACGTTCCGTCTTCTTCTGCTACTTATAAGCAAATCCCTGGGCTATTCAATTCTAAGTGTATGCCTTTCACACCAGGCTCCATTTGGTGAATCTCGGGAGTCTAGTAAAAACTAAAGTGGATCCTGCAAGCCTGACGTCTGACCACCCCAGTAGTAGAGTAGCTATGAGCCAAGGGCTCACTAAGGTGCCTTAGGGCCAAATGACATATGACATGGGAGATCTGGGCTGGGCTCTCCAGCTGTTTTTGCCTTAAAAAGCCATGGAGGAAGATCCATATTGGATAAGAACAGCAGTGCTGCAGAGCGGATTAACATCCCCCTTCACGCTGTTTTCTAAATCGGACACTGAAGCTGCCATTAGCACAGCGAAGGGTGGTGGTGGTATATTAGCCCCACAGGGATAATACCAGCTTTAGAGGAAGCAATTTGGATCAAGAAACTGGTGCAGGGTAAAGGGTTAAACATGCTCCCCCTGAAAGCATGTCTGATCTGTTTTAAGGGTTACTAAGATAATATATGTAAAGCTCTATGATCATTCCAAAGGTTCTCTCTTAATGCTAATTATTATTATAGAACTGTATAGTTGGAAAGGGCTATAAAGCCAAGTTCAGCCTAGTTCAGTGATGCAAGACCACCACAGACACACGTACGGATCACACACATAAACAACTGCACAGCCCAGATGACACAAACCAACACGTAAGCATGCTGTGAAAAGACACTCATGGAGCTTATAATTTGAGATGACAAATACAAGCTGAATAGTATTATGCCTCTCAATTTTATTCTGCTGAAGTTTTAATTTTCATTGTTCAAGTAATATTGTATAGGAAATGGGAATATTGTGTATACTGCCTTGGACTCTTTTTAGATGAAGGTATGGTTTCTCAATTTTTGAAATAAATGAATAAATAAGTGAATCCACATATTGAAAACTAAATCAGAAACAAAATGAAAGTCAGACTCGCTGACCTCTAACTAATGGAAAATTTCCTTCCTAACCTAAAAAAATTCAGATTGTCAAAATGTGAGCATGAGCAAAGGCCAGCCAATGAGTTGTCCTGATGGTGTAGCCATCTCCATACCACCCAGCATTTTTTAATTTTTAAATGTCAAGTTCTTTCTCTCCCAAATATGAAGAACTTCGTCTATTTTGGTAAATTCTTATCAAAACCAAACTGAAACAAAAACTCTCACCGTTTCCGCCAAATTCAGTAGGTTCAGCTATTCCCAGCATGGAGAGGAGCATGATGTACCTGCCTGCCATGTACCTGTTAAAGGTGAGGAGCCTGGCAGAAAAAGAGGTGGCAGCCCTAATTCAGCACTAACCTGATTAAATACATGGGGATTAAAATGCAGACTTCTAAAAGCTAAGCATTCAAAGTCCTCGTTCTGACTGGATGAATCTGTTAGTTTTGTTTTCTCCCACATTCAACATTTTTGAAGTCTCAAGCTCTTTCTTTCCTGAATATGATGTAATTTGCAACAAAATTCTCACCTATCCCTACTTCCTACATGCATTCATTAGAACAGGGCTGGGCAACTTGTGGCCCTCCAAATTTTGTTGGCTTGCAACTACCATCATCCCTCACCTTTGGCTATGCTGGCTGGGGCTGATGGGAGTTTCAGTCCCTTCAGCCAGAGCAGCTAGACTGGTGGGGACTAGGAAGAGGGCCTTTTCTGTGGTGGCCCCCATACTGTGGAACTCTCTCCCTAGTGACCTTCGCCATGTCCCCTCTCTGCTGGGCTTCTTCTGCTGCTCACTAAAAACATGGCTATTCAGGCGGGAAGATGGGGTGGGTTAAGATTTTAACATTTTATACTGTTTTAAATGTATTTTATATTTTATCATGTTGTACATCGCCCAGAGTGGCCAGTTTGCTGGCCAGATGGGTGATCCATAAATGCAATAAATAAATAAATAAAATCTGGAAGGCCACAAGTTGCCGTCCCCTGCATTAGAATGGAGAGAGAGAGAGGCTAGCCTAGCTTCACAAAAACGCCTGTCAGAATGGGTACCGGGCAAGCCATTCTGGGAGAGTATCCCAAATACAGGGCTCTACAACCAAGAAGGCCTTCTCCCCAATAGCTACCCATCTTATCTCAGACATTGGGGGCACCTGGAGGAGGCTCTCTGAAGATTACCCTTCTTCCCTCCCCATTCCTTTTTCCTTGTGTGCCGTGTCTTTTTAGATTGTAAGCCTGCGGGCAGGGACTGTCTTGTTAATTGTTGTAAACCGCCCAGAGAGCTTTGGCTATTGGGTGGTATAAAAATGAAATAAATAAATAAATAAATATGGGCAGGTTCATGCAGGGGGGCAGTAATCATTCCGATGTCCATGTCCCGGCGTCCCGGGTCATTTAGGCTGCAGACCTGGGAGTAAGTCCCACTGAAATCAATGGAGCTTACTTCTGAGTAGACATGTACAGCCATGTGTTGGTTTGCACCGAGTAAACACAGATACGGTTGCACTGCCAGGGCTTTAAAAATAGTTACTAGCACTTTTAACTGTGCTTAGAACTGGCAGCCAGTGGATTTGTTAAAGAATTGGCAAAATATGTTCCTGTCCACCACTCCCAGCTGCTATTGAATGCTGTATTTTATATTATGTACCGTATATTGTATTGTTTTTAATGATATATATATATATATATATATATAATTTTTAATATTATTCATGGTTTAATTCTATTTTTTTAACTTTTGTATTTTTCTATTTCTGTTTTAATTGTATGAGTTTTAAGGTTGAGAGCCACCTTGGGTCCCAGTGTTGGGAAAAAGGCGGGTTAATAATAATAATAATAATAATAATAATAATAATAATAATAATACAATTTTCTTGTAGTCTATCTGTTGTAAATGAAGAGTGAATTAGGTGTGGCCCATCTCCTAAATCCCTTCTCAGAGGCCAGTCTACAACCAAACAGACAGGTTCCTAGTACATGGGAACCAGCTAGCACAGGGCCCAAAGCTGTTTCTTCTAGGCCAGGGGAGGACAACCTGTGGCCTGAGGGCCACATACAGCCCTCAGCCTAATCCTAATTGCTAAAATCCTCTGCATGCAATCAGTTTGAACCCTTGGCAAGAATGATCTGTCCCTTCCCCAAGCAGCCTGCTGCATGGGGAGGAGGAGGAGGAGGAGGAGGAGGAGGAGGAGGGAGAAAAGGGGATAACAGAGGAAAAAGGGGATTGCAGAGAGAAAAGGAGTGACCCACTCACTTTGGGCTCTAGCCTACCACCGCTGGCTTTGGCCCCACCCACCACCAACATCTGGCCCCTGACAGAGGGAACGTGGCCCCTGACAAAGAACCCTGTTCTAGATTTTGCCTATGGTGTTTGTCCCAAACTATCACAAAACATATTTCAAAGGCCCAGACAGACACCTCTGAATTCCTGGCTGCTGTATTCCCTCCCCTAGGAAGAAGGTGCAGCACCCGGGCTATTCATGGTCAACTCACCCTGACTATAATGCTGTCTAAGAAGAGAAGCTTGCCAAAATGTATTGTTCCATTTTAATTAAGCAGATCCTTCACACTTCGTTCTCTGAAGACCGCTCTGTAAATGGGGCACAATGTTGCTTTGTGTTGTTGCCATTATTTGCACAGGAAACAGCTGATCCTAAATAACTGTTGCTTTGTTGTTGTGATACTGTACAAGTAGCCATTCCCAGTGTCTATAATTCTACCGCAAAAAGCGGTTTACTAGCAGTTAGTTGGTGGGGATTTCAGTTGACTGCCAGCCGGTCAGAATTTCTCATCACACTAAGCACAGCCTTGTCTAGTAATATGATGCTGCACATACTAACTGGGCATCTAGCAAATCTCCAGGAACAGCATATAGAACCAGCAACTTGAAGTCTACACACAGTACACCTAATGGTTTGTTTGGTATCTAATGGAGAACTTGCATGTTTTATATATGATGGCTGCTAATTGCTTCATTATCCATGCAAATCATAAAGGCAAACTGTGTCTTATTGTAAAATCAGCAATGAGGCCATTTAGAAGCAGGCTTAGAGAAGAACATTATTGTGTCCATACTTCTTCCTCTGCTTCTGCATCCTTTTTTTTTTTTTTTAATGACTTGGCATTAGGTTACAGTGTTTTCTCCATTGGCACTTGTTCCTTTATATCAGTCTTAAGTGAACATTATCTAACACCGATGAATTAAGGTGAACCCATTGACTTCCCAAATGCTCAGAATATAGCCAGATTATGCACACCATTGCAATACTAGTTCAATTGGATAGTAGTTTGACTGGGGAAAGGGATGGGGAGACAACCATAAAGTTCTGAAATTGTTCATCAGTCCATGATTCAAATAACTGGGATGCTTTTCTTGAGCATAAATCTAACTCCCAGTGATTATAATGCAGATCATTAGCAAAATTTATTTAGATTTTTAATGGCCATACATCCCCAGAGGCTCAGAGCAGGTAACAACATTTGAAAACAATAAGTAACCAAAGCAACAAAAAAGCAACAAAAGGACACCTGAATATTTGATTAAACAAACACAGCACTGAAAGAACACCCTGTTCACTCCCAACCAATAAACATTTGGCCAACGTGCTTACACTTCTTCTGGAAAATACTCATGACCAGTCTTTGCTGGGCCTCTGGAGAAAGGAAGAACAGTCTGAAGTGGATAGATGCCAACAAGGTTGCTTCTGAAGGCTCACCTCTGGCTCTGTTGGTTAGCTGTATGCTGAAGAAAATATAACAGCAGATTTACAGCAAAATCCAATACTTTAGGGGTCCAGAACCAAAACGGAGTGGGTGGAGGCCAAATGACCATCCCACCCAGCCCTCCATGGGCTGTATGATGTCAGGTGGATTTGGTCATACCAGTGATGTCAGAGGGCATGGCCACGCCCAGCTGACATCATTTGCTCCCTGGCAGAAGTGCCGGGTGGATCTTCCACTCAACACTTGTTCCAGGGACCAGGTTTCACTGTGTGGGGACTTTCATGGTTAGGGATATTTGTTTACTTGGGTGTACGCCCCACATAATTGCCCTCAAGTAAGTGTGCATAGAATTGCAGCCTTATTATGATTCTTCTTGCTAACTATCCCATTAATCTATTTGATTCTCTCTCTTCCTCCCCCTACCCATTCACCCCGCCTTGATCACTCACACTTCAGACATGGAAGATTGCCTTACACTGCAAACCAAAGTGTGGTTAGAGGAGGGGCAGTGAAGTACTGGATGACTCAGTTCAGTTTGCCTGGCTCACGTCTGTCAGGCAAAAATGATGGGGATGCCATGGGATTCTTTCAGTTTTCCCTTCTGTTGGTTATGCCTGAAACTGGCATAGGTAAGGGTCCTGATCCTGGAATGCCCTCAGGGGAATGGAGGGCCTTTGGATCTTTTTCTTTAAAATAATGTTTTTAAAGTCTTTTTTAATAAACATACATGAATTTGTATATATCCATAGCAATGAATACATATGAAATGCATATATATGAAAATACACCTTTCTAGCAATTATACATAGGCTTCAAGAAAAGCAGACCAGTTATACAAAGAAGTATCCTGGTGTCTATATGCCACCTATTCAAATGTTGCAAGCGTTATAAGGTCTTCAATCCATTGCATTATAGGAGGCGTGTGTTTATCCTTCCAGTGTTGTAATATCAGTCTTTTAGCTGTCAAGAGGGTCCAGAGAATCATTTATGCTGATCATTCATTAATTTCCATGAAGCAGGTAAGTAATTTAAAAGAGCATATACACCAGAGAATATAAAAGACTGTTCCACCAGTACAAAATTTATCCATATTATAGCATCCTCCCAAAAAGAA